>OX460367.1:23837800-24272800 GCA_949786405.1 Onychomys arenicola
CCTCGAAGCTCACAGGTTCCTCGCTCTTAACTGAAAAGCGTTGGATGTTAGAGGACCTGTGGTTTGTAGCTGTTTCCTTAGCAGAGTTGAACTAGATATGGTCCGTATTTGTAGGAAAAACAGTTCTTTGATTTGAACACACTCATGTTCCTTGCTGTGTTAGAGTCTCTAGAAAGCAAGAGCATGCATCTAGCTCTAAGCAGAGTGTGTTTCATGGAAAAGAACTGTGCTGTGTGTTTCCATTCAGAAATGCAGTTATATCCCCGGCTCTGTGTCTTCCTACAAGCAAGACTTCGTCTCAGGAAAACGCAGTCACTTTCCAGCTCAAATGAAGATACCTCATTCACGAAGCTCATATGATTCTCGCTCTAAATTGAAAAGCGTTGGAGGTTAGAGGACCTGTGGTTTGTATCACTTTCCTAAGCAGAGTTGAAGTAGATATGGTCCGTATGTGTAGGAAACACAGTTCTTTTGTTCTGAGCACACTCATATTTCCTGCTGTGTTAGAGACACTAGAAAGCAAGAACATGCATCTTGCTCTAAAGCAGAGTGTGTTTCATGGATGAGAACTGTGCTGTGTGTTTCGCTTCAAAATTGGAGTTAAATCCCCGGCTTTGTGTCTTCTTACAAGCAAGACTTCGTTTCATGTAAACGCAGTCCCTTTTCAGGTCAAACGAAGCTACATCATTCACGGAGCACACACGTTCCTCGCTCTTAACTGAAAGCGTTGGATGTTAGAGGACCTGTGGTTTGTATCAGTTTCCTAAGCACAGTTGAACTAGATATGGTCCGTATGTGTATGAAACACAGTTCTTTTTTTCTGAGCACACTCACGTCTCCTGCTGTATTAGAGACTCTAGAATGCAAGAGCATGCGTCTTGCTCTAAAGCAGAGTGTGTTTCATGGATGAGAACTGTGCTGTGTGTTTACATTCAGAAATGGAGTTAAATCTCAGGCTCTGTGTCTTCCTACAAGGAAGACTTCGTTTCAATTAAACGCAGTCACTGTTAGGCTCAAAGGAAGCTACATCATTTATGAAGCTCCCACGTTTCTCGCTCTTAACTATAAAGCGTTTGATGTTAGAGGACCTGTGGTTTGTATCAGTTTCCTTCACAGAATTGAAGTAGATATGGTCCGTATGTGTAGGAAACACAGTTCTTTTATTCTGAGCACTCTCACATTTCCTGCTGTGTTAGAGACTCTAGAAAGCAAGAGCATGCTTCTTGCCCTAAAGCAGAGTGTGTTTCCTGGAAGAGAACTGTGCTTTGTGTTTCCCTTCAGAAATGGAGTTAAATACCAGGCTCTGTGTCTTCCTATAAGCAAGACTTCGTTTCAGGTAAACGCTGTCACTTTTCAGCTCAAACAAAGCTACATTGTTCACAAACCTCACAGGTTTCTCGCTCTTAACTCAAAAGCGTTGGAAGTTAGAGGACCTGTGGTTTGTAGCTGTTTCCTTAGCAGAGTTGAACTAGATATGGTCCGTATTTGTAGGAAAAACAGTTCTATGTTTTGAACACACTCACGTTCCTTGCTGTGTTTGAGTCTCTAGAAAGCAAGAGTGTGCATCTAGCTCTAAGCAGAGTGTGTTTCATGGAAGAGAACTGTGCTGTGTGTTTCCCTTCAGAAATGGAGTTATATCCCTGGCTCTGTGTCTTCCTACAAGCAAGACTTCGTCTCAGGTAAACGCAGTCACTTTCCAGCTCAAATAAAGATACCTCATTCACGAAGCTCACATGATTCTCGCTCTAAATTGAAAAGCATTGGAGGTTAGAGGACCTGTGGTTTGTATCAGTTTCCTAAGCAGAGTTGAACTAGATATGTTCCGTATTTGTAGTAAACACAGTTCTTTCGTTCTGAGCACACTCACGTTTCCTGCTGTGTTACAGAATCTAGAAAGCAATTGCGTGCATCTTGCTCTAAAGCAGAGTGTGTTTCATGAATGAGAACTCTGCTGTGTGTTTCCCTTCAGAAATGGTGTTAAATCCCAGGCTCTATGTCTTCCTACAAGCAAGACTTTGTTTCATGTAAAGGCAGTCACTTTCCAGCACAAAAGATCTTCCTTGTTCACGAAGCTCACAGGTTTCTGGCTCTTAACTGAAAAGCGTTGGATGTCAGAGGCCTTTGGTTTGTATCAGTTTCCTAAGCAGAGTTGAAGTAGATATGGTCTGTATGTGTAGGAAACACAGTTCTTTTATGCTGAGCGCACCCACATTTCCTGCTGTGTTAGAGACTCTAGAAAGCAAGAGTGTGCTTCTTGCTCTAAAGGAGAGTGTGTTTCATGGATGAGAACTGTGCTGTGTGTTTCCCTTCAGAAATGGAGTTCAATCCCAGTCTCTGAGTCTTCCTACAAGCAAGACTCCTTTCAGGTACACACAGTCACTTTTCAGCTCAAACGAAGCAACATTATTCACTAAGCTCACAAGTTTCTCGCTCTTAACACAAAAGCATTGGATGTTAGAGGACCTGTGGTTTGTATCACTTTCCGAAGCAGAGTTGAACTAGATATGGTCTGTATGTGTACAAAACACAGTTCTTTTGTTCTGAGCACACACATGTTTCCTGCTGTGTTAGAGACTCTAGAAACAAGAGCATGCATCTGGCTCTAAACCATAGTGTGTTTCATGGATGAGAACTGTGCTGTGTGTTTCCTTTCAGCAATGGAGTTAAATCTCAGGCTCTGTGTCTTCCTACAAGGAAGACTTCGTTTCAATTAAATGCAGTCACTGTTAGGCTCAAAGGAAGCTACGTCGTTTATGAAGCTCCCACGTTTCTCGCTCTTAACTATAAAGTGTTTGATGTTAGAGGACCGGTGCTTTGTATCAGTTTCCTAGGCAGAATTGAAGGAGATATGGTCCGTATGTGTAGGAAACACAGTTCTTTTATTCTGAGCACGCTCACATTTCCTGCTGTGTTAGAGACTCTAGAAAGCAAGAGCATGCTTCTTGCCCTAAAGCAGAGTGAGTTTCCTGGAAGAGAACTGTGCTTTGTGTTTCCCTTCAGAAATGGAGTTAAATACCAGGCTCTGTGTGTTCCTGCAAGCAAGACTTCGTTTCAGGTAAACGCTGTCACTTTTCAGCTCAAACAAAGCTACATTGTTCATGAAACTCACATGTTTCTCGTTCTTAACTCAAAACGTTGGATGTTAGAGGACCTGTGGTTTGTAGCTGTTTCCTTAGCAGAGTTGAACTAGATATGGTCCGTATTTGTAGGAAAAACAGTTCTATGTTTTGAACACACTCACGTTCCTTGCTGTGTTAGAGTCTCTAGAAAGCAAGAGTGTGCATCTAGCTCTAAGCAAAGTGTGTTTCATGGAAGAGAACTGTGCTGTGTGTTTCCATTCAGAAATGGAGTTATATCCCCGGCTCTGTGTCTTCCTACAAGCAAGACTTCGTCTCAGGTAAACGCACTCACTTTCCAGCTCAAATGAAGATACCTCATTCACGAAGCTCACACGTTCCTCGCTCTTAACTGAAAAGCGTTGGATGTTAGAGGACCTGTGGTGTGTATAAGTTTCCTAAGCAGGTTTGATCTTGATATGGTCCGTATGTGTAGGAAACACAGTTCTTTGTTCTGAGCACAGTCACGCTTGCAGCTGTGTTAGAGACTCTAGAAAGGAAGAGCGTGCATCTTGCTCTAAAGCAGAGTGTGTTTCATGGATGAGAAATGTGCTGTGCGTTTCCATTCACAAATGGAGTTAAATCCCAGGCTCTCTGTCTTCTTACAACCAAGACTTCGTTTCAGGTAAACACAGTCACTTTCCAGCTCAGATGAAGCTACATAGTTCAAGAAGGTCACAGGTTTCTTGCGCTTAACTGAAAAGCGTTGGATGTTAGAGCCCTGTGGTTTGTATCTGTTTCCTAAGCAGTTTAACTCGACATGGTCCATATGTGGAGGAAACACAGTTGTTTTGTTCTGAGCACACTCACGTTTCCTGCTGTGTTAGAGAATCTGGTAAACAAGAGTGTGCATCTTGCTCTAGGGCAGAGGGTGCTTCATGGATCAGAACTGTGCCGTGTGTTTCCAATCATAAATGGAATACAATCCCAGTTTCTGTGTCTTCCTACAAGCCAGACATCGTTTCAGGTAAATGCAGTCACTTTTCAGCTCAAACGAAGCTACATCATTCATGGAGCTCACACGTTCCTCGCTCTTAACTGAAAAGCGTTGGATGTTAGAGGACATGTAGTTTGTATCAGTTTCCTTAGCAGAGTTGAACTAGATATGGTCCGTATGTGTAGGAAACACAGTTCTTTTGTTCTGAGCACACTCACGTTTCCTACTGTGTTTGAGTCTCTAGAAAGCAAGAGCGTGCATCTTGCTATAAAGCAGAGTGTGTTTCATGGATAACAACTGTGCTGTGTGTTCCCATTCAGAAATGGAGTTAAATCCCTGGCTCTCTGTGTTCCTACAAGCAAGACTTCGTTTCAGGTAAACGCAGTCACTTTTCAGCTCAAATGAAGGTACCACATCCACGAAGCTCACAGGTTTCTCGCTCTTAACTGAAAATCGTTGGATGTTAGAAGACCTGTGGTTTGTAGCTGTTTCCTAAGCAGAGTTGAACTAGATATGGTCTGTATTTGTAGGAAAAACAGTTCTTTTGTTTTGAACACACTCACGTTCCTTGCTGTGTTAGAGTCTCTAGAAAGCAAGACCGTGCATATTGCTCTAACGCAGAGTGTGTTTCATGGAAGAGAACTGTGCTGTGTGTTTCCATTCAGAAATGGAGTTATATCCCCGGGTCTGTGTCTTCCCACAAGCAAGACTTCGTCTCAGTAAACGCATTCATTTTCCAGCTCAAACGAAGAAACATCATTCAGGAAGCTCACACGTTTCTCCCTCTTAACTCAAAGGCGGTGGATATTAGAGGACTTTTGGTTGGTATCAGTTTCCTTAGCAGAGTTGAACTAGATATGGTCCTTATGTGTAGGAAACACAGTTCTTTTGTTCTGAGCACACTCACGATTCCTGCTGTGTTAGAGACTCTAGAAAGCAAAAGCGTGCTTCTTGCTCTAAAGTAGAGTGTGTTTCATGGATGAGAACTGTGCTGTGTGTTAACCTTCAGAAATCGAGTTAAATCCCAGGTTCTGTGTGTTCCTGCAAGCAAGACTTCGTTTTAGGTACACACAGTCACTTTTAAGCTCAAAGGACGGCATATCGTTCACGAAGCTCACAAGTTCCATGCTCTTAACTATAAAGCATTGGATGTTAGAGGACCTGTGGTTTGCATTAGTTTCCTAAGCAGAGTTGTACTAGATATGGTCCTTATGTGTAGGAAACACAGTTCTTTTTTTTTTGAGCACACTCACGTGTTCTGCTGTATTAGAGACCATTGGAAGCAAGAGCATGCTTTTTGTTATTAAGCAGAGTGTGTTTCATGGATGAGAACTGTGCTGTATGTTTCCCTTCAGAATTGGTGTTAAATCCCAGGCTCTGTTTCTTACTACAAGCAAGACTTCGTTTCAGGTAAACGCATTCACTCTCCAGCTGAAACGAAGCTACATCGTTCACGAAGCACACAAGTTTCTCCCTCTTAACTCAAAGCGGTGGATATTAGAGGACTTTTGGTTTGTATCAGTTTCCTAAGTAAGTTGAACTAGATACGGTCTGTATGTTTAGGAAACACAGTTCTGTTATTCTGAGCACACCCATGTTTCTTGCTGTGTTAGAGACTCTAGAAAGCAAGAGCGTGCATCTTGCTCTAGGGCAGAGTGTGTTTCATGGATGAGAACGGTGCTGTGTGTTTCCCTTCAGAAATGGATTCAATCCCAGGCTCTGTGTCTTCCTACAAGCAAGACTTCGTCTCAGGTAAACGCAGTCACTTTCCAGCTTAAGTGAAGTGACCTAGTTCACGAAGCTCACATGTTTCTTGCTTTATTCTGAAAAGCATTGTATGTTAGAAGATCTGTGGTTTATATCAGTTTCCTAAGCAGAGTTCAACTGGATATGGTTCGTATGTGTAGGAAACACAGTTCTTTTGTTCTGAGCACACGCACATTTCCTGCTGTGTTAGCGACTCTAGAAAGCAAGAGCGTGCCTCTTGCTCTAAAGCAGAGTGCATTTCATGGATGAGAACTGTGCTGTGTGTTTCCCTTCAGAAATGGAGTTAAATCCCAGGCTCTCTGTCTTCCTACAAGTAACACTTCTTTTCAGGTAGACACATTCACTTTTTATCTCAAAGAAGCCACATTGTTCACGATCTCACACGTTTCTCGCTCTATACTGAAATGCGTTGGATGTTAGTGTACCTGTGGTTTGTATCAGTTTCCTAAGCAGAGTTGAACTAGATATGGTCCGTATGTGTAGGAAACACAGTTCTTTTGTTCTGAGCACATACACATTACCTGCTGTGTTAGAGAATCTAGAAAGCAAGAGCGTGCATCTTGCTCTAGGGCAGCGTGTGTTTCATGGATGAGAACGGTGCTGTGTGTTTCCCTTCATAAATGGATTCAATCACAGGCTCTGTGTCTTCCTACAAGCAAGTCTTTGTCTCAGGTAAACGCAGTCACTTTCCAGCTCAAATGAAGCTACCTAGTTCACAAAGCTAACATGTTTCTCACTTTATTCTGAAAAGCATTGAATGTTAGAGGACCTTGTGGATCTATATTAAGAAAGTGCATGCCTCTTTCTCTAATGCGGAGTGTATTTCATGGATGAGAACTATGCTGTGTGTTTCCCTTCAGAAATGGAGTAAAATCCCAGGCTCTGTGTCTTCCTACAAGCAAGACTTCGTTTCAGGTAGACACAGTCACTTTTTATCTCAAAGAAACTACGTCTTTCATGAGTCTCACAAGTTTATCGTTCTTAAGTGAAAAGCATTGGATGTTAGAGGACCTGTGGTTTGTATCAGTTTCCTAAGCAGAGTTGAACTAGATATGGTCCTTATGTGTAGGAAACACAGTTCTTTTGTTCTGAGCACACTCACGTGTCCTGCTGTTTTTGAGACTCTAGAATGCAACAGCGTACCTCTTGCTCTAAAGCAGAGTGTGTTTCATGGATGAGAACTGTGCTGTGTGTTTCCGTTCAGAAATGGAGTTAAATCCCAGGCTCTGTGTATCCTACAAGCAAGACTTCGTTTCAGGTAGACACAGTCACTTTTTATCTCAAAGAAACTACATCTTTCACGAGTCTCACAATTTTATCGTTCTTAAGTGAAAAGCATTGGATGTTAGAGGACCTGTGGTTTGTATCAGTTTCCTGCTGTATAAGAGACTCTAGAGTGCAAGAGCATGCTTCTTGCTCTAAAGCAGAATGTGTTTCATGGATGAGAACTGTGCTGTGTGTTTCTCTTCAGAAATGGAATAAATCGCAGGCTCTGTGTCTTCCTGCAAACAAGACTTCGTTTAAGGTAAATGCAGACACTTTTCAGCTCAAACGAAGCTACATACTTCATGAAGCTCATACGTTTCTAGTTCTTAACTCAAAAGCGTTGGATGTTAGAGGACCTGTGGTTTGTATCAGTTTGCTAAGCAGAGTTGAACTAGATATGGTCCTTATGTGTAGGAAACACAGTTCTTTTGTTCTGAGCACACTCACGTTTCCTGCTGTGTTAGAGACTCTAGAAAGCAAGTGCGTGGTTCTTGCTCTAAAGCAAAGTGTGTTTCATGGATGAGAACTGTGCTTTGTGTTTCCCTTCATAATTGGAGTTCAATCCCAGGCTCTGTGTCTTCCTACAAGCAAGACTTCCTTTCAAGTAAACACAGTCACTTTTCAGCTCAAAGGAAGCTACATTTTTACGAAGCTCACACGTTTCTATCACTTAAATGAAATGCGTTGGATGTTAGAGGACCTGTGGTTTGTAGGTAGACACATTCACTTTTTATCTCAAGGAAGATACATCGTTCACAATCTCACACGTTTCTCGCTGTTAACAGAAACACATTGGATGTTAGAAGAATTGTGGTTTGTATCAGTTTCCTAAGCAGAGTTGAACTAGATATGGTCCGTATGTGTAGAAAAAACAGTTCTTTTATTCTGAGCACACTCACATTTCCTGCTGTGTTAGAGACTCTAGAAAGCAAGAGCGTGCATCTTGCTCTAGGGCAGAGTGTGTTTCATGGATGAGAACTCTGCTTTGTGTTTCCATTCAGAAATGGAGTTAAATCCCAGGCTCTGTGTCTTCCTACAAGCAAGACTTCGTTTCAGGTAAACACAGTCACTTTCCACCTCTAACGAAGCTATATTGTTCACGAAGCTCACACGTTTCGCACTCTTAACTCAAAGGCGTTGGATGTTAGAGGACTTTTGGTTTGTATCAGTTTCATAAGCAAGTTGAACTAGATATGGTCTGTATGTGTGGGAAATACAGTTCGTTTATTCTGATCACACTCACGTTTCCTGTCTTGTTAGTGACTCTAGAAACAGAGTGCTTGCTTCTTTCTCTAAAGCAGAGTGTGTTTCAAGGATGAGAACTGTGCTGCGTGATTCCCTTCAGAAATGGAGTTAAATCCCTGGCTCTCTGTCTTCCTACAAGCAACACATTGTTTCAGGTAGCCAGAGTCACTGTTTATCTCAAAGAAGCTACATCGTTCACAATCTCACACATTTCTTGCTCTTAACAGAAAAGCATTGGATGTTAGAAGACCTGTGGTTTGTATCAGTTTCCTAAGCAGAGTTGAACTGGATATCGTCCATATGTGTAGGAAACACATTTCAGTTGTTCTGAGCACACTCACGTTTCCTGTCTTGTTAGAGACTCTAACAAGAAAGTGCATGCTTCTTTCTCTAAAGCAGAGTGTGTTTCATGGATGAGAACTGTGCTGTGTGTTTCCCTTCATAATTGGAGTTCAATCCCAGGCTCTGTGTCTTCCTACAAGCAAGACTTCATTTCATGTAAACGCAGTCACTTTTCAGATCAAAGGAAGCTACATCGTTCATGAAGCTCACACGTTTCTCGCTCTTAAGAGAAAAGCTTTGGATGTTAGAGGATCTGTGGTTTGTATCAGTTTGTTAAGCAGAGTTGAACTAGATATGGTCCGTATGTGTATTAAACACAGTTCTTTTATTCTGAGCACACTCACATTTCCTGCTGTGTTAGAGACTCTAGAAAGCAAGAGCGTGTATCTTGCTCTAGGGCAGAGTGTGTTTCATGGATGAGAACTGTGCTTTGTGTTTCGATTCAGAAATGGAGTTAAATCCCGGGCTCTGTTTCTTCCTACAAGCAAGACTTCGTTTCAGGTAAACGCAATCAATTTTCAGCTCAAAGGAAGCTACATTGTTCACAAAGCTCACACATTTCTCTCTCTTACCTGAAAAGCGTTGGATGTTAGAGGACCTGTGGTTTGTATCAGATTCCTATGCAGAGTTGAACTGGATAGGAAACACAGATCTTTTGTTCTGAACACACTCACGTTTCCTGCTGTGTTAGAGACTCTACAAAGGAAGAGCCTGCATCTTTCTCTAGGGCATAGTGCGCTTCATCCATGAGAACTGTGCTGTGTGTTACCCTTCAGAAATGGAGTTAAATCCCAGGCTCTGTGTCTTCCTACAAGCAAGACTTCATTTCAGGTAAACGCAGTCACTTTCCAGCTGAAACGAAGGTACATCTTTCACGAAGATCACACGTTTGTCCCTCTTAACTCAAAAGCGTTGGATGTTAGAGGACTTTTTGTTTGTATCAGTTTAATAAGCAAGTTGAACTGGATATGATCTGTATGTGTAGTAAATACGGTTCTTTTTTTCTGAACACACTCACATATCCTGTCTTGTTAGAGACGCTAGAAAGAAAGTGCATGCTTCTTTCTCTAAAGCAGAGTGTGTTTCTTGGATGAGAACTGTGCTGTATGTTCCATTTAGAAATGGAGTTCAATCCCAGGCTCTGTGTCTTCCTACAAGCAAGACTTCGTTTCAGGTAAATGTAGTCACTTTTCAGCTCAAAGCAAGCTACTTAGATCACAAAGCTCACAAGTTTCTCGGCCTTAACTCAAAAGTGTTGAATGTTAGAGGACCTGTGATTGTATCAGTTTCCTTAGCAGAGTTGAACTAGATATTGTCTGGATGTGTAGGAAACACAGTTCTTTTTTTCTGAGCACACTTACGTTTCCTGCATTATTAGAGATTCTAGAAAGCAAGAGAATGCTTCTTGTTCTTAAGCATAGTGTGTTTCATGGAAGAGTACTGTGCTGTGTGTTTCCCTTCAGAAATGGAGTTCAATCCCAAGCTCTGTGTCTTCCTATAAGCAAGACTTCATTGCTGGTAAAGGCAGTTACTTTTCAGCTCAAAAATGCAACATCGCTCATGAAGATCAAACTTTTCTCGCTCTTAACTCAAAAACTTTGGATGTTAGAGGATCTGGGGTTTATATCAGTCTCCTGAGCAGAGTTGAACTAGATATGGTCCACAGGTGTAGGAAACACAGTTCTTTTTTTCTGAGCACACTCATGTGTCCTGCTGTATTAGAGACTCTAGAATGCAAGAGCGTGCTTCTTGCTCTAAAGCAGAGTGTGTTTCATGGATGAGAACTGTGCAGTGTGTTTCCCTTCATAATTGGAGTTAAATCCGAGGCTCTGTGTCTTGCTACAAGCAAGACTTCGTTTCAGGTAAACACAGTCACTTTCCACCTCTAACGAAGCTATATCGTTCACGAAGCTCACAAGTTTCGCACTCTTAACTCAAAGGCCTTGGATGTTAGAGGACTTTTGGTTCGTATCAGTTTCATAAGCAAGTTGAACTAGATATGGTCTGTATGTGTGGGAAATACAGTTCATTTATTCTGATCACACTCACGTTTCCTGTCTTGTTAGTGACTCTAGAAACAGAGTGCTTGCTTCTTTCTCTAAAGCAGAGTGTGTTTCATGGATGAGAACTGTGCTGCGTGATTCCCTTCAGAAATGGAGTTAAATCCCAGGCTCTCTGTCTTCCTACAAGCAACACATTGTTTCAGGTAGACACAGTCACTGTTTATCTCAAAGAAGCTACATCATTCACAATCTCACACATTTCTCGCTCTTAACAGAAAAGCATTGGATGTTAGAAGACCTGTGGTTTGTATCAGTTTCCTAAGCAGAGTTGAACTGGATATCGTCCATATGTGTAGGAAACACATTTCAGTTGTTCTGAGCACACTCACGTTTCCTGTCTTGTTAGAGACTCTAACAAGAAAGTGCATGCTTCTTTCTCTAAAGCAGAGTGTGTTTCATGGATGAGAACTGTGCTGTGTGTTTCCCTTTACAAATGGAGTTCAATCCCAGCCTCTGGGTCTTCCTACATGCAAGACTTCGTTTCATGTAAACGCAGTCACTTTTCAGCTCAAAGGAAGCTACATCGTTCATGAAGCTCACACGTTTCTCGCTCTTAAGAGAAAAGCTTTGGATGTTAGAGGAGCTGTGGTTTGTATCAGTTTGTTAAGCAGAGTTGAACTAGATATGGTCCTTATGTGTAGGAAACACAGTTCTTTTATTCTGAGCACACTCACATTTCCTGCTGTGTTAGAGACTCTAGAAAGCAAGAGCGTGCATCTTGCTCTAGGGCAGAGAGTGTTTCATGGATGAGAACTCTGCTTTGTGTTTCCATTCAGAAATGGAGTTAAATCCCAGGCTCTGTGTCTTCCTACAAGCAAGATTTCGTTTCAGGTAAACGCAATCAATTTTCAGCTCAAAGGAAGCTACATTTTTTACAAAGCTCACACATTTCTTTCTCTTACAAGAAAAGTGTTGGATGTTAGAGGACCTGTGGTTTGTATCAGATTCCTAAGCAGAGTTGAACTGGATAGGAAACACAGATCTTTTGTTCTGAGCACACTCACGTTTCCTGCTGTATTAGAGACTCTACAAAGGAAGAGCGTGCATCTTTCTCTAGGGCATAGTGTGCTTCATCCATGAGAACTGTGCTGTGTGTTACCCTTCAGAAATGGAGTTAAATCCCAGGCTCTGTGTCTTAATACTAACAAGACTTCGTTTCTGGTAAAGGCAGTCACTTTTCAGCATAAACGAAGGTACATCCTTTATGAAGCTCACACGTTTCTTGCTCTTAACTCTAATGCGATGGATGTTAGAGGAACTGTGGTTTGTATCACATTCCTAAGCAGAGTTGAGCTAGATATGGTCCCTATGTGTAGGAAAAACATTTCTTCTGTTCGGAGCACTCTCATGTTTTCTGCTGTGTTACAGATTCTAGAAAACAATTGCGTGTATCTTGCTCTAAAGCAGAGTGTGTTTAATGTATGAGAACTGTGCTGTGTATTTCCCTTCAGAAATGGAGTTAAATCCCAGGCTCTGTGTCTTCCAACAAGCAAGACTTCATTTAGGTAAACACAGTCCATTTGCAGCTCAAACGAAGGTACATCGTTCACGAAGCTCACACGTTTCTCCCTCTTAAATCAAAGGCATTGGATGTTAGAGGACTTATGGTTTGTATCAGTTTCATAAGCAAGTTGAACTAGATATGTTCTGTATGTGTAGGAAATACGGTTCTTTTTTTCTGAGAACACTCACGTTTCCTGCTGTATTAGAGACTCTAGAATGCAAGAGCGTGCTTCTTGCTCTTAAGCAGAGTATGTTTCATGGATGAGAACTGTGCTGTGTGATTCCCTTCAGAAATGGAGTTAAATCCCAGGCTCTCGGTCTTCCTACAATCAACACATCCTTTCAGGTAGACACAGTCACTTTTTATCTCAAAGAAGCTACATGGTTCACGATCTCACATGTTTCTCGCTCTATACTGAAAAGCGTTGGATGTTAGAGTACCTGTGGTTTGTATCAGTTTCCTAAGCAGAGTTGAACTAGATATGGTCCGTATGTGTAGGATACACAGTTCTTTTGTTCTGAGCACACTCACAGTTCCTGCTGTGTTAGAGACTCTAGAAACCAAGAGCGTGCATCTTGCTCTAGGGCAGAGTGTGTTTCATGGATGAGAACGGTGCTGTGTGTTTCCTATCATAAATGGATTCAATCCCAGGCTGTGTGTCTTCCTACAAGCAAGTCTTTGTCTCAGGTAAACGCAGTCACTTTCCAGCTCAAATAAAGCTACCTAGTTCACGAAGCTCACATGTTTCTCGCTTTATTCTGAAAAGCATTGAATGTTAGAGGATCTTGTGGATCTATAGAAAGAAAGTGCATGCCTCTTTCTCTAATGTGGAGTGTATTTCATGGATGAGAACTATGCTGTGTGTTTCACTTCAGAAATGGAGTTAAATCCCAGGCTCTGTGTCTTCCTACAAGCAAGACTTCGTTTCAGGTAGACACAGTCACTTTTTATCTCAAAGAAACTACATCTTTCATGAGTCTCACAAGTTTATCGTTCTTAAGTGAAAAGCATTGGATGTTAGAGGACCTGTGGTTTGTATCAGTTTCCTAAGCAGAGTTGAACTAGATATGGTCCTTATGTGTAGGAAACACAGTTCTTTTGTTCTGAGCACACTCACGTGTCCTGCTGTTTTTGAGACTCTAGAATGCAACAGCGTACCTCTTGCTCTAAATCAGAGTGTGTTTCATGGATGAGAACTGTGCTGTGTGTTTCCGTTCAGAAATGGAGTTAAATCCCAGGCTCTGTGTATCCTACAAGCAAGACTTCGTTTCAGGTAGACACAGTCACTTTTTATCTCAAAGAAACTACATCTTTCACGAGTCTCACAATTTTATCGTTCTTAAGTGGAAAGCATTGGATGTTAGAGGACCTGTGGTTTGTATCAGTTTCCTGCTGTATTAGAGACTCTAGAGTGCAAGAGCATGCTTCTTGCTCTAAAGCAGAATGCGTTTCATGGATGAGAACTGTGCTGTGTGTTTCTCTTCAGAAATGGAATAAATCGCAGGCTCTGTGTCTTCCTGCAAGCAAGACTTCATTTAAGGTAAATGCAGACACTTTTCAGCTCAAACGAAGCTACATACTTCATGAAGCTCATACGTTTCTAGTTCTTAACTCAAAAGCGTTGGATGTTAGAGGACCTGTGGTTTGTATCAGTTTGCTAAGCAGAGTTGAACTAGATATGGTCCTTATGTGTAGGAAACACAGTTCTTTTGTTCTGAGCACACTCACGTTTCCTGCTGTGTTAGAGACTCTAGAAAGCAAGTGCGTGGTTCTTTCTCTAAAGCAAAGTGTGTTTCATGGATGAGAACTGTGCTGTGTGTTTCCCTTCATAATTGGAGTTCAATCCCAGGCTCTGTGTCTTCCTACAAGCAAGACTTCCTTTCAAGTAAACACAGTCACTTTTCAGCTCAAAGGAAGCTACATTTTTACGAAGCTCACACGTTTCTCCCACTTACATGAAATGCGTTGGATGTTAGAGGACCTGTGGTTTGTATCAGTTTCCTAAGCAGAGTTGAACTAGATATGGTCCTTATGTGTAGGAAACACAGTTCTTTTGTTCTGAGCACACTCACGTGTCCTGCTGTTTTTGAGACTCTAGAATGCAACAGCATACCTCTTGCTCTAAAGCAGAGTGTGTTTCATGGATGAGAACTGTGCTGTGTGTTTCCGTTCAGAAATGGAGTTAAATCCCAGGCTCTGTGTATCCTACAAGCAAGACTTCGTTTCAGGTAGACACAGTCACTTTTTATCTCAAAGAAACTACATCTTTCACGAGTCTCACAATTTTATCGTTCTTAAGTGAAAAGCATTGGATGTTAGAGGACCTGTGGTTTGTATCAGTTTCCTGCTGTATTAGAGACTCTAGAGTGCAAGAGCATGCTTCTTGCTCTAAAGCAGTATGTGTTCCATGGATGAGAACTGTGCTGTGTGTTTCTCTTCAGAAATGGAATAAATCGCAGGCTCTGTGTCTTCCTGCAAGCAAGACTTCGTTTAAGGTAAATGCAGACACTTTTCAGCTCAGATGAAGCTACATACTTCATGAAGCTCATACGTTTCTAGTTCTTAATTCAAAAGCGTTGGATGTTAGAGGACCTGTGGTTTGTATCAGTTTGCTAAGCAGAGTTGAACTAGATATGGTCCTTATGTGTAGGAAACACAGTTCTTTTGTTCTGAGCACACTCACGTTTCCTGCTGTGTTAGAGACTCTAGAAAGCAAGTGCGTGGTTCTTGCTCTAAAGCAAAGTGTGTTTCATGGATGAGAACTGTGCTTTGTGTTTCCCTTCATAATTGGAGTTCAATCCCAGGCTCTGTGTCTTCCTACAAGCAAGACTTCCTTTCAAGTAAACACAGTCACTTTTCAGCTCAAAGGAAGCTACATTTTTACGAAGCTCACACGTTTCTCCCACTTACATGAAATGCGTTGGATGTTAGAGGACCTGTGGTTTGTATCAGTTTCCTAAGCAGAGTTGAACTAGATATGGTCCGTATGTGTAGGAAACACAGTTCTTTTGTTCTGAGCACACTCACATTTCCTGCTGTGTTAGAGACTCTAGAAAGCAAGAGCGTGCATCTTGCTCTAGGGCAGAGTGTGTTTCATTGATGAGAACGGTGCTGTGTGTTTCCCTTCATAAATGGATTCAATCCCAGGCTGTGTGTCTTCCTACAAGCAAGTCTTTGTCTCAGGTAAACGCAGTCACTTTCCATCTCAAATGAAGCTACCTAGTTCACGAAGCTCACATGTTTCTGGCTTTATTCTGAAAAGCATTGAACGTTAGAGGATCTTGTGGATCTATAGAAAGAAAGTGCATGCCTTTTCTCTAATGTGGAGTGTATTTCATGGATGAGAACTATGCTGTGTGTTTCCCTTCAGAAATGGAGTAAAATCCCAGGCTCTGTGTCTTCCTACAAGCAAGACTTCGTTTCAGGTAGACACAGTCACTTTTTATCTCAAAGAAACTACATCTTTCATGAGTCTCACAAGTTTATCGTTCTTAAGTGAAAAGCATTGGATGTTAGAGGACCTGTGGTTTGTATCAGTTTCCTAAGCAGAGTTGAACTCGATATGGTCCTTATGTGTAGGAAACACAGTTCTTTTGTTCTGAGCACACTCACGTGTCCTGCTGTTTTTGAGACTCTAGAATGCAACAGCGTACCTCTTGCTCTAAAGCAGAGTGTGTTTCATGGATGAGAACTGTGCTGTGTGTTTCCGTTCAGAAATGGAGTTAAATCCCAGGCTCTGTGTATCCTACAAGCAAGACTTCGTTTCAGGTAGACACAGTCACTTTTTATCTCAAAGAAACTACATCTTTCACGAGTCTCACAATTTTATCGTTCTTAAGTGAAAAGCATTGGATGTTAGAGGACCTGTGGTTTGTATCAGTTTCCTGCTGTATTAGAGACTCTAGAGTGCAAGAGCATGCTTCTTGCTCTAAAGCAGAATGTGTTCCATGGATGAGAACTGTGCTGTGTGTTTCTCTTCAGAAATGGAATAAATCGCAGGCTCTGTGTCTTCCTGCAAGCAAGACTTCGTTTAAGGTAAATGCAGACACTTTGCAGCTCAAACGAAGCTACATACTTCATGAAGCTCATACGCTTCTAGTTCTTAACTCAAAAGCGTTGGATGTTAGAGGACCTGTGGTTTGTATCAGTTTGCTAAGCAGAGTTGAACTAGATATGGTCCTTATGTGTAGGAAACACAGTTCTTTTGTTCTGAGCACACTCACGTTTCCTGCTGTGTTAGAGACTCTAGAAAGCAAGTGTGTGGTTCTTGCTCTAAAGCAAAGTGTGTTTCATGGATGAGAACTGTGCTTTGTGTTTCCCTTCATAATTGGAGTTCAATCCCAGGCTCTGTGTCTTCCTACAAGCAAGACTTCCTTTCAAGTAAACACAGTCACTTTTCAGCTCAAAGGAAGCTACATTTTTACGAAGCTCACACGTTTCTATCACTTAAATGAAATGCCTTGGATGTTAGAGGACCTGTGGTTTGTAGGTAGACACATTCACTTTTTATCTCAAGGAAGATACATCGTTCACAATCTCACACGTTTCTCGCTGTTAACAGAAACGCATTGGATGTTAGAAGAATTGTGGTTTGTATCAGTTTCCTAAGCAGAGTTGAACTAGATATGGTCCGTATGTGTAGAAAAAACAGTTCTTTTGTTCTGAGCACACTCACATTTCCTGCTGTGTTAGAGACTCTAGAAAGCAAGAGCGTGCATCTTGCTCTAGGGCAGAGTGTGTTTCATGGATGAGAACTCTGCTTTGTGTTTCCATTCAGAAATGGAGTTAAATCCCAGGCTCTGTGTGTTCCTACAAGTAAGACTTCGTTTCAGGTAAATGCAATCAATTTTCAGCTCAAAGGAAGCTACATTGTTTACAAAGCTCACACATTTCTTTCTCTTACATGAAAAGTGTTGGATGTTAGAGGACCTGTGGTTTGTATCAGATTCCTAAGCAGAGTTGAACTGGATAGGAAACACAGATCTTTTGTACTGAGCACATTCACGTTTCCTGCTGTGTTAGAGACTCTACAAAGGAAGAGCGTGCATCTTTCTCTAGGGCATAGTGCGCTTCATCCATGAGAACTGTGCTGTGTGTTACCCTTCAGAAATGGAGTTAAATCCCAGGATCTCTGTCTTCCTACAAGCAACACATCGTTTCAGGTAGACACAGTAACTTTTTATCTCAAAGAAGATACATGGTTCATGATCTCACACGTTTCTCGGGCTATAATGAAAAGCGTTGGATGTTAGAGTACCTGTGGTTTGTATCAGTTTCCTAAGCAGAGTTGAACTAGATATGGTCCGTATGTGTAGGAAACACAGTTCTTTTGTTCTGAGCACACTCACATTTCCTGCTGTGTTAGAGACTCTAGAAAGCAAGAGCGTGCATCTTGCTCTAGGGCAGAGTGTGTTTCATGGATGAGAACGGTGCTGTGTGTTTCCCTTCAGAAATGGATTCAATCCCAGGCTCTGTGTCTTCCTACAAGCAAGACTTCGTCTCAGGTAAACGCAGTCACTTTCCAGCTCAAGTGAAGTGACCTAGTTCACGAAGCTCACATGTTTCTTGCTTTATTCTGAAAAGCATTGTATGTTAGAGGATCTGTGGTTTATATCAGTTTCCTAAGCAGAGTTCAACTGGATATGGTTCGTATGTGTAGGAACCACAGTTCTTTTGTTCTGAGCACAAACATATTTCCTGCTGTGTTAGAGACTCTAGAAAGCAAGAGCGTGCCTCTTGCTCTAAAGCAGAGTGCATTTCATGGATGAGAACTGTGCTGTGTGTTTCCCTTCAGAAATGGAGTTAAATCCCAGGCTCTCTGTCTTCCTACAAGTAACACTTCGTTTCAGGTAGACACATTCACTTTTTATCTCAAAGAAGCCACATGGTTCACGATCTCACACGTTTCTCGCTCTATACTGAAATGCGTTGGATGTTAGTGTACCTGTGGTTTGTATCAGTTTCCTAAGCAGAGTTGAACTAGATATGGTCCGTATGTGTAGGAAACACAGTTCTTTTGTTCTGAGCACACTCACATTACCTGCTGTGTTAGAGAATCTAGAAAGCAAGAGCGTGCATCTTGCTCTAGGGCAGCGTGTGTTTCATGGATGAGAACGGTGCTGTGTGTTTCCCTTCATAAATGGATTCAATCCCAGGCTCTGTGTCTTC
Organism: Onychomys arenicola; assembly: GCA_949786405.1. NCBI lineage: Eukaryota > Metazoa > Chordata > Mammalia > Rodentia > Cricetidae > Onychomys > Onychomys arenicola. The sequence goes on from OX460367.1 coordinate 23,856,209, forward strand.
CTACAAGCAAGTCTTTGTCTCAGGTAAACGCAGTCACTTTCCAGCTCAAATGAAGCTACCTAGTTCACGAAGCTAACATGTTTCTCGCTTTATTCTGAAAAGCATTGAATGTTAGAGGATCTTGTGGATCTATAGAAAGAAAGTGCATGCCTCTTTCTCTAATGCGGAGTGTATTTCATGGATGAGAACTATGCTGTGTGTTTCCCTTCAGAAATGGAGTAAAATCCCAGGCTCTGTGTCTTCCTACAAGCAAGACTTCGTTTCAGGTAGACACAGTCACTTTTTATCTCAAAGAAACTACATCTTTCATGAGTCTCACAAGTTTATCGTTCTTAAGTGAAAAGCATTGGATGTTTAAGGACTTGTGGTTTGTTTCAGTTTCCTAAGCAGAGTTGAACTAGATATGGTCCTTATGTGTAGGAAACACAGTTCTTTTGTTCTGAGCACACTCACGTGTCCTGCTGTTTTTGAGACTCTAGAATGCAACAGCGTACCTCTTGCTCTAAAGCAGAGTGTGTTTCATGGATGAGAACTGTGCTGTGTGTTTCCGTTCAGAAATGGAGTTAAATCCCAGGCTCTGTGTATCCTACAAGCAAGACTTCGTTTCAGGTAGACACAGTCACTTTTTATCTCAAAGAAACTACATCTTTCATGAGTCTCACAATTTTATCGTTCTTAAGTGAAAAGCATTGGATGTTAGAGGACCTGTGGTTTGTATCAGTTTCCTGCTGTATTAGAGACTCTAGAGTGCAAGAGCATGCTTCTTGCTCTAAAGCAGAATGTGTTTCATGGATGAGAACTGTGCTGTGTGTTTCTCTTCAGAAATGGAATAAATCGCAGGCTCTGTGTCTTCCTACAAGCAAGACTTCGTTTAAGGTAAATGCAGACACTTTTCAGCTCAAACGAAGCTACATACTTCATGAAGCTCATACGTTTCTAGTTCTTAACTCAAAAGCGTTGGATGTTAGAGGACCTGTGGTTTGTATCAGTTTGCCTAGCAGAGTTGAACTAGATATGGTCCTTATGTGTAGGAAACACAGTTCTTTTGTTCTGAGCACACTCACGTTTCCTGCTGTGTTAGAGACTCTAGAAAGCAAGTGCGTGGTTCTTGCTCTAAAGCAAAGTGTGTTTCATGGATGAGAACTGTGCTTTGTGTTTCCCTTCATAATTTGAGTTCAATCCCAGTTTCTGTGTCTTCCTACAAGCAAGACTTCCTTTCAAGTAAACACAGTCACTTTTCAGCTCAAAGGAAGCTACATTTTTACGAAGCTCACACGTTTCTCCCACTTACATGAAATGCGTTGGATGTTAGAGGACCTGTGGTTTGTATCAGTTTCCTAAGCAGAGTTGAACTAGATATGGTCCGTATGTGTAGGAAACACAGTTCTTTTGTTCTGAGCACACTCACATTTCCTGCTGTGTTAGAGACTCTAGAAAGCAAGAGCGTGCATCTTGCTCTAGGGCAGAGTGTGTTTCATGGGTGAGAACGGTGCTGTGTGTTTCCCTTCATAAATGGATTCAATCCCAGGCTCTGTGTCTTCCTACAAGCAAGTCTTTGTCTCAGTTAAACGCAGACATTTTCCAGATCAAATGAAGCTACCTAGTTCACGAAGCTCACATGTTTCTCGCTTTATTCTGAGAAGCATTGAATGTTAGAGGATCTGTGGTTTGTATCAGTTTCCTAAGCAGAGTTGAACTGGATATGGTTCGTATGTGCAGGTAACACAGTTTTTTGTTCGGATCACACTCACATTTCCTGCTGTATTAGAGACTCTAAAAGCAAGAGCGTGCTTCTTGCTCTAAAGCAGAGTGCATTTCATGGATGAGAACTGTGCTATGTGTTTCCCTTCAGAAATGGAGTTAAATCCCAGGCTCTCTGTTTTCCTACAAGTACCACTTCGTTTCAGGTAGACACATTCACTTTTTATCTCAAAGAATCTACATCGTTCATAATCTCACACATTTCTCCCTGTTAACAGAAAAGCATGGGAAGTTAGAAGACCTGTGGTTTTTATGAGTTTCCTAAGCAGAGTTGAACTGGATATGGTCCGTATGTGTGGGAAACACAGTTCTTTTATTCTGAGCACACTCACGTTTCCTGCTGTGTTAGAGACTCTAGAAAGCAAGGTCATGCATCTTGCTCTAGGGCAGAGTGTGTTTCATGGATGAGAACTGTGCTGTGTGTTTCCATTCAGAAATGGAGTTCAATCCCATGCTCTGTGTCTTCCTACAAGCAAGACTTCGTTTCAGGTAAACGCAATCATTTTTCAGCTCAAAGGAAGCTACATTGTTCACAAAGCTCACACATTTCTCTCTTTTACCTGAAAAGCGTTGGATGTTAGAGGACCTGTGGTTCGTATCAGATTCCTAAGCAGAGTTGAACTGGATAGGAAACACAGATCTTTTGTTCTGAGCACACTCACGTTTCCTTGCTGTGTTAGAAACTCTACAAAGCAAGAACGTGCATCTTACTCTAGGGCAGAGTGTGTTTCATGGATGAGAACGGTGCTTTGTGTTTCCATTCAGAAATGGAGTTCAATCCAAGGCTCTGCGTCTTCCTACAAGCAACACAACGTTTCAGGTAGACATAGTCAATTTTTATCTCAAAGAATCTACATGGTTCACGTTCTCACACGTTTCTCGCTCTAAACTGAAAAGCGTTGGATGTTAGAGGACCTGTGATTAGTATCAGTTTCCTAAGCAGAGTTGAACTAGATATGGTTCGTATGTGTAGGAAACACAGTTCTTTTGTTCTGAGCACACTCACATTTCCTGTTGTGTTAGAGACTCTAGAAATCAAGAGTGTGCATCTTGCTCTAGGGCAGAGTGTGTTTCATGGATGAGAACTGTGCTGTGTGTTTCCCTTCAGAAATGGAGTTAAATCCCAGGCTCTGTGTCTTCCTACAAGCAAGACTTCGTTTCAGGTAAACGCTGTCACTTTTCAGCTCAAACAAAGCTACATTGTTCACGAAGCTCACACGTTTCTCACTCTTAACTCAAAAGCGTTGGATGTTAGAGGCCCTGTGTATCGTATCAGTTTCCTAGGCAGAGTTGAATTAGGTATGGTCCGTATATGTAGGAAACACAGTTCTTTTATTCTGAGCACACTCAGGTTTCCTGATGTGTTAGAGACTGTAGAATGCAAGAGGGTGCATCTTGTTCTAAAGCAGAGTGTGTTTCATGGATGAGAACTGTGCTGTGCGTTTCCATTCACAAATGGAGTTAAATCCAAGGCTCTCTGTCTTCTTACAAGCAAGACTTTGTTTCAGGTAAACGCAGTCACTTTCCAGCTCAAATGAAGCTATATCGTTCAAGAAGGTCACAGGTTTCTTGCGCTTAACTGAAAAGCGTTGGATGTTAGAGCCCTGTGGTTTGTATCAGTTTCCTAAGCAGTTTAACTCGACATGGTCCATATGTGGAGGAAACACAGTTGTTTTGTTCTGAGCACACTCACGTTTCCTGCTGTGTTAGAGAATCTAGTAAGCAAGAGCGTGCATCTTGCTCTAGGGCAGAGTTTGCTTCATGGATGAGAACTGTGCTGTGTGTTTCCATTCAGAAATGAGTTAAATCCCAGGCTCTAGTCTTCCTACAAGCAAGACCTCATTTCAGGTAAACGCAGTCATTGTCCACTCAAAGGAACCTACATCGTTTATGAAGCTCACACATTTCTCGCTCTTAACTGAAAATAGTTGGATGTTAGAGCACCTGTGTTGTGTATAAGTTTCCTAAGCAGGGGTGATCTAGATATGGTCCGTATGTGTAGGAAACACAGTTCTTTGTTCTGAGCACACTCACGCTTGCAGCTGTGTTAGAGACTCTAGAAAGCAAGAGCGTGCACCTTGCTCTAAAGCAGAGTGTGTTTCATGGATGAGAACTGTGCTGAGTGTTTCCATTTAGAAATGGAGTTAAATCCCAGGCTCTGTGTCTTCCTACAAGCAAGACTTCGTTCCAGGTAAACACCGTCAGTTTTCAGCTCAAACGAAACTACATCGTTCACCAAGCTCACACGTTTCTCGCTGTAAACTGAAATGCGTTGGATGTTAGATGACCTGTAGTTTGTATCAGTTTCCTTAGCAGAGTGGAACTAGATATGGTCCGTATGTGTAGGAAACACAGTTCTTTTGTTCTGAGCACACTCACGTTTCCTGCTGTGTTAGAGTCTCTAGAAAGCAAGAGCGTGCATCTTGCTATAAAGCACAGTGTGTTTCATGGATGACAACTGTGCTGTGTGTTCCCATTCAGAAATGGAGTTAAATCCCTGGATCTCTGTCTTCCTACAAGCAAGACTTCGTTTCAGTTAAACGCAGTCACTTTTCAGCTCAAATGAAGGCACCTCATCCACGAAACTCACAGGTTTCTCGCTCTTAATTGAAAAGCGTTGGATGTTAGAGTATCTGTGGTTTTTAGCTGTTTCCTTAGCAGAGTTGAACTAGATATGGTCTGTATTTGTAGGAAATACAATTCTTTTTTTTTTAACACACTCACGTTCCTTGCTGTGTTAGAGTCTCTAGAAAGCAAGAGCGTGCATCTAGCTCTAAGCAGAGTGTGTTTCATTGAAGAGTACTGTGCTGTGTGTTTCCATTCAGAAATGGAGTCATATCCCCGGCTCTGTGTCTTCCTACAAGCAAGACTTCGTTTCAGGTAAACACAGTCCCTTTTCAGGTCAAACGAAGCTACATCATTCACGGAGGTCACACGTTCCTCGCTCTTAACTGAAAAGGGTTGGATGTTAGAGGACCTGAGGTTCGTATCAGTTTCCTAAGCAGAGTTGAACTAGATATGGTCCGTATGTGTAGGAAACACAGTTCTTTTTTTCTGAGCACACTCACGTCTCCTGCTGTATTAGAGACTCTAGAAATCTAGAGTATGCTTCTTGCTCTAAAGCAGAGTGTGTTTCATGGATCAGAACTGTGCTGTGTGTTTCCCTTCAGAAATGGAGTTAAATCCCAGGTTCTGTGTCTTCCTACAAGCAAGACTTCGTTTCAGTTAAACGCAGTCCCTTTTGAGGTCAAACGAAACTACATCATTCACGAAGCTCACAGGTTTCTGGTTCTTAACTGAAAAGCGTTGGATGTCAGAGGCCTGTGGTTTGTATCAGTTTCCTAAGCAGAGTTGAAGTAGATATGGTCTGTATGTGTAGGAAACACAGTTCTTTCGTACTTAGTACACTCATGTTTCCTGCTGTGTTAGAGATTCTAGAAAGCAAGAGCGTGTATCTTGCTCTAAAGCAGAGTGTGTTTCATGGATGAGAACTGTGCTGTGTGTTTCCCTTCAGAAATGGAGTTAAATCCCAGGTTCTTGGTCTTTCTGCAAGCAAGACTTCATTTAAGGTACACACAGTCACTTTTCAGCTCAAAGGATGCCATATCGTTCACAAAGCTCACACATTTCTCACTCTTAGTTAAAAAGCATTAGATGTTAGAGGACCTGTGGTTTGTATCAGTTTCCTATGCAGAGTTGAACTAGATATGGTCTGTATGTGTAGGAAACACAGTTCTTTTATTCTGAGCACACCCACATTTCCTGTTGTGTTAGAGACTCTAGAAAGCACGAGTGTGCTTCTTGCTCTAAAAGAGAGTGTGTTTCATGGATGAGAACTGTGCTGTGTGTTTCCCTTCAGAAATGGAGTTCAATCCCAGTCTCTGAGTCTTCCTACAAGCAAGACTCGTTTCAGGTACACACAGTCACTTTTCAGCTCAAACGAAGCAACATTATTCACTAAGCTCACAAGTTATTCGCTCTTAACACAAAAGCATTTTCTGTTAGAAGACCTGTGGTTTCTATCAATTTCCTAAGCAGAGTTGAACTAGATATGGTCTGTATGTGTACGAAACACAGTTCTTTTGTTCTGAGCACACCCACGTTTCCTGCTGTGTTAGAGACTCTAGTAACAAGAGCATGCATCTGGCTCTAAAGCAGAGTGTGTTTCATGGATGAGAACTGTGCTGTGTGTTTCCCTTCAGAAATGGAGTTAAATCTCAGGCTCTGTGTCTTCCTACAAGGAAGACTTCGTTTCAATTAAACGCAGTCACTCTTGGGCTCAAAGGATCCTACATCGTTTACGAATCTCCCATGTTTCTTGCTCTTAACTATAAAGCTTTTGATGTTAGAGGACCTGTGGTTTGTATCAGTTTCCTAAGCAGAATTGAAGTAGATATGGTCCGTATGTGTAGCAAACACAGTTCTTTTATTCTGAGCACTCTCACATTTCCTGCTGTGTTAGAGACTCTAGAAAGCAAGAGCATGGTTCTTGCCCTAAAGCAGAGTGTGTTTCATGGATGAGAACTGTGCTGTGTGTTTCCCTTCAGAAATGGAGTTAAATCCCAGGCTCTGTGTCTTCCTACAAGCAAGACTTCGTTTCAGGTAAACGCTGTCACTTTTCAGCTCAAACAAAGCTACATTGTTCATGAAGCTCACAGGTTTCTCGCTCTTAACTCAAAAGCGTTGGATGTTAGAGGCCCTGTGGATCGTATCAGTTTCCTAAGCAGAGTTGAATTAGGTATGGTCAGTATATGTAGGAAACACAGTTCTTTTTTTCTGAGCACACTCACGTTTCCTGATGTGTTAGAGATTCTAGAAAGCAAAAGGGTGCATCTTGTTCTAAAGCAGAGTGTGTTTCATGGATGAGAACTGTGCTGTGCGTTTCCATTCACAAATGGAGTTAAATCCCAGGCTCTCTGTCTTCTTACATGCAAGACTTCGTTTCAGGTGAACACAGTCACTTTCCAGCTCAAATGAAGCTACATCGTTCAAGAAGGTCACAGGTTTCTTGCGCTTAACCGAAAAGCGTTGGATGTTAGCGCCCTGTGGTTTGTATCAGTTTCCTAAGCAGTTTAACTCAACATGGTCCGTATGTGGAGGAAACACAGTAGTTTTGTTTTGAGCACACTCACGTTTCCTGCTGTGTTAGAGAATCTAGTAAGCAAGAGCATGCATCTTGCTCTAGGGCAGAGTTTGCTTCATGGATGAGAACTGTGCTGTGTGTTTCCATTCAGAAATGTGTTAATTCCCAGCCTCTGTGTCTGCGTATAAGCAAGACTTCTTTTCATGTAATCGCAGTCACTTTTCAGCTCAAATGAAGGTACCTAATCCACGAAGCTCACAGGTTTCTCGCTCTTAACTGATAAGCGTTGGATGTTAGAGGACCTGTGGTTTGTAGCTGTTTCCTTAGCAGAGTTGAACTAGATATGGTCCGTATTTGTAGGAAAAACAGTTCTTTTGTTTTGAACACACTCACGTTCCTTGCTGTGTTAGAGTCTCTAGAAAGCAAGAGCGTGCATCTAGCTCTAAGCAGACTGTGTTTCATGGAAGAGAACTGTGCTGTGTGTTTCCATTAAGAAATGGAATTATATCCCTGGCTCTGTGTCTTCCTACAAGCAAGACTTCGTCTCAGGTAAACGCAGTCACTTTCCAGCACAAAAGATCTTCCTCGTTCACGAAGGTCACAGGTTTCTGGCTCTTAACTAAAAAGCATTGGATGTCAGAGGCCTGTGGTTTGTATCAGTTTCCTAAGGAGAGTTGAAGTAGATATGGTCCGTATGTGTAGGAAACACAGTTCTTTCGTACTTAGTACACTCATGTTTCCTGCTGTGTTAGAGATTCTAGAAAGCAAGAACGTGTATCTTGCTCTAAAGCAGAGTGTGTTTCATGGATGAGAACTGTGCTGTGTGTTTCCCTTCAGAAATGGAGTTAAATCCCAGGTTCTTGGTCTTCCTGCAAGCAAGATTTCGTGTCATGTACACACAGTCACTTTTCAGCTCAAAGGATGCCATATCGTTCACAAAGCTCACACGTTTCTCATTCTTAATTCAAAAGCATTAGATGTTAGAGGACCTGTGGTTTGTATCAGTTTCCTATGCAGAGTTGAACTAGATATGGTCCGTATGTGTAGGAAACACAGTTCTTTTATGCTGAGCACACCCACATTTCCTTCTGTTTTAGAGACTCTAGAAAGCAAGAGTGTGCTTCTTGCTCTAAAGGAGAGTGTGTTTCTTGGATGAGAACTGTGCTGTGTGTTTCCCTTCAGAAATGGAGTACAATCCCTGTCTCTGAGTCCTCCTGCAAGCAAGACTCGTTTCAGGTACACACAGTCACTTTTCAGCTCAAACAAAGCAACATTATTCACTAAGCTCACAAGTTTCTCGCTCTTAAATCAAAAGCATTGGATGTTAGAGGACCTGTGGTTTGTATCACTTCCTAAGCAGAGTTGAACTAGATATGGTCTGTATGTGTACGAAACACAGTTCTTTTGTTCTGAGCACACACATGTTTCCTGCTGTGTTAGAGACTCTAGAAACAAGAGCATGCATCTGGCTCTAAACCATAGTGTGTTTCATGGATGAGAACTGTGCTGTGTGTTTCCCTTCAGAAATGGAGTTCAATCCCAGTCTCTGAGTCTTCCTACAAGCAAGACTCGTTTCAGGTACACACAGTCACTTTTCAGCTCAAACAAAGCAACATTATTCACTAAGCTCACAAGTTTCTCGCTCTTAACACAAAAACATTGGATGTTAGAGGACCTGTGGTTTGTATCACTTTCCTAAGCAGATTTGAACTAGATATGGTCCATATGTGTAGGAAACACAGGTCTTTTATTGTGAGCACAGTCACATTTCCTGCTGTGTTATAGACTCTAGAAAGGAAGAGCGTGCTTCTTGCTCTAAAGCAGAGTGTGTTTCATGGATCAGAACTGTGCTGTGTGTTTCCATTCAGAAATGGAATACAATCCCAGGCTCTGTGTGTTTCTACAAACAAGACCTCGTTTCAGGTAAATGCAGTCACTTTTCAGCTCAAACGAAGCTACATCCTTCATGAAGCTCACACGTTTCTCGCTCTTAACTCAAAAGCGTTGGATGTTAGAGGCCCTGTGGATCGTATCAGTTTCCTAAGCAGAGTTGAATTAGGTATGGTCAGTATATGTAGGAAACACAGTTCTTTTTTTCTGAGCACACTCGGGTTTCCTGATGTGTTAGAGACTCTAGAAAGCAAGAGGGTGCATCTTGTTGTAAAGCAGAGTGTGTTTCATGGATGAGAACTGTGCTGTGTGTTTCAATTCACAAATGAAGTTAAATCCCAGGCTCTGTGTCTTCCTACAAACAAGACTTCGTTCCAGGTAAACACCGTCAGTTTTCAGCTCAAACGAAGCTACATCATTCACCAAGCTCACACGTTTCTCCCTGTAAATTGAAATGCGTTGGATGTTAGAGGACCTGTAGTTTGTATCAGTTTCCTTAGCAGAGTTGTACTAGATATGATCCGTATGTGTAGGAAACACAGTTCTTTTGTTCTGAGCACACTCACGTTTCCTGCTGTATTAGAGTCTCTAGAAAGCAAGAGCATGCATCTTGCTATAAAGCAGAGTGTGTTTCATGGATGACAACTGTGCTGTGTTTTCCCATTCAGAAAAGGAGTTAATCCCTGGCTCTCTGTCTTCCTACAAACAAGACTTCGTTTCAGTTAAACGCAGTCACTTTTCAGCTCAAATGAAGGTACCTCATCCACGAAGCTCACAGGTTCCTCGCTCTTAACTGAAAAGCGTTGGATGTTGGAGGACCTGTGGTTTGTAGCTGTTTCCTTAGCAGAGTTGAACTAGATATGGTCCGTATTTGTAGGAAAAACAGTTCTTTTGATTTGAACACACTCATGTTCCTTGCTGTGTTAGAGTCTCTAGAAAGCAAGAGCATGCATCTAGCTCTAAGCAGAGTGTGTTTCATGGAAGAGAACTGTGCTGTGTGTTTCCATTCAGAAATGGAGTTATATCCCCGGCTATGTGTCTTCCTACAAGCAAGACTTCGTGTCAGGAAAACGCAGTCACTTTCCAGCTCAAATGAAGATACCTCATTCACGAAGCTCACATGATTCTCGCTCTAAATTGAAAAGCGTTGGAGGTTAGAGGACCTGTGGTTTGTATCACTTTCCTAAGCAGAGTTGAAGTAGATATGGTCCGTATGTGTAGGAAACACAGTTCTTTTGTTCTGAGCACACTCATATTTCCTGCTGTGTTAGAGACTCTAGAAAGCAAGAACATGCATCTTGCTCTAAAGCAGAGTGTGTTTCATGGATGAGAACTGTGCTGTGTGTTTCGCTTCAAAATTGGAGTTAAATCCCCGGCTCTGTGTCTTCTTACAAGCAAGACTTCGTTTCATGTAAACGCAGTCCCTTTTCAGGTCAAACGAAGCTACATCATTCACGGAGCACACACGTTCCTCGCTCTTAACTGAAAAGCGTTGGATGTTAGAGGACCTCTGGTTTGAATCAGTTTCCTAAGCAGAGTTGAACTAGATATGGTCCATTTGTAAAGCAAACACAGCTGTTTTGTTCTATTTTTCTGAGCACACTCATGTGTCCTGCTGTATTAGAGACTCTAGAATGCAAGAGCGTGCGTCTTGCTCTAAAGCAGAGTGTGTTTCATGGATGAGAACTGTGCTGTGTGTTTACATTCAGAAATGGAGTTAAATCTCAGGCTCTGTGTCTTCCTACAAGGAAGACTTCGTTTCAATTAAACGCAGTCACTGTTAGGCTCAAAGGAAGCTACATCGTTTATGAAGCTCCCACGTTTCTCGCTCTTAACTATAAAGCGTTTGATGTTAGAGGACCTGTGGTTTGTATCAGTTTCCTTCACAGAATTGAAGTAGATATGGTCCGTATGTGTAGGAAACACAGTTCTTTTATTCTGAGCACTCTCACATTTCCTGCTGTGTTAGAGACTCTAGAAAGCAAGAGCATGCTTCTTGCCCTAAAGCAGAGTGTGTTTCCTGGAAGAGAACTGTGCTTTGTGTTTCCCTTCAGAAATGGAGTTAAATACCAGGCTCTGTGTCTTCCTATAAGCAAGACTTCGTTTCAGGTAAACGCTGTCACTTTTCAGCTCAAACAAAGCTACATTGTTCACGAACCTCACAGGTTTCTCGCTCTTAACTCAAAAGCGTTGGATGTTAGAGGACCTGTGGTTTGTAGCTGTTTCCTTAGCAGAGTTGAACTAGATATGGTCCGTATTTGTAGGAAAAACAGTTCTATGTTTTGAACACACTCACGTTCCTTGCTGTGTTAGAGTCTCTAGAAAGCAAGAGCGTGCATCTAGCTCTAAGCAGAGTGTGTTTCATTGAAGAGTACTGTGCTGTGTGTTTCCATTCAGAAATGGAGTCATATCCCCGGCTCTGTGTCTTCCTACAAGCAAGACTTCGTTTCAGGTAAACGCAGTCCCTTTTGAGGTCAAACGAAGCTACATCATTCACGGAGCTCACACGTTCCTCGCTCTTAACTGAAAAGGGTTGGATGTTAGAGGACCTGAGGTTCGTATCAGTTTCCTAAGCAGAGTTGAACTAGATATGGTCCGTATGTGTAGGAAACACAGTTCTTTTTTTCTGAGCACACTCACGTCTCCTGCTGTATTAGAGACTCTAGAAATCTAGAGTATGCTTCTTGCTCTAAAGCAGAGTGTGTTTCATGGATCAGAACTGTGCTGTGTGTTTCCCTTCAGAAATGGAGTTAAATCCCAGGTTCTGTGTCTTCTTACAACCAAGACTTCGTTTCAGGTAAACACAGTCACTTTCCAGCTCAGATGAAGCTACATAGTTCAAGAAGGTCACAGGTTTCTTGCGCTTAACTGAAAAGCGTTGGATGTTAGAGCCCTGTGGTTTGTATCTGTTTCCTAAGCAGTTTAACTCGACATGGTCCATATGTGGAGGAAACACAGTTGTTTTGTTCTGAGCACACTCACGTTTCCTGCTGTGTTAGAGAATCTGGTAAACAAGAGTGTGCATCTTGCTCTAGGGCAGAGGGTGCTTCATGGATCAGAACTGTGCCGTGTGTTTCCAATCATAAATGGAATACAATCCCAGTTTCTGTGTCTTCCTACAAGCCAGACATCGTTTCAGGTAAATGCAGTCACTTTTCAGCTCAAACGAAGCTACATCATTCATGGAGCTCACACGTTCCTCGCTCTTAACTGAAAAGCGTTGGATGTTAGAGGACATGTAGTTTGTATCAGTTTCCTTAGCAGAGTTGAACTAGATATGGTCCGTATGTGTAGGAAACACAGTTCTTTTGTTCTGAGCACACTCACGTTTCCTACTGTGTTTGAGTCTCTAGAAAGCAAGAGCGTGCATCTTGCTATAAAGCAGAGTGTGTTTCATGGATAACAACTGTGCTGTGTGTTCCCATTCAGAAATGGAGTTAAATCCCTGGCTTTCTGTGTTCCTACAAGCAAGACTTCGTTTCAGGTAAACGCAGTCACTTTTCAGCTCAAATGAAGGTACCACATCCACGAAGCTCACAGGTTTCTCGCTCTTAACTGAAAATCGTTGGATGTTAGAAGACCTGTGGTTTGTAGCTGTTTCCTAAGCAGAGTTGAACTAGATATGGTCTGTATTTGTAGGAAAAACAGTTCTTTTGTTTTGAACACACTCACGTTCCTTGCTGTGTTAGAGTCTCTAGAAAGCAAGACCGTGCATATTGCTCTAACGCAGAGTGTGTTTCATGGAAGAGAACTGTGCTGTGTGTTTCCATTCAGAAATGGAGTTATATCCCCGGGTCTGTGTCTTCCCACAAGCAAGACTTCGTCTCAGTAAACGCATTCATTTTCCAGCTCAAACGAAGAAACATCATTCAGGAAGCTCACACGTTTCTCCCTCTTAACTCAAAGGCGGTGGATATTAGAGGACTTTTGGTTGGTATCAGTTTCCTTAGCAGAGTTGAACTAGATATGGTCCTTATGTGTAGGAAACACAGTTCTTTTGTTCTGAGCACACTCACGATTCCTGCTGTGTTAGAGACTCTAGAAAGCAAAAGCGTGCTTCTTGCTCTAAAGTAGAGTGTGTTTCATGGATGAGAACTTTGCTGTGTGTTAACCTTCAGAAATCGAGTTAAATCCCAGGTTCTGTGTGTTCCTGCAAGCAAGACTTCGTTTTAGGTACACACAGTCACTTTTAAGCTCAAAGGACGGCATATCGTTCACGAAGCTCACAAGTTCCATGCTCTTAACTATAAAGCATTGGATGTTAGAGGACCTGTGGTTTGCATTAGTTTCCTAAGCAGAGTTGTACTAGATATGGTCCTTATGTGTAGGAAACACAGTTCTTTTTTTTTGAGCACACTCACGTGTTCTGCTGTATTAGAGACCATTGGAAGCAAGAGCATGCTTTTTGTTATTAAGCAGAGTGTGTTTCATGGATGAGAACTGTGCTGTATGTTTCCCTTCAGAATTGGTGTTAAATCCCAGGCTCTGTTTCTTACTACAAGCAAGACTTCGTTTCAGGTAAACGCATTCACTCTCCAGCTGAAACGAAGCTACATCGTTCACGAAGCACACAAGTTTCTCCCTCTTAACTCAAAGCGGTGGATATTAGAGGACTTTTGGTTTGTATCAGTTTCCTAAGTAAGTTGAACTAGATACGGTCTGTATGTTTAGGAAACACAGTTCTGTTATTCTGAGCACACCCATGTTTCTTGCTGTGTTAGAGACTCTAGAAAGCAAGAGCGTGCATCTTGCTCTAGGGCAGAGTGTGTTTCCTGGATGAGAACGGTGCTGTGTGTTTCCCTTCAGAAATGGATTCAATCCCAGGCTCTGTGTCTTCCTACAAGCAAGACTTCGTCTCAGGTAAACGCAGTCACTTTCCAGCTTAAGTGAAGTGACCTAGTTCACGAAGCTCACATGTTTCTTGCTTTATTCTGAAAAGCATTGTATGTTAGAAGATCTGTGGTTTATATCAGTTTCCTAAGCAGAGTTCAACTGGATATGGTTCGTATGTGTAGGAAACACAGTTCTTTTGTTCTGAGCACACGCACATTTCCTGCTGTGTTAGCGACTCTAGAAAGCAAGAGCGTGCCTCTTGCTCTAAAGCAGAGTGCATTTCATGGATGAGAACTGTGCTGTGTGTTTCCCTTCAGAAATGGAGTTAAATCCCAGGCTCTCTGTCTTCCTACAAGTAACACTTCGTTTCAGGTAGACACATTCACTTTTTATCTCAAAGAAGCCACATTGTTCACGATCTCACACGTTTCTCGCTCTATACTGAAATGCGTTGGATGTTAGTGTACCTGTGGTTTGTATCAGTTTCCTAAGCAGAGTTGAACTAGATATGGTCCGTATGTGTAGGAAACACAGTTCTTTTGTTCTGAGCACATACACATTACCTGCTGTGTTAGAGAATCTAGAAAGCAAGAGCGTGCATCTTGCTCTAGGGCAGCGTGTGTTTCATGGATGAGAACGGTGCTGTGTGTTTCCCTTCATAAATGGATTCAATCACAGGCTCTGTGTCTTCCTACAAGCAAGTCTTTGTCTCAGGTAAACGCAGTCACTTTCCAGCTCAAATGAAGCTACCTAGTTCACAAAGCTAACATGTTTCTCACTTTATTCTGAAAAGCAATGAATGTTAGAGGACCTTGTGGATCTATATTAAGAAAGTGCATGCCTCTTTCTCTAATGCGGAGTGTATTTCATGGATGAGAACTATGCTGTGTGTTTCCCTTCAGAAATGGAGTAAAATCCCAGGCTCTGTGTCTTCCTACAAGCAAGACTTCGTTTCAGGTAGACACAGTCACTTTTTATCTCAAAGAAACTACATCTTTCATGAGTCTCACAAGTTTATCGTTCTTAAGTGAAAAGCATTGGATGTTAGAGGACCTGTGGTTTGTATCAGTTTCCTAAGCAGAGTTGAACTAGATATGGTCCTTATGTGTAGGAAACACAGTTCTTTTGTTCTGAGCACACTCACGTGTCCTGCTGTTTTTGAGACTCTAGAATGCAACAGCGTACCTCTTGCTCTAAAGCAGAGTGTGTTTCATGGATGAGAACTGTGCTGTGTGTTTCCGTTCAGAAATGGAGTTAAATCCCAGGCTCTGTGTATCCTACAAGCAAGACTTCGTTTCAGGTAGACACAGTCACTTTTTATCTCAAAGAAACTACATCTTTCACGAGTCTCACAATTTTATCGTTCTTAAGTGAAAAGCATTGGATGTTAGAGGACCTGTGGTTTGTATCAGTTTCCTGCTGTATAAGAGACTCTAGAGTGCAAGAGCATGCTTCTTGCTCTAAAGCAGAATGTGTTTCATGGATGAGAACTGTGCTGTGTGTTTCTCTTCAGAAATGGAATAAATCGCAGGCTCTGTGTCTTCCTGCAAACAAGACTTCGTTTAAGGTAAATGCAGACACTTTTCAGCTCAAACGAAGCTACATACTTCATGAAGCTCATACGTTTCTAGTTCTTAACTCAAAAGCGTTGGATGTTAGAGGACCTGTGGTTTGTATCAGTTTGCTAAGCAGAGTTGAACTAGATATGGTCCTTATGTGTAGGAAACACAGTTCTTTTGTTCTGAGCACACTCACGTTTCCTGCTGTGTTAGAGACTCTAGAAAGCAAGTGCGTGGTTCTTGCTCTAAAGCAAAGTGTGTTTCATGGATGAGAACTGTGCTTTGTGTTTCCCTTCATAATTGGAGTTCAATCCCAGGCTCTGTGTCTTCCTACAAGCAAGACTTCCTTTCAAGTAAACACAGTCACTTTTCAGCTCAAAGGAAGCTACATTTTTACGAAGCTCACACGTTTCTATCACTTAAATGAAATGCGTTGGATGTTAGAGGACCTGTGGTTTGTAGGTAGACACATTCACTTTTTATCTCAAGGAAGATACATCGTTCACAATCTCACACGTTTCTCGCTGTTAACAGAAACACATTGGATGTTAGAAGAATTGTGGTTTGTATCAGTTTCCTAAGCAGAGTTGAACTAGATATGGTCCGTATGTGT
This sequence comes from Onychomys arenicola, assembly GCA_949786405.1. Classification (NCBI taxonomy): domain Eukaryota; kingdom Metazoa; phylum Chordata; class Mammalia; order Rodentia; family Cricetidae; genus Onychomys; species Onychomys arenicola. Next base: position 23,871,948 of record OX460367.1, read on the forward strand.
AGAAAAAACAGTTCTTTTGTTCTGAGCACACTCACATTTCCTGCTGTGTTAGAGACTCTAGAAAGCAAGAGCGTGCATCTTGCTCTAGGGCAGAGTGTGTTTCATGGATGAGAACTCTGCTTTGTGTTTCCATTCAGAAATGGAGTTAAATCCCAGGCTCTGTGTCTTCCTACAAGCAAGACTTCGTTTCAGGTAAACACAGTCACTTTCCACCTCTAACGAAGCTATATTGTTCACGAAGCTCACACGTTTCGCACTCTTAACTCAAAGGCGTTGGATGTTAGAGGACTTTTGGTTTGTATCAGTTTCATAAGCAAGTTGAACTAGATATGGTCTGTATGTGTGGGAAATACAGTTCGTTTATTCTGATCACACTCACGTTTCCTGTCTTGTTAGTGACTCTAGAAACAGAGTGCTTGCTTCTTTCTCTAAAGCAGAGTGTGTTTCATGGATGAGAACTGTGCTGCGTGATTCCCTTCAGAAATGGAGTTAAATCCCTGGCTCTCTGTCTTCCTACAAGCAACACATTGTTTCAGGTAGCCAGAGTCACTGTTTATCTCAAAGAAGCTACATCGTTCACAATCTCACACATTTCTTGCTCTTAACAGAAAAGCATTGGATGTTAGAAGACCTGTGGTTTGTATCAGTTTCCTAAGCAGAGTTGAACTGGATATCGTCCATATGTGTAGGAAACACATTTCAGTTGTTCTGAGCACACTCACGTTTCCTGTCTTGTTAGAGACTCTAACAAGAAAGTGCATGCTTCTTTCTCTAAAGCAGAGTGTGTTTCATGGATGAGAACTGTGCTGTGTGTTTCCCTTCATAATTGGAGTTCAATCCCAGGCTCTGTGTCTTCCTACAAGCAAGACTTCATTTCATGTAAACGCAGTCACTTTTCAGATCAAAGGAAGCTACATCGTTCATGAAGCTCACACGTTTCTCGCTCTTAAGAGAAAAGCTTTGGATGTTAGAGGATCTGTGGTTTGTATCAGTTTGTTAAGCAGAGTTGAACTAGATATGGTCCGTATGTGTATTAAACACAGTTCTTTTATTCTGAGCACACTCACATTTCCTGCTGTGTTAGAGACTCTAGAAAGCAAGAGCGTGTATCTTGCTCTAGGGCAGAGTGTGTTTCATGGATGAGAACTGTGCTTTGTGTTTCGATTCAGAAATGGAGTTAAATCCCGGGCTCTGTTTCTTCCTACAAGCAAGACTTCGTTTCAGGTAAACGCAATCAATTTTCAGCTCAAAGGAAGCTACATTGTTCACAAAGCTCACACATTTCTCTCTCTTACCTGAAAAGCGTTGGATGTTAGAGGACCTGTGGTTTGTATCAGATTCCTATGCAGAGTTGAACTGGATAGGAAACACAGATCTTTTGTTCTGAACACACTCACGTTTCCTGCTGTGTTAGAGACTCTACAAAGGAAGAGCCTGCATCTTTCTCTAGGGCATAGTGCGCTTCATCCATGAGAACTGTGCTGTGTGTTACCCTTCAGAAATGGAGTTAAATCCCAGGCTCTGTGTCTTCCTACAAGCAAGACTTCATTTCAGGTAAACGCAGTCACTTTCCAGCTGAAACGAAGGTACATCTTTCACGAAGATCACACGTTTGTCCCTCTTAACTCAAAAGCGTTGGATGTTAGAGGACTTTTTGTTTGTATCAGTTTAATAAGCAAGTTGAACTGGATATGATCTGTATGTGTAGTAAATACGGTTCTTTTTTTCTGAACACACTCACATATCCTGTCTTGTTAGAGACGCTAGAAAGAAAGTGCATGCTTCTTTCTCTAAAGCAGAGTGTGTTTCTTGGATGAGAACTGTGCTGTATGTTCCATTTAGAAATGGAGTTCAATCCCAGGCTCTGTGTCTTCCTACAAGCAAGACTTCGTTTCAGGTAAATGTAGTCACTTTTCAGCTCAAAGCAAGCTACTTAGATCACAAAGCTCACAAGTTTCTCGGCCTTAACTCAAAAGTGTTGAATGTTAGAGGACCTGTGATTGTATCAGTTTCCTTAGCAGAGTTGAACTAGATATTGTCTGGATGTGTAGGAAACACAGTTCTTTTTTTCTGAGCACACTTACGTTTCCTGCATTATTAGAGATTCTAGAAAGCAAGAGAATGCTTCTTGTTCTTAAGCATAGTGTGTTTCATGGAAGAGTACTGTGCTGTGTGTTTCCCTTCAGAAATGGAGTTCAATCCCAAGCTCTGTGTCTTCCTATAAGCAAGACTTCATTGCTGGTAAAGGCAGTTACTTTTCAGCTCAAAAATGCAACATCGCTCATGAAGATCAAACTTTTCTCGCTCTTAACTCAAAAACTTTGGATGTTAGAGGATCTGGGGTTTATATCAGTCTCCTGAGCAGAGTTGAACTAGATATGGTCCACAGGTGTAGGAAACACAGTTCTTTTTTTCTGAGCACACTCATGTGTCCTGCTGTATTAGAGACTCTAGAATGCAAGAGCGTGCTTCTTGCTCTAAAGCAGAGTGTGTTTCATGGATGAGAACTGTGCAGTGTGTTTCCCTTCATAATTGGAGTTAAATCCGAGGCTCTGTGTCTTGCTACAAGCAAGACTTCGTTTCAGGTAAACACAGTCACTTTCCACCTCTAACGAAGCTATATCGTTCACGAAGCTCACAAGTTTCGCACTCTTAACTCAAAGGCCTTGGATGTTAGAGGACTTTTGGTTCATATCAGTTTCATAAGCAAGTTGAACTAGATATGGTCTGTATGTGTGGGAAATACAGTTCATTTATTCTGATCACACTCACGTTTCCTGTCTTGTTAGTGACTCTAGAAACAGAGTGCTTGCTTCTTTCTCTAAAGCAGAGTGTGTTTCATGGATGAGAACTGTGCTGCGTGATTCCCTTCAGAAATGGAGTTAAATCCCAGGCTCTCTGTCTTCCTACAAGCAACACATTGTTTCAGGTAGCCAGAGTCACTGTTTATCTCAAAGAAGCTACATCATTCACAATCTCACACATTTCTCGCTCTTAACAGAAAAGCATTGGATGTTAGAAGACCTGTGGTTTGTATCAGTTTCCTAAGCAGAGTTGAACTGGATATCGTCCATATGTGTAGGAAACACATTTCAGTTGTTCTGAGCACACTCACGTTTCCTGTCTTGTTAGAGACTCTAACAAGAAAGTGCATGCTTCTTTCTCTAAAGCAGAGTGTGTTTCATGGATGAGAACTGTGCTGTGTGTTTCCCTTTACAAATGGAGTTCAATCCCAGCCTCTGGGTCTTCCTACATGCAAGACTTCGTTTCATGTAAACGCAGTCACTTTTCAGCTCAAAGGAAGCTACATCGTTCATGAAGCTCACACGTTTCTCGCTCTTAAGAGAAAAGCTTTGGATGTTAGAGGAGCTGTGGTTTGTATCAGTTTGTTAAGCAGAGTTGAACTAGATATGGTCCTTATGTGTAGGAAACACAGTTCTTTTATTCTGAGCACACTCACATTTCCTGCTGTGTTAGAGACTCTAGAAAGCAAGAGCGTGCATCTTGCTCTAGGGCAGAGAGTGTTTCATGGATGAGAACTCTGCTTTGTGTTTCCATTCAGAAATGGAGTTAAATCCCAGGCTCTGTGTCTTCCTACAAGCAAGATTTCGTTTCAGGTAAACGCAATCAATTTTCAGCTCAAAGGAAGCTACATTTTTTACAAAGCTCACACATTTCTTTCTCTTACAAGAAAAGTGTTGGATGTTAGAGGACCTGTGGTTTGTATCAGATTCCTAAGCAGAGTTGAACTGGATAGGAAACACAGATCTTTTGTTCTGAGCACACTCACGTTTCCTGCTGTATTAGAGACTCTACAAAGGAAGAGCGTGCATCTTTCTCTAGGGCATAGTGTGCTTCATCCATGAGAACTGTGCTGTGTGTTACCCTTCAGAAATGGAGTTAAATCCCAGGCTCTGTGTCTTAATACTAACAAGACTTCGTTTCTGGTAAAGGCAGTCACTTTTCAGCATAAACGAAGGTACATCCTTTATGAAGCTCACACGTTTCTTGCTCTTAACTCTAATGCGATGGATGTTAGAGGAACTGTGGTTTGTATCACATTCCTAAGCAGAGTTGAGCTAGATATGGTCCCTATGTGTAGGAAAAACATTTCTTCTGTTCGGAGCACTCTCATGTTTTCTGCTGTGTTACAGATTCTAGAAAACAATTGCGTGTATCTTGCTCTAAAGCAGAGTGTGTTTAATGTATGAGAACTGTGCTGTGTATTTCCCTTCAGAAATGGAGTTAAATCCCAGGCTCTGTGTCTTCCAACAAGCAAGACTTCATTTAGGTAAACACAGTCCATTTGCAGCTCAAACGAAGGTACATCGTTCACGAAGCTCACACGTTTCTCCCTCTTAAATCAAAGGCATTGGATGTTAGAGGACTTATGGTTTGTATCAGTTTCATAAGCAAGTTGAACTAGATATGTTCTGTATGTGTAGGAAATACGGTTCTTTTTTTCTGAGAACACTCACGTTTCCTGCTGTATTAGAGACTCTAGAATGCAAGAGCGTGCTTCTTGCTCTTAAGCAGAGTATGTTTCATGGATGAGAACTGTGCTGTGTGATTCCCTTCAGAAATGGAGTTAAATCCCAGGCTCTCGGTCTTCCTACAATCAACACATCCTTTCAGGTAGACACAGTCACTTTTTATCTCAAAGAAGCTACATGGTTCACGATCTCACATGTTTCTCGCTCTATACTGAAAAGCGTTGGATGTTAGAGTACCTGTGGTTTGTATCAGTTTCCTAAGCAGAGTTGAACTAGATATGGTCCGTATGTGTAGGATACACAGTTCTTTTGTTCTGAGCACACTCACAGTTCCTGCTGTGTTAGAGACTCTAGAAACCAAGAGCGTGCATCTTGCTCTAGGGCAGAGTGTGTTTCATGGATGAGAACGGTGCTGTGTGTTTCCTTTCATAAATGGATTCAATCCCAGGCTGTGTGTCTTCCTACAAGCAAGTCTTTGTCTCAGGTAAACGCAGTCACTTTCCAGCTCAAATAAAGCTACCTAGTTCACGAAGCTCACATGTTTCTCGCTTTATTCTGAAAAGCATTGAACGTTAGAGGATCTTGTGGATCTATAGAAAGAAAGTGCATGCCTCTTTCTCTAATGTGGAGTGTATTTCATGGATGAGAACTATGCTGTGTGTTTCACTTCAGAAATGGAGTAAAATCCCAGGCTCTGTGTCTTCCTACAAGCAAGACTTCGTTTCAGGTAGACACAGTCACTTTTTATCTCAAAGAAACTACATCTTTCATGAGTCTCACAAGTTTATCGTTCTTAAGTGAAAAGCATTGGATGTTAGAGGACCTGTGGTTTGTATCAGTTTCCTAAGCAGAGTTGAACTCGATATGGTCCTTATGTGTAGGAAACACAGTTCTTTTGTTCTGAGCACACTCACGTGTCCTGCTGTTTTTGAGACTCTAGAATGCAACAGCGTACCTCTTGCTCTAAATCAGAGTGTGTTTCATGGATGAGAACTGTGCTGTGTGTTTCCGTTCAGAAATGGAGTTAAATCCCAGGCTCTGTGTATCCTACAAGCAAGACTTCGTTTCAGGTAGACACAGTCACTTTTTATCTCAAAGAAACTACATCTTTCACGAGTCTCACAATTTTATCGTTCTTAAGTGGAAAGCATTGGATGTTAGAGGACCTGTGGTTTGTATCAGTTTCCTGCTGTATTAGAGACTCTAGAGTGCAAGAGCATGCTTCTTGCTCTAAAGCAGAATGCGTTTCATGGATGAGAACTGTGCTGTGTGTTTCTCTTCAGAAATGGAATAAATCGCAGGCTCTGTGTCATCCTGCAAGCAAGACTTCATTTAAGGTAAATGCAGACACTTTTCAGCTCAAACGAAGCTACATACTTCATGAAGCTCATACGTTTCTAGTTCTTAACTCAAAAGCGTTGGATGTTAGAGGACCTGTGGTTTGTATCAGTTTGCTAAGCAGAGTTGAACTAGATATGGTCCTTATGTGTAGGAAACACAGTTCTTTTGTTCTGAGCACACTCACGTTTCCTGCTGTGTTAGAGACTCTAGAAAGCAAGTGCGTGGTTCTTTCTCTAAAGCAAAGTGTGTTTCATGGATGAGAACTGTGCTGTGTGTTTCCCTTCATAATTGGAGTTCAATCCCAGGCTCTGTGTCTTCCTACAAGCAAGACTTCCTTTCAAGTAAACACAGTCACTTTTCAGCTCAAAGGAAGCTACATTTTTACGAAGCTCACACGTTTCTCCCACTTACATGAAATGCGTTGGATGTTAGAGGACCTGTGGTTTGTATCAGTTTCCTAAGCAGAGTTGAACTAGATATGGTCCTTATGTGTAGGAAACACAGTTCTTTTGTTCTGAGCACACTCACGTGTCCTGCTGTTTTTGAGACTCTAGAATGCAACAGCATACCTCTTGCTCTAAAGCAGAGTGTGTTTCATGGATGAGAACTGTGCTGTGTGTTTCCGTTCAGAAATGGAGTTAAATCCCAGGCTCTGTGTATCCTACAAGCAAGACTTCGTTTCAGGTAGACACAGTCACTTTTTATCTCAAAGAAACTACATCTTTCACGAGTCTCACAATTTTATCGTTCTTAAGTGAAAAGCATTGGATGTTAGAGGACCTGTGGTTTGTATCAGTTTCCTGCTGTATTAGAGACTCTAGAGTGCAAGAGCATGCTTCTTGCTCTAAAGCAGTATGTGTTCCATGGATGAGAACTGTGCTGTGTGTTTCTCTTCAGAAATGGAATAAATCGCAGGCTCTGTGTCTTCCTGCAAGCAAGACTTCGTTTAAGGTAAATGCAGACACTTTTCAGCTCAGATGAAGCTACATACTTCATGAAGCTCATACGTTTCTAGTTCTTAATTCAAAAGCGTTGGATGTTAGAGGACCTGTGGTTTGTATCAGTTTGCTAAGCAGAGTTGAACTAGATATGGTCCTTATGTGTAGGAAACACAGTTCTTTTGTTCTGAGCACACTCACGTTTCCTGCTGTGTTAGAGACTCTAGAAAGCAAGTGCGTGGTTCTTGCTCTAAAGCAAAGTGTGTTTCATGGATGAGAACTGTGCTTTGTGTTTCCCTTCATAATTGGAGTTCAATCCCAGGCTCTGTGTCTTCCTACAAGCAAGACTTCCTTTCAAGTAAACACAGTCACTTTTCAGCTCAAAGGAAGCTACATTTTTACGAAGCTCACACGTTTCTCCCACTTACATGAAATGCGTTGGATGTTAGAGGACCTGTGGTTTGTATCAGTTTCCTAAGCAGAGTTGAAGTAGATATGGTCCGTATGTGTAGGAAACACAGTTCTTTTGTTCTGAGCACACTCACATTTCCTGCTGTGTTAGAGACTCTAGAAAGCAAGAGCGTGCATCTTGCTCTAGGGCAGAGTGTGTTTCATTGATGAGAACGGTGCTGTGTGTTTCCCTTCATAAATGGATTCAATCCCAGGCTGTGTGTCTTCCTACAAGCAAGTCTTTGTCTCAGGTAAACGCAGTCACTTTCCATCTCAAATGAAGCTACCTAGTTCACGAAGCTCACATGTTTCTGGCTTTATTTGAAAAGCATTGAACGTTAGAGGATCTTGTGGATCTATAGAAAGAAAGTGCATGCCTTTTCTCTAATGTGGAGTGTATTTCATGGATGAGAACTATGCTGTGTGTTTCCCTTCAGAAATGGAGTAAAATCCCAGGCTCTGTGTCTTCCTACAAGCAAGACTTCGTTTCAGGTAGACACAGTCACTTTTTATCTCAAAGAAACTACATCTTTCATGAGTCTCACAAGTTTATCGTTCTTAAGTGAAAAGCATTGGATGTTAGAGGACCTGTGGTTTGTATCAGTTTCCTAAGCAGAGTTGAACTCGATATGGTCCTTATGTGTAGGAAACACAGTTCTTTTGTTCTGAGCACACTCACGTGTCCTGCTGTTTTTGAGACTCTAGAATGCAACAGCGTACCTCTTGCTCTAAAGCAGAGTGTGTTTCATGGATGAGAACTGTGCTGTGTGTTTCCGTTCAGAAATGGAGTTAAATCCCAGGCTCTGTGTATCCTACAAGCAAGACTTCGTTTCAGGTAGACACAGTCACTTTTTATCTCAAAGAAACTACATCTTTCACGAGTCTCACAATTTTATCGTTCTTAAGTGAAAAGCATTGGATGTTAGAGGACCTGTGGTTTGTATCAGTTTCCTGCTGTATTAGAGACTCTAGAGTGCAAGAGCATGCTTCTTGCTCTAAAGCAGAATGTGTTCCATGGATGAGAACTGTGCTGTGTGTTTCTCTTCAGAAATGGAATAAATCGCAGGCTCTGTGTCTTCCTGCAAGCAAGACTTCGTTTAAGGTAAATGCAGACACTTTGCAGCTCAAACGAAGCTACATACTTCATGAAGCTCATACGCTTCTAGTTCTTAACTAAAAGCGTTGGATGTTAGAGGACCTGTGGTTTGTATCAGTTTGCTAAGCAGAGTTGAACTAGATATGGTCCTTATGTGTAGGAAACACAGTTCTTTTGTTCTGAGCACACTCACGTTTCCTGCTGTGTTAGAGACTCTAGAAAGCAAGTGTGTGGTTCTTGCTCTAAAGCAAAGTGTGTTTCATGGATGAGAACTGTGCTTTGTGTTTCCCTTCATAATTGGAGTTCAATCCCAGGCTCTGTGTCTTCCTACAAGCAAGACTTCCTTTCAAGTAAACACAGTCACTTTTCAGCTCAAAGGAAGCTACATTTTTACGAAGCTCACACGTTTCTATCACTTAAATGAAATGCCTTGGATGTTAGAGGACCTGTGGTTTGTAGGTAGACACATTCACTTTTTATCTCAAGGAAGATACATCGTTCACAATCTCACACGTTTCTCGCTGTTAACAGAAACGCATTGGATGTTAGAAGAATTGTGGTTTGTATCAGTTTCCTAAGCAGAGTTGAACTAGATATGGTCCGTATGTGTAGAAAAAACAGTTCTTTTGTTCTGAGCACACTCACATTTCCTGCTGTGTTAGAGACTCTAGAAAGCAAGAGCGTGCATCTTGCTCTAGGGCAGAGTGTGTTTCATGGATGAGAACTCTGCTTTGTGTTTCCATTCAGAAATGGAGTTAAATCCCAGGCTCTGTGTGTTCCTACAAGTAAGACTTCGTTTCAGGTAAATGCAATCAATTTTCAGCTCAAAGGAAGCTACATTGTTTACAAAGCTCACACATTTCTTTCTCTTACATGAAAAGTGTTGGATGTTAGAGGACCTGTGGTTTGTATCAGATTCCTAAGCAGAGTTGAACTGGATAGGAAACACAGATCTTTTGTACTGAGCACATTCACGTTTCCTGCTGTGTTAGAGACTCTACAAAGGAAGAGCGTGCATCTTTCTCTAGGGCATAGTGCGCTTCATCCATGAGAACTGTGCTGTGTGTTACCCTTCAGAAATGGAGTTAAATCCCAGGATCTCTGTCTTCCTACAAGCAACACATCGTTTCAGGTAGACACAGTCACTTTTTATCTCAAAGAAGCTACATGGTTCATGATCTCACACGTTTCTCGGGCTATAATGAAAAGCGTTGGATGTTAGAGTACCTGTGGTTTGTATCAGTTTCCTAAGCAGAGTTGAACTAGATATGGTCCGTATGTGTAGGAAACACAGTTCTTTTGTTCTGAGCACACTCACATTTCCTGCTGTGTTAGAGACTCTAGAAAGCAAGAGCGTGCATCTTGCTCTAGGGCAGAGTGTGTTTCATGGATGAGAACGGTGCTGTGTGTTTCCCTTCAGAAATGGATTCAATCCCAGGCTCTGTGTCTTCCTACAAGCAAGACTTCGTCTCAGGTAAACGCAGTCACTTTCCAGCTCAAGTGAAGTGACCTAGTTCACGAAGCTCACATGTTTCTTGCTTTATTCTGAAAAGCATTGTATGTTAGAGGATCTGTGGTTTATATCAGTTTCCTAAGCAGAGTTCAACTGGATATGGTTCGTATGTGTAGGAACCACAGTTCTTTTGTTCTGAGCACACACATATTTCCTGCTGTGTTAGAGACTCTAGAAAGCAAGAGCGTGCCTCTTGCTCTAAAGCAGAGTGCATTTCATGGATGAGAACTGTGCTGTGTGTTTCCCTTCAGAAATGGAGTTAAATCCCAGGCTCTCTGTCTTCCTACAAGTAACACTTCGTTTCAGGTAGACACATTCACTTTTTATCTCAAAGAAGCCACATGGTTCACGATCTCACACGTTTCTCGCTCTATACTGAAATGCGTTGGATGTTAGTGTACCTGTGGTTTGTATCAGTTTCCTAAGCAGAGTTGAACAAGATATGGTCCGTATGTGTAGGAAACACAGTTCTTTTGTTCTGAGCACACTCACATTACCTGCTGTGTTAGAGAATCTAGAAAGCAAGAGCGTGCATCTTGCTCTAGGGCAGCGTGTGTTTCATGGATGAGAACGGTGCTGTGTGTTTCCCTTCATAAATGGATTCAATCCCAGGCTCTGTGTCTTCCTACAAGCAAGTCTTTGTCTCAGGTAAACGCAGTCACTTTCCAGCTCAAATGAAGCTACCTAGTTCACGAAGCTAACATGTTTCTCGCTTTATTCTGAAAAGCATTGAATGTTAGAGGATCTTGTGGATCTATAGAAAGAAAGTGCATGCCTCTTTCTCTAATGCGGAGTGTATTTCATGGATGAGAACTATGCTGTGTGTTTCCCTTCAGAAATGGAGTAAAATCCCAGGCTCTGTGTCTTCCTACAAGCAAGACTTCGTTTCAGGTAGACACAGTCACTTTTTATCTCAAAGAAACTACATCTTTCATGAGTCTCACAAGTTTATCGTTCTTAAGTGAAAAGCATTGGATGTTTAAGGACTTGTGGTTTGTTTCAGTTTCCTAAGCAGAGTTGAACTAGATATGGTCCTTATGTGTAGGAAACACAGTTCTTTTGTTCTGAGCACACTCACGTGTCCTGCTGTTTTTGAGACTCTAGAATGCAACAGCGTACCTCTTGCTCTAAAGCAGAGTGTGTTTCATGGATGAGAACTGTGCTGTGTGTTTCCGTTCAGAAATGGAGTTAAATCCCAGGCTCTGTGTATCCTACAAGCAAGACTTCGTTTCAGGTAGACACAGTCACTTTTTATCTCAAAGAAACTACATCTTTCATGAGTCTCACAATTTTATCGTTCTTAAGTGAAAAGCATTGGATGTTAGAGGACCTGTGGTTTGTATCAGTTTCCTGCTGTATTAGAGACTCTAGAGTGCAAGAGCATGCTTCTTGCTCGAAAGCAGAATGTGTTTCATGGATGAGAACTGTGCTGTGTGTTTCTCTTCAGAAATGGAATAAATCGCAGGCTCTGTGTCTTCCTACAAGCAAGACTTCGTTTAAGGTAAATGCAGACACTTTTCAGCTCAAACGAAGCTACATACTTCATGAAGCTCATACGTTTCTAGTTCTTAACTCAAAAGCGTTGGATGTTAGAGGACCTGTGGTTTGTATCAGTTTGCCTAGCAGAGTTGAACTAGATATGGTCCTTATGTGTAGGAAACACAGTTCTTTTGTTCTGAGCACACTCACGTTTCCTGCTGTGTTAGAGACTCTAGAAAGCAAGTGCGTGGTTCTTGCTCTAAAGCAAAGTGTGTTTCATGGATGAGAACTGTGCTTTGTGTTTCCCTTCATAATTTGAGTTCAATCCCAGTTTCTGTGTCTTCCTACAAGCAAGACTTCCTTTCAAGTAAACACAGTCACTTTTCAGCTCAAAGGAAGCTACATTTTTACGAAGCTCACACGTTTCTCCCACTTACATGAAATGCGTTGGATGTTAGAGGACCTGTGGTTTGTATCAGTTTCCTAAGCAGAGTTGAACTAGATATGGTCCGTATGTGTAGGAAACACAGTTCTTTTGTTCTGAGCACACTCACATTTCCTGCTGTGTTAGAGACTCTAGAAAGCAAGAGCGTGCATCTTGCTCTAGGGCAGAGTGTGTTTCATGGGTGAGAACGGTGCTGTGTGTTTCCCTTCATAAATGGATTCAATCCCAGGCTCTGTGTCTTCCTACAAGCAAGTCTTTGTCTCAGTTAAACGCAGACATTTTCCAGATCAAATGAAGCTACCTAGTTCACGAAGCTCACATGTTTCTCGCTTTATTCTGAGAAGCATTGAATGTTAGAGGATCTGTGGTTTGTATCAGTTTCCTAAGCAGAGTTGAACTGGATATGGTTCGTATGTGCAGGTAACACAGTTTTTTGTTCGGATCACACTCACATTTCCTGCTGTATTAGAGACTCTAAAAGCAAGAGCGTGCTTCTTGCTCTAAAGCAGAGTGCATTTCATGGATGAGAACTGTGCTATGTGTTTCCCTTCAGAAATGGAGTTAAATCCCAGGCTCTCTGTTTTCCTACAAGTACCACTTCGTTTCAGGTAGACACATTCACTTTTTATCTCAAAGAATCTACATCGTTCATAATCTCACACATTTCTCCCTGTTAACAGAAAAGCATGGGAAGTTAGAAGACCTGTGGTTTTTATGAGTTTCCTAAGCAGAGTTGAACTGGATATGGTCCGTATGTGTGGGAAACACAGTTCTTTTATTCTGAGCACACTCAGGTTTCCTGCTGTGTTAGAGACTCTAGAAAGCAAGAGCGTGCATCTTGCTCTAGGGCAGAGTGTGTTTCATGGATGAGAACTGTGCTGTGTGTTTCCATTCAGAAATGGAGTTCAATCCCATGCTCTGTGTCTTCCTACAAGCAAGACTTCGTTTCAGGTAAACGCAATCATTTTTCAGCTCAAAGGAAGCTACATTGTTCACAAAGCTCACACATTTCTCTCTTTTACCTGAGAAGCGTTGGATGTTAGAGGACCTGTGGTTCGTATCAGATTCCTAAGCAGAGTTGAACTGGATAGGAAACACAGATCTTTTGTTCTGAGCACACTCACGTTTCCTTGCTGTGTTAGAAACTCTACAAAGCAAGAACGTGCATCTTGCTCTAGGGCAGAGTGTGTTTCATGGATGAGAACGGTGCTTTGTGTTTCCATTCAGAAATGGAGTTCAATCCAAGGCTCTGCGTCTTCCTACAAGCAACACAACGTTTCAGGTAGACATAGTCAATTTTTATCTCAAAGAATCTACATGGTTCACGTTCTCACACGTTTCTCGCTCTAAACTGAAAAGCGTTGGATGTTAGAGGACCTGTGATTAGTATCAGTTTCCTAAGCAGAGTTGAACTAGATATGGTTCGTATGTGTAGGAAACACAGTTCTTTTGTTCTGAGCACACACACATTTCCTGTTGTGTTAGAGACTCTAGAAATCAAGAGTGTGCATCTTGCTCTAGGGCAGAGTGTGTTTCATGGATGAGAACTGTGCTGTGTGTTTCCCTTCAGAAATGGAGTTAAATCCCAGGCTCTGTGTCTTCCTACAAGCAAGACTTCGTTTCAGGTAAACGCTGTCACTTTTCAGCTCAAACAAAGCTACATTGTTCACGAAGCTCACACGTTTCTCACTCTTAACTCAAAAGCGTTGGATGTTAGAGGCCCTGTGTATCGTATCAGTTTCCTAGGCAGAGTTGAATTAGGTATGGTCCGTATATGTAGGAAACACAGTTCTTTTATTCTGAGCACACTCAGGTTTCCTGATGTGTTAGAGACTGTAGAATGCAAGAGGGTGCATCTTGTTCTAAAGCAGAGTGTGTTTCATGGATGAGAACTGTGCTGTGCGTTTCCATTCACAAATGGAGTTAAATCCAAGGCTCTCTGTCTTCTTACAAGCAAGACTTTGTTTCAGGTAAACGCAGTCACTTTCCAGCTCAAATGAAGCTATATCGTTCAAGAAGGTCACAGGTTTCTTGCGCTTAACTGAAAAGCGTTGGATGTTAGAGCCCTGTGGTTTGTATCAGTTTCCTAAGCAGTTTAACTCGACATGGTCCATATGTGGAGGAAACACAGTTGTTTTGTTCTGAGCACACTCACGTTTCCTGCTGTGTTAGAGAATCTAGTAAGCAAGAGCGTGCATCTTGCTCTAGGGCAGAGTTTGCTTCATGGATGAGAACTGTGCTGTGTGTTTCCATTCAGAAATGAGTTAAATCCCAGGCTCTAGTCTTCCTACAAGCAAGACCTCATTTCAGGTAAACGCAGTCATTGTCCACTCAAAGGAACCTACATCGTTTATGAAGCTCACACATTTCTCGCTCTTAACTGAAAATAGTTGGATGTTAGAGCACCTGTGTTGTGTATAAGTTTCCTAAGCAGTGGTGATCTAGATATGGTCCATATGTGTAGGAAACACAGTTCTTTGTTCTGAGCACACTCACGCTTGCAGCTGTGTTAGAGACTCTAGAAAGCAAGAGCGTGCACCTTGCTCTAAAGCAGAGTGTGTTTCATGGATGAGAACTGTGCTGAGTGTTTCCATTTAGAAATGGAGTTAAATCCCAGGCTCTGTGTCTTCCTACAAGCAAGACTTCGTTCCAGGTAAACACCGTCAGTTTTCAGCTCAAACGAAACTACATCGTTCACCAAGCTCACACGTTTCTCGCTGTAAACTGAAATGCGTTGGATGTTAGATGACCTGTAGTTTGTATCAGTTTCCTTAGCAGAGTGGAACTAGATATGGTCCGTATGTGTAGGAAACACAGTTCTTTTGTTCTGAGCACACTCACGTTTCCTGCTGTGTTAGAGTCTCTAGAAAGCAAGAGCGTGCATCTTGCTATAAAGCACAGTGTGTTTCATGGATGACAACTGTGCTGTGTGTTCCCATTCAGAAATGGAGTTAAATCCCTGGATCTCTGTCTTCCTACAAGCAAGACTTCGTTTCAGTTAAACGCAGTCACTTTTCAGCTCAAATGAAGGCACCTCATCCACGAAACTCACAGGTTTCTCGCTCTTAATTGAAAAGCGTTGGATGTTAGAGTATCTGTGGTTTTTAGCTGTTTCCTTAGCAGAGTTGAACTAGATATGGTCTGTATTTGTAGGAAATACAATTCTTTTTTTTTTAACACACTCACGTTCCTTGCTGTGTTAGAGTCTCTAGAAAGCAAGAGCGTGCATCTAGCTCTAAGCAGAGTGTGTTTCATTGAAGAGTACTGTGCTGTGTGTTTCCATTCAGAAATGGAGTCATATCCCCGGCTCTGTGTCTTCCTACAAGCAAGACTTCGTTTCAGGTAAACGCAGTCCCTTTTCAGGTCAAACGAAGCTACATCATTCACGGAGGTCACACGTTCCTCGCTCTTAACTGAAAAGGGTTGGATGTTAGAGGACCTGAGGTTCGTATCAGTTTCCTAAGCAGAGTTGAACTAGATATGGTCCGTATGTGTAGGAAACACAGTTCTTTTTTTCTGAGCACACTCACGTCTCCTGCTGTATTAGAGACTCTAGAAATCTAGAGTATGCTTCTTGCTCTAAAGCAGAGTGTGTTTCATGGATCAGAACTGTGCTGTGTGTTTCCCTTCAGAAATGGAGTTAAATCCCAGGTTCTGTGTCTTCCTACAAGCAAGACTTCGTTTCAGTTAAACGCAGTCCCTTTTGAGGTCAAACGAAACTACATCATTCACGAAGCTCACAGGTTTCTGGTTCTTAACTGAAAAGCGTTGGATGTCAGAGGCCTGTGGTTTGTATCAGTTTCCTAAGCAGAGTTGAAGTAGATATGGTCTGTATGTGTAGGAAACACAGTTCTTTCGTACTTAGTACACTCATGTTTCCTGCTGTGTTAGAGATTCTAGAAAGCAAGAGCGTGTATCTTGCTCTAAAGCAGAGTGTGTTTCATGGATGAGAACTGTGCTGTGTGTTTCCCTTCAGAAATGGAGTTAAATCCCAGGTTCTTGGTCTTTCTGCAAGCAAGACTTCATTTAAGGTACACACAGTCACTTTTCAGCTCAAAGGATGCCATATCGTTCACAAAGCTCACACATTTCTCACTCTTAGTTAAAAAGCATTAGATGTTAGAGGACCTGTGGTTTGTATCAGTTTCCTATGCAGAGTTGAACTAGATATGGTCTGTATGTGTAGGAAACACAGTTCTTTTATTCTGAGCACACCCACATTTCCTGTTGTGTTAGAGACTCTAGAAAGCACGAGTGTGCTTCTTGCTCTAAAAGAGAGTGTGTTTCATGGATGAGAACTGTGCTGTGTGTTTCCCTTCAGAAATGGAGTTCAATCCCAGTCTCTGAGTCTTCCTACAAGCAAGACTCGTTTCAGGTACACACAGTCACTTTTCAGCTCAAACGAAGCAACATTATTCACTAAGCTCACAAGTTATTCGCTCTTAACACAAAAGCATTTTCTGTTAGAAGACCTGTGGTTTCTATCAATTTCCTAAGCAGAGTTGAACTAGATATGGTCTGTATGTGTACGAAACACAGTTCTTTTGTTCTGAGCACACCCACGTTTCCTGCTGTGTTAGAGACTCTAGTAACAAGAGCATGCATCTGGCTCTAAAGCAGAGTGTGTTTCATGGATGAGAACTGTGCTGTGTGTTTCCCTTCAGAAATGGAGTTAAATCTCAGGCTCTGTGTCTTCCTACAAGGAAGACTTCGTTTCAATTAAACGCAGTCACTCTTGGGCTCAAAGGATCCTACATCGTTTACGAATCTCCCATGTTTCTTGCTCTTAACTATAAAGCTTTTGATGTTAGAGGACCTGTGGTTTGTATCAGTTTCCTAAGCAGAATTGAAGTAGATATGGTCCGTATGTGTAGCAAACACAGTTCTTTTATTCTGAGCACTCTCACATTTCCTGCTGTGTTAGAGACTCTAGAAAGCAAGAGCATGGTTCTTGCCCTAAAGCAGAGTGTGTTTCATGGATGAGAACTGTGCTGTGTGTTTCCCTTCAAAAATGGAGTTAAATCCCAGGCTCTGTGTCTTCCTACAAGCAAGACTTCGTTTCAGGTAAACGCTGTCACTTTTCAGCTCAAACAAAGCTACATTGTTCATGAAGCTCACAGGTTTCTCGCTCTTAACTCAAAAGCGTTGGATGTTAGAGGCCCTGTGGATCGTATCAGTTTCCTAAGCAGAGTTGAATTAGGTATGGTCAGTATATGTAGGAAACACAGTTCTTTTTTTCTGAGCACACTCACGTTTCCTGATGTGTTAGAGATTCTAGAAAGCAAAAGGGTGCATCTTGTTCTAAAGCAGAGTGTGTTTCATGGATGAGAACTGTGCTGTGCGTTTCCATTCACAAATGGAGTTAAATCCCAGGCTCTCTGTCTTCTTACATGCAAGACTTCGTTTCAGGTGAACACAGTCACTTTCCAGCTCAAATGAAGCTACATCGTTCAAGAAGGTCACAGGTTTCTTGCGCTTAACCGAAAAACGTTGGATGTTAGAGCCCTGTGGTTTGTATCAGTTTCCTAAGCAGTTTAACTCAACATGGTCCGTATGTGGAGGAAACACAGTAGTTTTGTTTTGAGCACACTCACGTTTCCTGCTGTGTTAGAGAATCTAGTAAGCAAGAGCATGCATCTTGCTCTAGGGCAGAGTTTGCTTCATGGATGAGAACTGTGCTGTGTGTTTCCATTCAGAAATGTGTTAATTCCCAGCCTCTGTGTCTGCGTATAAGCAAGACTTCTTTTCATGTAATCGCAGTCACTTTTCAGCTCAAATGAAGGTACCTAATCCACGAAGCTCACAGGTTTCTCGCTCTTAACTGATAAGCGTTGGATGTTAGAGGACCTGTGGTTTGTAGCTGTTTCCTTAGCAGAGTTGAACAAGATATGGTCCGTATTTGTAGGAAAAACAGTTCTTTTGTTTTGAACACACTCACGTTCCTTGCTGTGTTAGAGTCTCTAGAAAGCAAGAGCGTGCATCTAGCTCTAAGCAGACTGTGTTTCATGGAAGAGAACTGTGCTGTGTGTTTCCATTAAGAAATGGAATTATATCCCTGGCTCTGTGTCTTCCTACAAGCAAGACTTCGTCTCAGGTAAACGCAGTCACTTTCCAGCACAAAAGATCTTCCTCGTTCACGAAGGTCACAGGTTTCTGGCTCTTAACTAAAAAGCATTGGATGTCAGAGGCCTGTGGTTTGTATCAGTTTCCTAAGGAGAGTTGAAGTAGATATGGTCCGTATGTGTAGGAAACACAGTTCTTTCGTACTTAGTACACTCATGTTTCCTGCTGTGTTAGAGATTCTAGAAAGCAAGAACGTGTATCTTGCTCTAAAGCAGAGTGTGTTTCATGGATGAGAACTGTGCTGTGTGTTTCCCTTCAGAAATGGAGTTAAATCCCAGGTTCTTGGTCTTCCTGCAAGCAAGATTTCGTGTCATGTACACACAGTCACTTTTCAGCTCAAAGGATGCCATATCGTTCACAAAGCTCACACGTTTCTCATTCTTAATTCAAAAGCATTAGATGTTAGAGGACCTGTGGTTTGTATCAGTTTCCTATGCAGAGTTGAACTAGATATGGTCCGTATGTGTAGGAAACACAGTTCTTTTATGCTGAGCACACCCACATTTCCTTCTGTTTTAGAGACTCTAGAAAGCAAGAGTGTGCTTCTTGCTCTAAAGGAGAGTGTGTTTCTTGGATGAGAACTGTGCTGTGTGTTTCCCTTCAGAAATGGAGTACAATCCCAGTCTCTGAGTCCTCCTGCAAGCAAGACTCGTTTCAGGTACACACAGTCACTTTTCAGCTCAAACGAAGCAACATTATTCACTAAGCTCACAAGTTTCTCGCTCTTAAATCAAAAGCATTGGATGTTAGAGGACCTGTGGTTTGTATCACTTCCTAAGCAGAGTTGAACTAGATATGGTCTGTATGTGTACGAAACACAGTTCTTTTGTTCTGAGCACACACATGTTTCCTGCTGTGTTAGAGACTCTAGAAACAAGAGCATGCATCTGGCTCTAAACCATAGTGTGTTTCATGGATGAGAACTGTGCTGTGTGTTTCCCTTCAGAAATGGAGTTCAATCCCAGTCTCTGAGTCTTCCTACAAGCAAGACTCGTTTCAGGTACACACAGTCACTTTTCAGCTCAAACAAAGCAACATTATTCACTAAGCTCACAAGTTTCTCGCTCTTAACACAAAAACATTGGATGTTAGAGGACCTGTGGTTTGTATCACTTTCCTAAGCAGATTTGAACTAGATATGGTCCATATGTGTAGGAAACACAGGTCTTTTATTGTGAGCACAGTCACATTTCCTGCTGTGTTATAGACTCTAGAAAGGAAGAGCGTGCTTCTTGCTCTAAAGCAGAGTGTGTTTCATGGATCAGAACTGTGCTGTGTGTTTCCATTCAGAAATGGAATACAATCCCAGGCTCTGTGTGTTTCTACAAACAAGACCTCGTTTCAGGTAAATGCAGTCACTTTTCAGCTCAAACGAAGCTACATCCTTCATGAAGCTCACACGTTTCTCGCTCTTAACTCAAAAGCGTTGGATGTTAGAGGCCCTGTGGATCGTATCAGTTTCCTAAGCAGAGTTGAATTAGGTATGGTCAGTATATGTAGGAAACACAGTTCTTTTTTTCTGAGCACACTCAGGTTTCCTGATGTGTTAGAGACTCTAGAAAGCAAGAGGGTGCATCTTGTTGTAAAGGAGAGTGTGTTTCATGGATGAGAACTGTGCTGTGTGTTTCAATTCACAAATGAAGTTAAATCCCAGGCTCTGTGTCTTCCTACAAACAAGACTTCGTTCCAGGTAAACACCGTCAGTTTTCAGCTCAAACGAAGCTACATCATTCACCAAGCTCACACGTTTCTCCCTGTAAATTGAAATGCGTTGGATGTTAGAGGACCTGTAGTTTGTATCAGTTTCCTTAGCAGAGTTGTACTAGATATGATCCGTATGTGTAGGAAACACAGTTCTTTTGTTCTGAGCACACTCACGTTTCCTGCTGTATTAGAGTCTCTAGAAAGCAAGAGCATGCATCTTGCTATAAAGCAGAGTGTGTTTCATGGATGACAACTGTGCTGTGTTTTCCCATTCAGAAAAGGAGTTAATCCCTGGCTCTCTGTCTTCCTACAAACAAGACTTCGTTTCAGTTAAACGCAGTCACTTTTCAGCTCAAATGAAGGTACCTCATCCACGAAGCTCACAGGTTCCTCGCTCTTAACTGAAAAGCGTTGGATGTTGGAGGACCTGTGGTTTGTAGCTGTTTCCTTAGCAGAGTTGAACTAGATATGGTCCGTATTTGTAGGAAAAACAGTTCTTTTGATTTGAACACACTCATGTTCCTTGCTGTGTTAGAGTCTCTAGAAAGCAAGAGCATGCATCTAGCTCTAAGCAGAGTGTGTTTCATGGAAGAGAACTGTGCTGTGTGTTTCCATTCAGAAATGGAGTTATATCCCCGGCTATGTGTCTTCCTACAAGCAAGACTTCGTGTCAGGAAAACGCAGTCACTTTCCAGCTCAAATGAAGATACCTCATTCACGAAGCTCACATGATTCTCGCTCTAAATTGAAAAGCGTTGGAGGTTAGAGGACCTGTGGTTTGTATCACTTTCCTAAGCAGAGTTGAAGCAGATATGGTCCGTATGTGTAGGAAACACAGTTCTTTTGTTCTGAGCACACTCATATTTCCTGCTGTGTTAGAGACTCTAGAAAGCAAGAACATGCATCTTGCTCTAAAGCAGAGTGTGTTTCATGGATGAGAACTGTGCTGTGTGTTTCGCTTCAAAATTGGAGTTAAATCCCCGGCTCTGTGTCTTCTTACAAGCAAGACTTCGTTTCATGTAAACGCAGTCCCTTTTCAGGTCAAACGAAGCTACATCATTCACGGAGCACACACGTTCCTCGCTCTTAACTGAAAAGCGTTGGATGTTAGAGGACCTCTGGTTTGAATCAGTTTCCTAAGCAGAGTTGAACTAGATATGGTCCATTTGTAAAGCAAACACAGCTGTTTTGTTCTATTTTTCTGAGCACACTCATGTGTCCTGCTGTATTAGAGACTCTAGAATGCAAGAGCGTGCGTCTTGCTCTAAAGCAGAGTGTGTTTCATGGATGAGAACTGTGCTGTGTGTTTACATTCAGAAATGGAGTTAAATCTCAGGCTCTGTGTCTTCCTACAAGGAAGACTTCGTTTCAATTAAACGCAGTCACTGTTAGGCTCAAAGGAAGCTACATCGTTTATGAAGCTCCCACGTTTCTCGCTCTTAACTATAAAGCGTTTGATGTTAGAGGACCTGTGGTTTGTATCAGTTTCCTTCACAGAATTGAAGTAGATATGGTCCGTATGTGTAGGAAACACAGTTCTTTTATTCTGAGCACTCTCACATTTCCTGCTGTGTTAGAGACTCTAGAAAGCAAGAGCATGCTTCTTGCCCTAAAGCAGAGTGTGTTTCCTGGAAGAGAACTGTGCTTTGTGTTTCCCTTCAGAAATGGAGTTAAATACCAGGCTCTGTGTCTTCCTATAAGCAAGACTTCGTTTCAGGTAAACGCTGTCACTTTTCAGCTCAAACAAAGCTACATTGTTCACGAACCTCACAGGTTTCTCGCTCTTAACTCAAAAGCGTTGGATGTTAGAGGACCTGTGGTTTGTAGCTGTTTCCTTAGCAGAGTTGAACTAGATATGGTCCGTATTTGTAGGAAAAACAGTTCTATGTTTTGAACACACTCACGTTCCTTGCTGTGTTAGAGTCTCTAGAAAGCAAGAGCGTGCATCTAGCTCTAAGCAGAGTGTGTTTCATTGAAGAGTACTGTGCTGTGTGTTTCCATTCAGAAATGGAGTCATATCCCCGGCTCTGTGTCTTCCTACAAGCAAGACTTCGTTTCAGGTAAACGCAGTCCCTTTTGAGGTCAAACGAAGCTACATCATTCACGGAGCTCACACGTTCCTCGCTCTTAACTGAAAAGGGTTGGATGTTAGAGGACCTGAGGTTCGTATCAGTTTCCTAAGCAGAGTTGAACTAGATATGGTCCGTATGTGTAGGAAACACAGTTCTTTTTTTCTGAGCACACTCACGTCTCCTGCTGTATTAGAGACTCTAGAAATCTAGAGTATGCTTCTTGCTCTAAAGCAGAGTGTGTTTCATGGATCAGAACTGTGCTGTGTGTTTCCCTTTAGAAATGGAGTTAAATCCCAGGTTCTGTGTCTTCCTACAAGCAAGACTTCGTTTCAGTTAAACGCAGTCCCTTTTAAGGTCAAACGAAACTACATCATTCACGAAGCTCACAGGTTTCTGGTTCTTAACTGAAAAGCGTTGGATGTCAGAGGCCTGTGGTTTGTATCAGTTTCCTAAGCAGAGTTGAAGTAGATATGGTCTGTATGTGTAGGAAACACAGTTCTTTCGTACTTAGTACACTCATGTTTCCTGCTGTGTTAGAGATTCTAGAAAAAAAGAGCGTGTATCTTGCTCTAAAGCAGAGTGTGTTTCATGGATGAGAACTGTGCTGTGTGTTTCCCTTCAGAAATGGAGTTAAATCCCAGGTTCTTGGTCTTTCTGCAAGCAAGACTTCATTTCAGGTACACACAGTCACTTTTCAGCTCAAAGGATGCCATATCGTTCACAAAGCTCACACATTTCTCACTCTTAGTTAAAAAGCATTAGATGTTAGAGGACCTGTGGTTTGTATCAGTTTCCTATGCAGAGTTGAACTAGATATGGTCTGTATGTGTAGGAAACACAGTTCTTTTATTCTGAGCACACCCACATTTCCTGCTGTGTTAGAGACTCTAAAAAGCACGAGTGTGCTTCTTGCTCTAAAAGAGAGTGTGTTTCATAGATGAGAACTGTGCTGTGTGTTTCCCTTCAGAAATGGAGTTCAATCCCAGTCTCTGAGTCTTCCTACAAGCAAGACTCGTTTCAGGTACACACAGTCACTTTTCAGCTCAAACGAAGCAACATTATTCACTAAGCTCACAAGTTATTCGCTCTTAACACAAAAGCATTTTCTGTTAGAAGACCTGTGGTTTCTATCAATTTCCTAAGCAGAGTTGAACTAGATATGGTCTGTATGTGTACGAAACACAGTTCTTTTGTTCTGAGCACACCCACGTTTCCTGCTGTGTTAGAGACTCTAGAAACAAGAGCATGCATCTGGCTCTAAAGCAGAGTGTGTTTCATGGATGAGAACTGTGCTGTGTGTTTCCCTTCAGAAATGGAGTTAAATCTCAGGCTCTGTGTCTTCCTACAAGGAAGACTTCGTTTCAATTAAACGCAGTCACTCTTGGGCTCAAAGGATCCTACAACGTTTACGAATCTCCCATGTTTCTTGCTCTTAACTATAAAGCTTTTGATGTTAGAGGACCTGTGGTTTGTATCAGTTTCCTAAGCAGAATTGAAGTAGATATGGTCCGTATGTGTAGGAAACACAGTTCTTTTATTCTGAGCACTCTCACATTTCCTGCTGTGTTAGAGACTCTAGAAAGCAAGAGCATGGTTCTTGCCCTAAAGCAGAGTGTGTTTCATGGATGAGAACTGTGCTGTGTGTTTCCCTTCAGAAATGGAGTTAAATCCCAGGCTCTGTGTCTTCCTACAAGCAAGACTTCGTTTCAGGTAAACGCTGTCACTTTTCAGCTCAAACAAAGCTACATTGTTCATGAAGCTCACAGGTTTCTCGCTCTTAACTCAAAAGCGTTGGATGTTAGAGGCCCTGTGGATCGTATCAGTTTCCTAAGCAGAGTTGAATTAGGTATGGTCAGTATATGTAGGAAACACAGTTCTTTTTTTCTGAGCACACTCACGTTTCCTGATGTGTTAGAGATTCTAGAAAGCAAGAGGGTGCATCTTGTTCTAAAGCAGAGTGTGTTTCATGGATGAGAACTGTGCTGTGCGTTTCCATTCACAAATGGAGTTAAATCCCAGGCTCTCTGTCTTCTTACATGCAAGACTTCGTTTCAGGTGAACATAGTCACTTTCCAGCTCAAATGAAGCTACATCGTTCAAGAAGGTCACAGGTTTCTTGCGCTTAACCGAAAAGCGTTGGATGTTAGAGCCCTGTGGTTTGTATCAGTTTCCTAAGCAGTTTAACTCAACATGGTCCGTATGTGGAGGAAACACAGTAGTTTTGTTTTGAGCACACTCACGTTTCCTGCTGTGTTAGAGAATCTAGTAAGCAAGAGCGTGCATCTTGCTCTAGGGCAGAGTTTGCTTCATGGATGAGAACTGTGCTGTGTGTTTCCATTCAGAAATGTGTTAATTCCCAGCCTCTGTGTCTGCGTATAAGCAAGATTTCTTTTCATGTAATCGCAGTCACTTTTCAGCTCAAATGAAGGTACCTAATCCACGAAGCTCACAGGTTTCTCGCTCTTAACTGATAAGCGTTGGATGTTAGAGGACCTGTGGTTTGTAGCTGTTTCCTTAGCAGAGTTGAACAAGATATGGTCCGTATTTGTAGGAAAAACAGTTCTTTTGTTTTGAACACACTCACGTTCCTTGCTGTGTTAGAGTCTCTAGAAAGCAAGAGCGTGCATCTAGCTCTAAGCAGACTGTGTTTCATGGAAGAGAACTGTGCTGTGTGTTTCCATTAAGAAATGGAGTTATATCCCTGGCTCTGTGTCTTCCTACAAGCAAGACTTCGTCTCAGGTAAACGCAGTCACTTTCCAGCACAAAAGATCTTCCTCGTTCACGAAGGTCACAGGTTTCTGGCTCTTAACTAAAAAGCATTGGATGTCAGAGGCCTGTGGTTTGTATCAGTTTCCTAAGGAGAGTTGAAGTAGATATGGTCCGTATGTGTAGGAAACACAGTTCTTTCGTACTTAGTACACTCATGTTTCCTGCTGTGTTAGAGATTCTAGAAAGCAAGAACGTGTATCTTGCTCTAAAGCAGAGTGTGTTTCATGGATGAGAACTGTGCTGTGTGTTTCCCTTCAGAAATGGAGTTAAATCCCAGGTTCTTGGTCTTCCTGCAAGCAAGATTTCGTGTCATGTACACACAGTCACTTTTCAGCTCAAAGGATGCCATATCGTTCACAAAGCTCACACGTTTCTCATTCTTAATTCAAAAGCATTAGATGTTAGAGGACCTGTGGTTTGTATCAGTTTCCTATGCAGAGTTGAACTAGATATGGTCCGTATGTGTAGGAAACACAGTTCTTTTATGCTGAGCACACCCACATTTCCTTCTGTTTTAGAGACTCTAGAAAGCAAGAGTGTGCTTCTTGCTCTAAAGGAGAGTGTGTTTCTTGGATGAGAACTGTGCTGTGTGTTTCCCTTCAGAAATGGAGTACAATCCCAGTCTCTGAGTCCTCCTGCAAGCAAGACTCGTTTCAGGTACACACAGTCACTTTTCAGCTCAAACGAAGCAACATTATTCACTAAGCTCACAAGTTTCTCGCTCTTAAATCAAAAGCATTGGATGTTAGAGGACCTGTGGTTTGTATCACTTCCTAAGCAGAGTTGAACTAGATATGGTCTGTATGTGTACGAAACACAGTTCTTTTGTTCTGAGCACACACATGTTTCCTGCTGTGTTAGAGACTCTAGAAACAAGAGCATGCATCTGGCTCTAAACCATAGTGTGTTTCATGGATGAGAACTGTGCTGTGTGTTTCCCTTCAGAAATGGAGTTCAATCCCAGACTCTGAGTCTTCCTACAAGCAAGACTCGTTTCAGGTACACACAGTCACTTTTCAGCTCAAACAAAGCAACATTATTCACTAAGCTCACAAGTTTCTCGCTCTTAACACAAAAACATTGGATGTTAGAGGACCTGTGGTTTGTATCACTTTCCTAAGCAGATTTGAACTAGATATGGTCCATATGTGTAGGAAACACAGGTCTTTTATTGTGAGCACAGTCACATTTCCTGCTGTGTTATAGACTCTAGAAAGGAAGAGCGTGCTTCTTGCTCTAAAGCAGAGTGTGTTTCATGGATCAGAACTGTGCTGTGTGTTTCCATTCAGAAATGGAATACAATCTTAGGCTCTGTGTGTTTCTACAAACAAGACCTCGTTTCAGGTAAATGCAGTCACTTTTCAGCTCAAACGAAGCTACATCCTTCATGAAGCTCACACGTTTCTCGCTCTTAACTCAAAAGCGTTGGATGTTAGAGGCCCTGTGGATCGTATCAGTTTCCTAAGCAGAGTTGAATTAGGTATGGTCAGTATATGTAGGAAACACAGTTCTTTTTTTCTGAGCACACTCGGGTTTCCTGATGTGTTAGAGACTCTAGAAAGCAAGAGGGTGCATCTTGTTGTCAAGCAGAGTGTGTTTCATGGATGAGAACTGTGCTGTGTGTTTCAATTCACAAATGAAGTTAAATCCCAGGCTCTGTGTCTTCCTACAAACAAGACTTTGTTCCAGGTAAACACCGTCAGTTTTCAGCTCAAACGAAGCTACATCATTCACCAAGCTCACACGTTTCTCCCTGTAAATTGAAATGCGTTGGATGTTAGAGGACCTGTAGTTTGTATCAGTTTCCTTAGCAGAGTTGTACTAGATATGATCCGTATGTGTAGGAAACACAGTTCTTTTGTTCTGAGCACACTCACGTTTCCTGCTGTATTAGAGTCTCTAGAAAGCAAGAGCATGCATCTTGCTATAAAGCAGAGTGTGTTTCATGGATGACAACTGTGCTGTGTTTTCCCATTCAGAAAAGGAGTTAATCCCTGGCTCTCTGTCTTCCTACAAACAAGACTTCGTTTCAGGTAAACGCAGTCACTTTTCAGCTCAACTGAAGGTACCTCATCCACGAAGCTCACTGGTTTCTCGCTCTTAACTGAAAAGCGTTGGATGTTAGAGGACCTGTGGTTTGTAGCTGTTTCCTTAGCAGAGTTGAACTAGATATGGTCCGTATTTGTAGGAAAAACAGTTCTTTTGATTTGAACACACTCATGTTCCTTGCTGTGTTAGAGTCTCTAGAAAGCAAGAGCATGCATCTAGCTCTAAGCAGAGTGTGTTTCATGGAAGAGAACTGTGCTGTGTGTTTCCATTCAGAAATGGAGTTATATCCCCGGCCATGTGTCTTCCTACAAGCAAGACTTCGTGTCAGGAAAACGCAGTCACTTTCCAGCTCAAATGAAGATACCTCATTCACGAAGCTCACATGATTCTCGCTCTAAATTGAAAAGCGTTGGAGGTTAGAGGACCTGTGGTTTGTATCACTTTCCTAAGCAGAGTTGAAGTAGATATGGTCCGTATGTGTAGGAAACACAGTTCTTTTGTTCTGAGCACAATCATATTTCCTGCTGTGTTAGAGACTCTAGAAAGCAAGAACATGCATCTTGCTCTAAAGCAGAGTGTGTTTCATGGATGAGAACTGTGCTGTGTGTTTCGCTTCAAAATTGGAGTTAAATCCCCGGCTCTGTGTCTTCTTACAAGCAAGACTTCGTTTCATGTAAACGCAGTCCCTTTTCAGGTCAAACGAAGCTACATCATTCACGGAGCACACACGTTCCTCGCTCTTAACTGAAAAGCGTTGGATGTTAGAGGACCTCTGGTTTGAATCAGTTTCCTAAGCAGAGTTGAACTAGATATGGTCCATTAGTAAAGCAAACACAGCTGTTTTGTTCTATTTTTCTGAGCACACTCATGTGTCCTGCTGTATTAGGGCTCTAGAATGCAAGAGCGTGCGTCTTGCTCTAAAGCAGAGTGTGTTTCATGGATGAGAACTGTGCTGTGTGTTTACATTCAGAAATGGAGTTAAATCTCAGGCTCTGTGTCTTCCTACAAGGAAGACTTCGTTTCAATTAAACGCAGTCACTGTTAGGCTCAAAGGAAGCTACATCGTTTATGAAGCTCCCACGTTTCTCGCTCTTAACTATAAAGCGTTTGATGTTAGAGGACCTGTGGTTTGTATCAGTTTCCTTCACAGAATTGAAGTAGATATGGTCCGTATGTGTAGGAAACACAGTTCTTTTATTCTGAGCACTCTCACATTTCCTGCTGTGTTAGAGACTCTAGAAAGCAAGAGCATGCTTCTTGCCCTAAAGCAGAGTGTGTTTCCTGGAAGAGAACTGTGCTTTGTGTTTCCCTTCAGAAATGGAGTTAAATACCAGGCTCTGTGTCTTCCTATAAGCAAGACTTCGTTTCAGGTAAACGCTGTCACTTTTCAGCTCAAACAAAGCTACATTGTTCACGAACCTCACAGGTTTCTCGCTCTTAACTCAAAAGCGTTGGATGTTAGAGGACCTGTGGTTTGTAGCTGTTTCCTTAGCAGAGTTGAACTAGATATGGTCCGTATTTGTAGGAAAAACAGTTCTATGTTTTGAACACACTCACGTTCCTTGCTGTGTTAGAGTCTCTAGAAAGCAAGAGCGTGCATCTAGCTCTAAGCAGAGTGTGTTTCATTGATGAGTACTGTGCTGTGTGTTTCCATTCAGAAATGGAGTCATATCCCCGGCTCTGTGTCTTCCTACAAGCAAGACTTCGTTTCAGGTAAACGCAGTCCCTTTTGAGGTCAAACGAAGCTACATCATTCACGGAGCTCACACGTTCCTCGCTCTTAACTGAAAAGGGTTGGATGTTAGAGGACCTGAGGTTCGTATCAGTTTCCTAAGCAGAGTTGAACTAGATATGGTCCGTATGTGTAGGAAACACAGTTCTTTTTTTCTGAGCACACTCACGTCTCCTGCTGTATTAGAGACTCTAGAAATCTAGAGTATGCTTCTTGCTCTAAAGCAGAGTGTGTTTCATGGATCAGAACTGTGCTGTGTGTTTCCCTTTAGAAATGGAGTTAAATCCCAGGTTCTGTGTCTTCCTACAAGCAAGACTTCGTTTCAGTTAAACGCAGTCCCTTTTAAGGTCAAACGAAACTACATCATTCACGAAGCTCACAGGTTTCTGGTTCTTAACTGAAAAGCGTTGGATGTCAGAGGCCTGTGGTTTGTATCAGTTTCCTAAGCAGAGTTGAAGTAGATATGGTCTGTATGTGTAGGAAACACAGTTCTTTCGTACTTAGTACACTCATGTTTCCTGCTGTGTTAGAGATTCTAGAAAAAAAGAGCGTGTATCTTGCTCTAAAGCAGAGTGTGTTTCATGGATGAGAACTGTGCTGTGTGTTTCCCTTCAGAAATGGAGTTAAATCCCAGGTTCTTGGTCTTTCTGCAAGCAAGACTTCATTTCAGGTACACACAGTCACTTTTCAGCTCAAAGGATGCCATATCGTTCACAAAGCTCACACATTTCTCACTCTTAGTTAAAAAGCATTAGATGTTAGAGGACCTGTGGTTTGTATCAGTTTCCTATGCAGAGTTGAACTAGATATGGTCTGTATGTGTAGGAAACACAGTTCTTTTATTCTGAGCACACCCACATTTCCTGCTGTGTTAGAGACTCTAAAAAGCACGAGTGTGCTTCTTGCTCTAAAAGAGAGTGTCTTTCATAGATGAGAACTGTGCTGTGTGTTTCCCTTCAGAAATGGAGTTCAATCCCAGTCTCTGAGTCTTCCTACAAGCAAGACTCGTTTCAGGTACACACAGTCACTTTTCAGCTCAAACGAAGCAACATTATTCACTAAGCTCACAAGTTATTCGCTCTTAACACAAAAGCATTTTCTGTTAGAAGACCTGTGGTTTCTATCAATTTCCTAAGCAGAGTTGAACTAGATATGGTCTGTATGTGTACGAAACACAGTTCTTTTGTTCTGAGCACACCCACGTTTCCTGCTGTGTTAGAGACTCTAGAAACAAGAGCATGCATCTGGCTCTAAAGCAGAGTGTGTTTCATGGATGAGAACTGTGCTGTGTGTTTCCCTTCAGAAATGGAGTTAAATCTCAGGCTCTGTGTCTTCCTACAAGGAAGACTTCGTTTCAATTAAACGCAGTCACTCTTGGGCTCAAAGGATCCTACAACGTTTACGAATCTCCC
The DNA here is from genome assembly GCA_949786405.1 of Onychomys arenicola. Lineage (NCBI taxonomy): Eukaryota > Metazoa > Chordata > Mammalia > Rodentia > Cricetidae > Onychomys > Onychomys arenicola. Next base: position 23,901,565 of record OX460367.1, read on the forward strand.
ATGTTTCTTGCTCTTAACTATAAAGCTTTTGATGTTAGAGGACCTGTGGTTTGTATCAGTTTCCTAAGCAGAATTGAAGTAGATATGGTCCGTATGTGTAGGAAACACAGTTCTTTTATTCTGAGCACTCTCACATTTCCTGCTTGTTAGAGACTCTAGAAAGCAAGAGCATGGTTCTTGCCCTAAAGCAGAGTGTGTTTCATGGATGAGAACTGTGCTGTGTGTTTCCCTTCAGAAATGGAGTTAAATCCCAGGCTCTGTGTCTTCCTACAAGCAAGACTTCGTTTCAGGTAAACGCTGTCACTTTTCAGCTCAAACAAAGCTACATTGTTCATGAAGCTCACAGGTTTCTCGCTCTTAACTCAAAAGCGTTGGATGTTAGAGGCCCTGTGGATCGTATCAGTTTCCTAAGCAGAGTTGAATTAGGTATGGTCAGTATATGTAGGAAACACAGTTCTTTTTTTCTGAGCACACTCACGTTTCCTGATGTGTTAGAGATTCTAGAAAGCAAGAGGGTGCATCTTGTTCTAAAGCAGAGTGTGTTTCATGGATGAGAACTGTGCTGTGCGTTTCCATTCACAAATGGAGTTAAATCCCAGGCTCTCTGTCTTCTTACATGCAAGACTTCGTTTCAGGTGAACACAGTCACTTTCCAGCTCAAATGAAGCTACATCGTTCAAGAAGGTCACAGGTTTCTTGTGCTTAACCGAAAAGCGTTGGATGTTAGAGCCCTGTGGTTTGTATCAGTTTCCTAAGCAGTTTAACTCAACATGGTCCGTATGTGGAGGAAACACAGTAGTTTTGTTTTGAGCACACTCACGTTTCCTGCTGTGTTAGAGAATCTAGTAAGCAAGAGCGTGCATCTTGCTCTAGGGCAGAGTTTGCTTCATGGATGAGAACTGTGCTGTGTGTTTCCATTCAGAAATGTGTTAATTCCCAGCCTCTGTGTCTGCGTATAAGCAAGACTTCTTTTCATGTAATCGCAGTCACTTTTCAGCTCAAATGAAGGTACCTAATCCACGAAGCTCACAGGTTTCTCGCTCTTAACTGATAAGCGTTGGATGTTAGAGGACCTGTGGTTTGTAGCTGTTTCCTTAGCAGAGTTGAACAAGATATGGTCCGTATTTGTAGGAAAAACAGTTCTTTTGTTTTGAACACACTCACGTTCCTTGCTGTGTTAGAGTCTCTAGAAAGCAAGAGCGTGCATCTAGCTCTAAGCAGACTGTGTTTCATGGAAGAGAACTGTGCTGTGTGTTTCCATTAAGAAATGGAGTTATATCCCTGGCTCTGTGTCTTCCTACAAGCAAGACTTCGTCTCAGGTAAACGCAGTCACTTTCCAGCACAAAAGATCTTCCTCGTTCACGAAGGTCACAGGTTTCTGGCTCTTAACTAAAAAGCATTGGATGTCAGAGGCCTGTGGTTTGTATCAGTTTCCTAAGGAGAGTTGAAGTAGATATGGTCCGTATGTGTAGGAAACACAGTTCTTTCGTACTTAGTACACTCATGTTTCCTGCTGTGTTAGAGATTCTAGAAAGCAAGAACGTGTATCTTGCTCTAAAGCAGAGTGTGTTTCATGGATGAGAACTGTGCTGTGTGTTTCCCTTCAGAAATGGAGTTAAATCCCAGGTTCTTGGTCTTCCTGCAAGCAAGATTTCGTGTCATGTACACACAGTCACTTTTCAGCTCAAAGGATGCCATGTCGTTCACAAAGCTCACACGTTTCTCATTCTTAATTCAAAAGCATTAGATGTTAGAGGACCTGTGGTTTGTATCAGTTTCCTATGCAGAGTTGAACTAGATATGGTCCGTATGTGTAGGAAACACAGTTCTTTTATGCTGAGCACACCCACATTTCCTTCTGTTTTAGAGACTCTAGAAAGCAAGAGTGTGCTTCTTGCTCTAAAGGAGAGTGTGTTTCTTGGATGAGAACTGTGCTGTGTGTTTCCCTTCAGAAATGGAGTACAATCCCAGTCTCTGAGTCCTCCTGCAAGCAAGACTCGTTTCAGGTACACACAGTCACTTTTCAGCTCAAACGAAGCAACATTATTCACTAAGCTCACAAGTTTCTCGCTCTTAAATCAAAAGCATTGGATGTTAGAGGACCTGTGGTTTGTATCACTTCCTAAGCAGAGTTGAACTAGATATGGTCTGTATGTGTATGAAACACAGTTCTTTTGTTCTGAGCACACACATGTTTCCTGCTGTGTTAGAGACTCTAGAAACAAGAGCATGCATCTGGCTCTAAACCATAGTGTGTTTCATGGATGAGAACTGTGCTGTGTGTTTCCCTTCAGAAATGGAGTTCAATCCCAGACTCTGAGTCTTCCTACAAGCAAGACTCGTTTCAGGTACACACAGTCACTTTTCAGCTCAAACAAAGCAACATTATTCACTAAGCTCACAAGTTTCTCGCTCTTAACACAAAAACATTGGATGTTAGAGGACCTGTGGTTTGTATCACTTTCCTAAGCAGATTTGAACTAGATATGGTCCATATGTGTAGGAAACACAGGTCTTTTATTGTGAGCACAGTCACATTTCCTGCTGTGTTATAGACTCTAGAAAGGAAGAGCGTGCTTCTTGCTCTAAAGCAGAGTGTGTTTCATGGATCAGAACTGTGCTGTGTGTTTCCATTCAGAAATGGAATACAATCCCAGGCTCTGTGTGTTTCTACAAACAAGACCTCGTTTCAGGTAAATGCAGTCACTTTTCAGCTCAAACGAAGCTACATCCTTCATGAAGCTCACACGTTTCTCGCTCTTAACTCAAAAGCGTTGGATGTTAGAGGCCCTGTGGATCGTATCAGTTTCCTAAGCAGAGTTGAATTAGGTATGGTCAGTATATGTAGGAAACACAGTTCTTTTTTTCTGAGCACACTCGGGTTTCCTGATGTGTTAGAGACTCTAGAAAGCAAGAGGGTGCATCTTGTTGTAAAGCAGAGTGTGTTTCATGGATGAGAACTGTGCTGTGTGTTTCAATTCACAAATGAAGTTAAATCCCAGGCTCTGTGTCTTCCTACAAACAAGACTTCGTTCCAGGTAAACACCGTCAGTTTTCAGCTCAAACGAAGCTACATCATTCACCAAGCTCACACGTTTCTCCCTGTAAATTGAAATGCGTTGGATGTTAGAGGACCTGTAGTTTGTATCAGTTTCCTTAGCAGAGTTGTACTAGATATGATCCGTATGTGTAGGAAACACAGTTCTTTTGTTCTGAGCACACTCACGTTTCCTGCTGTATTAGAGTCTCTAGAAAGCAAGAGCATGCATCTTGCTATAAAGCAGAGTGTGTTTCATGGATGACAACTGTGCTGTGTTTTCCCATTCAGAAAAGGAGTTAATCCCTGGCTCTCTGTCTTCCTACAAACAAGACTTCGTTTCAGGTAAACGCAGTCACTTTTCAGCTCAAATGAAGGTACCTCATCCACGAAGCTCACAGGTTCCTCGCTCTTAACTGAAAAGCGTTGGATGTTAGAGGACCTGTGGTTTGTAGCTGTTTCCTTAGCAGAGTTGAACTAGATATGGTCCGTATTTGTAGGAAAAACAGTTCTTTTGATTTGAACACACTCATGTTCCTTGCTGTGTTAGAGTCTCTAGAAAGCAAGAGCATGCATCTAGCTCTAAGCAGAGTGTGTTTCATGGAAGAGAACTGTGCTGTGTGTTTCCATTCAGAAATGGAGTTATATCCCCGGCTATGTGTCTTCCTACAAGCAAGACTTCGTGTCAGGAAAACGCAGTCACTTTCCAGCTCAAATGAAGATACCTCATTCACGAAGCTCACATGATTCTCGCTCTAAATTGAAAAGCGTTGGAGGTTAGAGGACCTGTGGTTTGTATCACTTTCCTAAGCAGAGTTGAAGTAGATATGGTTCGTATGTGTAGGAAACACAGTTCTTTTGTTCTGAGCACACTCATATTTCCTGCTGTGTTAGAGACTCTAGAAAGCAAGAACATGCATCTTGCTCTAAAGCAGAGTGTGTTTCATGGATGAGAACTGTGCTGTGTGTTTCGCTTCAAAATTGGAGTTAAATCCCCGGCTCTGTGTCTTCTTACAAGCAAGACTTCGTTTCATGTAAACGCAGTCCCTTTTCAGGTCAAACGAAGCTACATCATTCACGGAGCACACACGTTCCTCGCTCTTAACTGAAAAGCGTTGGATGTTAGAGGACCTCTGGTTTGAATCAGTTTCCTAAGCAGAGTTGAACTAGATATGGTCCATTTGTAAAGCAAACACAGCTGTTTTGTTCTATTTTTCTGAGCACACTCATGTGTCCTGCTGTATTAGAGACTCTAGAATGCAAGAGCGTGCGTCTTGCTCTAAAGCAGAGTGTGTTTCATGGATGAGAACTGTGCTGTGTGTTTACATTCAGAAATGGAGTTAAATCTCAGGCTCTGTGTCTTCCTACAAGGAAGACTTCGTTTCAATTAAACGCAGTCACTGTTAGGCTCAAAGGAAGCTACATCGTTTATGAAGCTCCCACGTTTCTCGCTCTTAACTATAAAGCGTTTGATGTTAGAGGACCTGTGGTTTGTATCAGTTTCCTTCACAGAATTGAAGTAGATATGGTCCGTATGTGTAGGAAACACAGTTCTTTTATTCTGAGCACTCTCACATTTCCTGCTGTGTTAGAGACTCTAGAAAGCAAGAGCATGCTTCTTGCCCTAAAGCAGAGTGTGTTTCCTGGAAGAGAACTGTGCTTTGTGTTTCCCTTCAGAAATGGAGTTAAATACCAGGCTCTGTGTCTTCCTATAAGCAAGACTTCGTTTCAGGTAAACGCTGTCACTTTTCAGCTCAAACAAAGCTACATTGTTCACGAACCTCACAGGTTTCTCGCTCTTAACTCAAAAGCGTTGGATGTTAGAGGACCTGTGGTTTGTAGCTGTTTCCTTAGCAGAGTTGAACTAGATATGGTCCGTATTTGTAGGAAAAACAGTTCTATGTTTTGAACACACTCACGTTCCTTGCTGTGTTAGAGTCTCTAGAAAGCAAGAGCGTGCATCTAGCTCTAAGCAGAGTGTGTTTCATTGAAGAGTACTGTGCTGTGTGTTTCCATTCAGAAATGGAGTCATATCCCCGGCTCTGTGTCTTCCTACAAGCAAGACTTCGTTTCAGGTAAACGCTGTCCCTTTTGAGGTCAAACGAAGCTACATCATTCACGGAGCTCACACGTTCCTCGCTCTTAACTGAAAAGGGTTGGATGTTAGAGGACCTGAGGTTCGTATCAGTTTCCTAAGCAGAGTTGAACTAGATATGGTCCGTATGTGTAGGAAACACAGTTCTTTTTTTCTGAGCACACTCACGTCTCCTGCTGTATTAGAGACTCTAGAAATCTAGAGTATGCTTCTTGCTCTAAAGCAGAGTGTGTTTCATGGATCAGAACTGTGCTGTGTGTTTCCCTTTAGAAATGGAGTTAAATCCCAGGTTCTGTGTCTTCCTACAAGCAAGACTTCGTTTCAGTTAAACGCAGTCCCTTTTAAGGTCAAACGAAACTACATCATTCACGAAGCTCACAGGTTTCTGGTTCTTAACTGAAAAGCGTTGGATGTCAGAGGCCTGTGGTTTGTATCAGTTTCCTAAGCAGAGTTGAAGTAGATATGGTCTGTATGTGTAGGAAACACAGTTCTTTCGTACTTAGTACACTCATGTTTCCTGCTGTGTTAGAGATTCTAGAAAAAAAGAGCGTGTATCTTGCTCTAAAGCAGAGTGTGTTTCATGGATGAGAACTGTGCTGTGTGTTTCCCTTCAGAAATGGAGTTAAATCCCAGGTTCTTGGTCTTTCTGCAAGCAAGACTTCATTTCAGGTACACACAGTCACTTTTCAGCTCAAAGGATGCCATATCGTTCACAAAGCTCACACATTTCTCACTCTTAGTTAAAAAGCATTAGATGTTAGAGGACCTGTGGTTTGTATCAGTTTCCTATGCAGAGTTGAACTAGATATGGTCTGTATGTGTAGGAAACACAGTTCTTTTATTCTGAGCACACCCACATTTCCTGCTGTGTTAGAGACTCTAGAAAGCACGTGTGTGCTTCTTGCTCTAAAAGAGAGTGTGTTTCATAGATGATAACTGTGCTGTGTGTTTCCCTTCAGAAATGGAGTTCAATCCCAGTCTCTGAGTCTTCCTACAAGCAAGACTCGTTTCAGGTACACACAGTCACTTTTCAGCTCAAACGAAGCAACATTATTCACTAAGCTCACAAGTTATTCGCTCTTAACACAAAAGCATTTTCTGTTAGAAGACCTGTGGTTTCTATCAATTTCCTAAGCAGAGTTGAACTAGATATGGTCTGTATGTGTACGAAACACAGTTCTTTTGTTCTGAGCACACCCACGTTTCCTGCTGTGTTAGAGACTCTAGAAACAAGAGCATGCATCTGGCTCTAAAGCAGAGTGTGTTTCATGGATGAGAACTGTGCTGTGTGTTTCCCTTCAGAAATGGAGTTAAATCTCAGGCTCTGTGTCTTCCTACAAGGAAGACTTCGTTTCAATTAAACGCAGTCACTCTTGGGCTCAAAGGATCCTACATCGTTTACGAATCTCCCATGTTTCTTGCTCTTAACTATAAAGCTTTTGATGTTAGAGGACCTGTGGTTTGTATCAGTTTCCTAAGCAGAATTGAAGTAGATATGGTCCGTATGTGTAGCAAACACAGTTCTTTTATTCTGAGCACTCTCACATTTCCTGCTGTGTTAGAGACTCTAGAAAGCAAGAGCATGGTTCTTGCCCTAAAGCAGAGTGTGTTTCATGGATGAGAACTGTGCTGTGTGTTTCCCTTCAGAAATGGAGTTAAATCTCAGGCTCTGTGTCTTCCTACAAGCAAGACTTCGTTTCAGGTAAACGCTGTCACTTTTCAGCTCAAACAAAGCTACATTGTTCACGAACCTCACAGGTTTCTCGCTCTTAACTCAAAAGCGTTGGATGTTAGAGGCCCTGTGGATCGTATCAGTTTCCTAAGCAGAGTTGAATTAGGTATGGTCAGTATATGTAGGAAACACAGTTCTTTTTTTCTGAGCACACTCACGTTTCCTGATGTGTTAGAGATTCTAGAAAGCAAGAGGGTGCATCTTGTTCTAAAGCAGAGTGTGTTTCATGGATGAGAACTGTGCTGTGCGTTTCCATTCACAAATGGAGTTAAATCCCAGGCTCTCTGTCTTCTTACATGCAAGACTTCGTTTCAGGTGAACACAGTCACTTTCCAGCTCAAATGAAGCTACATCGTTCAAGAAGGTCACAGGTTTCTTGCGCTTAACCGAAAAGCGTTGGATGTTAGAGCCCTGTGGTTTGTATCAGTTTCCTAAGCAGTTTAACTCAACATGGTCCGTATGTGGAGGAAACACAGTAGTTTTGTTTTGAGCACACTCACGTTTCCTGCTGTGTTAGAGAATCTAGTAAGCAAGAGCGTGCATCTTGCTCTAGGGCAGAGTTTGCTTCATGGATGAGAACTGTGCTGTGTGTTTCCATTCAGAAATGTGTTAATTCCCAGCCTCTGTGTCTGCGTATAAGCAAGACTTCTTTTCATGTAATCGCAGTCACTTTTCAGCTCAAATGAAGGTACCTAATCCACGAAGCTCACAGGTTTCTCGCTCTTAACTGATAAGCGTTGGATGTTAGAGGACCTGTGGTTTGTAGCTGTTTCCTTAGGAGAGTTGAACAAGATATGGTCCGTATTTGTAGGAAAAACAGTTCTTTTGTTTTGAACACACTCACGTTCCTTGCTGTGTTAGAGTCTCTAGAAAGCAAGAGCGTGCATCTAGCTCTAAGCAGACTGTGTTTCATGGAAGAGAACTGTGCTGTGTGTTTCCATTAAGAAATGGAGTTATATCCCTGGCTCTGTGTCTTCCTACAAGCAAGACTTCGTCTCAGGTAAACGCAGTCACTTTCCAGCACAAAAGATCTTCCTCGTTCACGAAGGTCACAGGTTTCTGGCTCTTAACGAAAAAGCATTGGATGTCAGAGGCCTGTGGTTTGTATCAGTTTCCTAAGGAGAGTTGAAGTAGATATGGTCCGTATGTGTAGGAAACACAGTTCTTTCGTACTTAGTACACTCATGTTTCCTGCTGTGTTAGAGATTCTAGAAAGCAAGAACGTGTATCTTGCTCTAAAGCAGAGTGTGTTTCATGGATGAGAACTGTGCTGTGTGTTTCCCTTCAGAAATGGAGTTAAATCCCAGGTTCTTGGTCTTCCTGCAAGCAAGATTTCGTGTCATGTACACACAGTCACTTTTCAGCTCAAAGGATGCCATATCGTTCACAAAGCTCACACGTTTCTCATTCTTAATTCAAAAGCATTAGATGTTAGAGGACCTGTGGTTTGTATCAGTTTCCAATGCAGAGTTGAACTAGATATGGTCCGTATGTGTAGGAAACACAGTTCTTTTATACTGAGCACACCCACATTTCCTTCTGTTTTAGAGACTCTAGAAAGCAAGAGTGTGCTTCTTGCTCTAAAGGAGAGTGTGTTTCCTGGATGAGAACTGTGCTGTGTGTTTCCCTTCAGAAATGGAGTACAATCCCAGTCTCTGAGTCCTCCTGCAAGCAAGACTCGTTTCAGGTACACACAGTCACTTTTCAGCTCAAACGAAGCAACATTATTCACTAAGCTCACAAGTTTCTCGCTCTTAAATCAAAAGCATTGGATGTTAGAGGACCTGTGGTTTGTATCACTTCCTAAGCAGAGTTGAACTAGATATGGTCTGTATGTGTACGAAACACAGTTCTTTTGTTCTGAGCACACACATGTTTCCTGCTGTGTTAGAGACTCTAGAAACAAGAGCATGCATCTGGCTCTAAACCATAGTGTGTTTGATGGATGAGAACTGTGCTGTGTGTTTCCCTTCAGAAATGGAGTTCAATCCCAGTCTCTGAGTCTTCCTACAAGCAAGACTCGTTTCAGGTACACACAGTCACTTTTCAGCTCAAACAAAGCAACATTATTCACTAAGCTCACAAGTTTCTCGCTCTTAACACAAAAACATTGGATGTTAGAGGACCTGTGGTTTGTATCACTTTCCTAAGCAGATTTGAACTAGATATGGTCCATATGTGTAGGAAACACAGGTCTTTTATTGTGAGCACAGTCACATTTCCTGCTGTGTTATAGACTCTAGAAAGGAAGAGCGTGCTTCTTGCTCTAAAGCAGAGTGTGTTTCATGGATCAGAACTGTGCTGTGTGTTTCCATTCAGAAATGGAATACAATCCCAGGCTCTGTGTGTTTCTACAAACAAGACCTCGTTTCAGGTAAATGCAGTCACTTTTCAGCTCAAACGAAGCTACATCCTTCATGAAGCTCACACGTTTCTCGCTCTTAACTCAAAAGCGTTGGATGTTAGAGGCCCTGTGGATCGTATCAGTTTCCTAAGCAGAGTTGAATTAGGTATGGTCAGTATATGTAGGAAACACAGTTCTTTTTTTCTGAGCACACTCGGGTTTCCTGCTGTGTTAGAGACTATAGAAAGCAAGAGGGTGCATCTTGTTGTAAAGCAGAGTGTGTTTCATGGATGAGAACTGTGCTGTGTGTTTCAATTCACAAATGAAGTTAAATCCCAGGCTCTGTGTCTTCCTACAAACAAGACTTCGTTCCAGGTAAACACCGTCAGTTTTCAGCTCAAACGAAGCTACATCATTCACCAAGCTCACACGTTTCTCCCTGTAAATTGAAATGCGTTGGATGTTAGAGGACCTGTAGTTTGTATCAGTTTCCTTAGCAGAGTTGTACTAGATATGATCCGTATGTGTAGGAAACACAGTTCTTTTGTTCTGAGCACACTCACGTTTCCTGCTGTATTAGAGTCTCTAGAAAGCAAGAGCATGCATCTTGCTATAAAGCAGAGTGTGTTTCATGGATGACAACTGTGCTGTGTTTTCCCATTCAGAAAAGGAGTTAATCCCTGGCTCTCTGTCTTCCTACAAACAAGACTTCGTTTCAGTTAAACGCAGTCACTTTTCAGCTCAAATGAAGGTACCTCATCCACGAAGCTCACAGGTTCCTCGCTCTTAACTGAAAAGCGTTGGATGTTAGAGGACCTGTGGTTTGTAGCTGTTTCCTTAGCAGAGTTGAACTAGATATGGTCCGTATTTGTAGGAAAAACAGTTCTTTTGATTTGAACACACTCATGTTCCTTGCTGTGTTAGAGTCTCTAGAAAGCAAGAGCATGCATCTAGCTCTAAGCAGAGTGTGTTTCATGGAAGAGAACTGTGCTGTGTGTTTCCATTCAGAAATGGAGTTATATCCCCGGCTATGTGTCTTCCTACAAGCAAGACTTCGTGTCAGGAAAACGCAGTCACTTTCCAGCTCAAATGAAGATACCTCATTCACGAAGCTCACATGATTCTCGCTCTAAATTGAAAAGCGTTGGAGGTTAGAGGACCTGTGGTTTGTATCACTTTCCTAAGCAGAGTTGAAGTAGATATGGTTCGTATGTGTAGGAAACACAGTTCTTTTGTTCTGAGCACACTCATATTTCCTGCTGTGTTAGAGACTCTAGAAAGCAAGAACATGCATCTTGCTCTAAAGCAGAGTGTGTTTCATGGATGAGAACTGTGCTGTGTGTTTCGCTTCAAAATTGGAGTTAAATCCCCGGCTCTGTGTCTTCTTACAAGCAAGACTTCGTTTCATGTAAACGCAGTCCCTTTTCAGGTCAAACGAAGCTACATCATTCACGGAGCACACACGTTCCTCGCTCTTAACTGAAAAGCGTTGGATGTTAGAGGACCTCTGGTTTGTATCAGTTTCCTAAGCAGAGTTGAACTAGATATGGTCTGTATGTGTAGGAAACACAGTTCTTTTATTCTGAGCACACCCACATTTCCTGTTGTGTTAGAGACTCTAGAAAGCAAGAACGTGCATCTTGCTCTAAAGCAGAGTGTGTTTCATGGAAGAGAACTGTGCTGTGTGTTTCCCTTCAGAAATGGAGTTATATCCCCAGCTCTGTGTCTTCCTACAAGCAAGACTTCGTCTCAGGAAAACACAGTGACTTTCCAGCTCAAATGAAGATACCTCATTCACGAAGCTCACATGATTCTCACTCTAAATTGAAAAGCATTGGAGGTTAGAGGACATGTGGTTTGTATCATTTTCCTAAGCAGAGTTGAAGTAGATATGGTCCGTATGTGTAGGAAACACAGTTCTTTTGTTCTGAGCACACTCACATTTCCTGCTGTGTTAGAGACTCTAGAAAGCAAGAACGTGCATCTTGCTCTAAAGCAGAGTGAGTTTCATGGATGAGAACTGTGCTGTGTGTTTCCCTTCAGAAATGGAGTTAAATCCCAGGTTCTTGGTCTTCCTGCAAGCAAGACTTTGTTTCAGGTACACACAGTCACTTTTCAGCTCAAAGGATGCCATATCGTTCACAAATCTCACACATTTCTCACTCTTAATTCAAAAGCATTAGATGTTAGAGGACCTGTGGTTTGTATCAGTATCCTATGCAGAGTTGAACTAGATATGGTCTGTATGTGTAGGAAACACAGTTCTTTTATTCTGAGCACACCCACATTTCCTGTTGTGTTAGAGACTCTAGAAAGCACGAGTGTGCTTCTTGCTCTAAAAGAGAGTGTGTTTCATGGATGATAACTGTGCTGTGTGTTTCCCTTCAGAAATGGAGTTCAATCCCAGTCTCTGAGTCTTCCTACAAGCAAGACTCGTTTCAGGTAGACACAGTCACTTTTCAGCTCAAACGAAGCAACATTATTCACTAAGCTCACAAGTTATTCGCTCTTAACACAAAAGCATTTTCTGTTAGAAGACCTGTGGTTTCTATCAATTTCCTAAGCAGAGTTGAACTAGATATGGTCTGTATGTGTACGAAACACAGTTCTTTTGTTCTGAGCACACCCACGTTTCCTGCTGTTAGAGACTCTAGAAACAAGAGCATGCATCTGGCTCTAAAGCAGAGTGTGTTTCATGGATGAGAACTGTGCTGTGTGTTTCCCTTCAGAAATGGAGTTAAATCTCAGGCTCTGTGTCTTCCTACAAGGAAGACTTCGTTTCAATTAAACGCAGTCACTCTTGGGCTCAAAGGATCCTACATCGTTTACGAATCTCCCATGTTTCTTGCTCTTAACTATAAAGCTTTTGATGTTAGAGGACCTGTGGTTTGTATCAGTTTCCTAAGCAGAATTGAAGTAGATATGGTCCGTATGTGTAGCAAACACAGTTCTTTTATTCTGAGCACTCTCACATTTCCTGCTGTGTTAGAGACTCTAGAAAGCAAGAGCATGGTTCTTGCCCTAAAGCAGAGTGTGTTTCATGGATGAGAACTGTGCTGTGTGTTTCCCTTCAGAAATGGAGTTAAATCCCAGGCTCTGTGTCTTCCTACAAGCAAGACTTCGTTTCAGGTAAACGCTGTCACTTTTCAGCTCAAACAAAGCTACATTGTTCACGAACCTCACAGGTTTCTCGCTCTTAACTCAAAAGCGTTGGATGTTAGAGGCCCTGTGGATCGTATCAGTTTCCTAAGCAGAGTTGAATTAGGTATGGTCAGTATATGTAGGAAACACAGTTCTTTTTTTCTGAGCACACTCACGTTTCCTGATGTGTTAGAGATTCTAGAAAGCAAGAGGGTGCATCTTGTTCTAAAGCAGAGTGTGTTTCATGGATGAGAACTGTGCTGTGCGTTTCCATTCACAAATGGAGTTAAATCCCAGGCTCTCTGTCTTCTTACATGCAAGACTTCGTTTCAGGTGAACACAGTCACTTTCCAGCTCAAATGAAGCTACATCGTTCAAGAAGGTCACAGGTTTCTTGCGCTTAACCGAAAAGCGTTGGATGTTAGAGCCCTGTGGTTTGTATCAGTTTCCTAAGCAGTTTAACTCAACATGGTCCGTATGTGGAGGAAACACAGTAGTTTTGTTTTGAGCACACTCACGTTTCCTGCTGTGTTAGAGAATCTAGTAAGCAAGAGCGTGCATCTTGCTCTAGGGCAGAGTTTGCTTCATGGATGAGAACTGTGCTGTGTGTTTCCATTCAGAAATGTGTTAATTCCCAGCCTCTGTGTCTGCGTATAAGCAAGACTTCTTTTCATGTAATCGCAGTCACTTTTCAGCTCAAATGAAGGTACCTAATCCACGAAGCTCACAGGTTTCTCGCTCTTAACTGATAAGCGTTGGATGTTAGAGGACCTGTGGTTTGTAGCTGTTTCCTTAGCAGAGTTGAACAAGATATGGTCCGTATTTGTAGGAAAAACAGTTCTTTTGTTTTGAACACACTCACGTTCCTTGCTGTGTTAGAGTCTCTAGAAAGCAAGAGCGTGCATCTAGCTCTAAGCAGACTGTGTTTCATGGAAGAGAACTGTGCTGTGTGTTTCCATTAAGAAATGGAGTTATATCCCTGGCTCTGTGTCTTCCTACAAGCAAGACTTCGTCTCAGGTAAACGCAGTCACTTTCCAGCACAAAAGATCTTCCTCGTTCACGAAGGTCACAGGTTTCTGGCTCTTAACTAAAAAGCATTGGATGTCAGAGGCCTGTGGTTTGTATCAGTTTCCTAAGGAGAGTTGAAGTAGATATGGTCCGTATGTGTAGGAAACACAGTTCTTTCGTACTTAGTACACTCATGTTTCCTGCTGTGTTAGAGATTCTAGAAAGCAAGAACGTGTATCTTGCTCTAAAGCAGAGTGTGTTTCATGGATGAGAACTGTGCTGTGTGTTTCCCTTCAGAAATGGAGTTAAATCCCAGGTTCTTGGTCTTCCTGCAAGCAAGATTTCGTGTCATGTACACACAGTCACTTTTCAGCTCAAAGGATGCCATATCGTTCACAAAGCTCACACGTTTCTCATTCTTAATTCAAAAGCATTAGATGTTAGAGGACCTGTGGTTTGTATCAGTTTCCTATGCAGAGTTGAACTAGATATGGTCCGTATGTGTAGGAAACACAGTTCTTTTATACTGAGCACACCCACATTTCCTGCTGTTTTAGAGACTCTAGAAAGCAAGAGTGTGCTACTTGCTCTAAATGAGAGTGTGTTTCTTGGATGAGAACTGTGCTGTGTGTTTCCCTTCAGAAATGGAGTACAATCCCAGTCTCTGAGTCCTCCTGCAAGCAAGACTCGTTTCAGGTACACACAGTCACTTTTCAGCTCAAAGGAAGCAACATTATTCACTAAGCTCACAAGTTTCTCGCTCTTAACACAAAAGCATTGGATGTTAGAGGACCTGTGGTTTGTATCACTTTCCTAAGCAGAGTTGAACTAGATATGGTCTGTATGTGTACGAAACACAGTTCTTTTGTTCTGAGCACACACATGTTTCCTGCTGTGTTAGAGATTCTAGAAACAAGAGCATGCATCTGGCTCTAAACCATAGTGTGTTTCATGGATGAGAACTGTGCTGTGTGTTTCCCTTCAGAAATGGAGTTAAATCTCAGGCTCTGTGTCTTCCTACAAGGAAGACTTCGTTTCAATTAAATGCAGTCACTGTTAGGCTCATAGGAAGCTACATCGTTTATGAAGCTCCCACGTTTCTCGCTCTTAACTATAAAGTGTTTGATGTTAGAGGACCGGTGCTTTGTATCAGTTTCCTACGCAGAATTGAAGTAGATATGGTCCGTATGTGTAGGAAACACAGTTCTTTTATTCTGAGCACGCTCACATTTCCTGCTGTGTTAGAGACTCTAGAAAGCAAGAGCATGCTTCTTGCCCTAAAGCAGAGTGAGTTTCCTGGAAGAGAACTGTGCTTTGTGTTTCCCTTCAGAAATGGAGTTAAATACCAGGCTCTGTGTGTTCCTACAAGCAAGACTTCGTTTCAGGTAAATGCTGTCACTTTTCAGCTCAAACAAAGCTACATTGTTCATGAAGCTCACAGGTTTCTCGCTCTTAACTCAAAGGCGGTGGATATTAGAGGACTTTTGGTTGGTATCAATTTCTTAGGTAAGTTGAACTAGATATGGTGCATATGTGTAGGACACACAGTTCTTTTGTTTTGAGCACACTTAGGTATCCTGCTGTGTTAGAGACTCTAGAATGCATGAGCGTGCTTCTTGCTCTAAAGGAGAGTGTGTTTCATGGATGGGAACTGTGCTGTGTGTTTCTCTTCAGAAACGGAGTTAAATCCCAGGCTCTGTGTCTTCCTTCAAGCAAGACTTCGTTGCAGGTAAATGCAGTCATATTTCAGCTCAAACGTAGCTACTTCGTTCACGAAGCTCACACGTTTCTCGCTCTTAACAGAAAAGCGTTGGATGTTAGAGGACCTGTAGTTTGTATCAGTTTCCTAAGCAGAGTTGAACTGGATATGGTCCGTATGTGTAGGAAACACAGTTCTTTTGTTCTGAGCACACTCACGATTCCTGCTGTGTTAGAGACTCTAGAAAGCAAAAGCGTGCTTCTTGCTCTAAAGTAGAGTGTGTTTCATGGATGAGAACTGTGCTGTGTGTTAACCTTCAGAAATCGAGTTAAATCCCAGGTTCTGTGTCTTCCTGCAAGCAAGACTTCGTTTTAGGTACACACAGTCACTTTTAAGCTCAAAGGACGGCATATCGTTCACGAAGCTCACAAGTTCCATGCTCTTAACTATAAAGCATTGGATGTTAGAGGACCTGTGGTTTGCATTAGTTTCCTAAGCAGAGTTGTACTAGATATGGTCCTTATGTGTAGGAAACACAGTTCTTTTTTTTTTGAGCACACTCACGTGTTCTGCTGTATTAGAGACCATTGGAAGCAAGAGCGTGCTTTTTGTTATTAAGCAGAGTGTGTTTCCTGGAAGAGAACTGTGCTTTGTGTTTCCCTTCAGAAATGGAGTTAAATACCAGGCTCTGTGTCTTCCTATAAGCAAGACTTCGTTTCAGGTAAACGCTGTCACTTTTCAGCTCAAACAAAGCTACATTGTTCACGAACCTCACAGGTTTCTCGCTCTTAACTCAAAAGCGTTGGATGTTAGAGGACCTGTGGTTTGTAGCTGTTTCCTTAGTAGAGTTGAACTAGATATGGTCCGTATTTGTAGGAAAAACAGTTCTATGTTTTGAACACACTCACGTTCCTTGCTGTGTTAGAGTCTCTAGAAAGCAAGAGTGTGCATCTAGCTCTAAGCAGAGTGTGTTTCATGGAAGAGAACTGTGCTGTGTGTTTCCATTCAGAAATGGAGTTATATCCCTGGCTCTGTGTCTTCCTACAAGCAAGACTTCGTCTCAGGTAAACACAGTCACTTTCCAGCTCAAATGAAGATACCTCATTCATGAAGCTCACATGATTCTCGCTCTAAATTGAAAAGCATTGGAGGTTAGAGGACCTGTGGTTTGTATCACTTTCCTAAGCAGAGTTGAAGTAGATATGGACCCTATCTGTAGGAAACACAGTTCTTTTGTTCGGAGCACACTCACATTTCCTGCTGTGTTAGAGACTCTAGAAAGCAAGAGCGTGCATCTTGCTCTAAAGCAGAGTGTGTTTCATGGAAGAGAACTGTGCTGTGTGTTTCCATTCAGAAATGGAGTTATATCCCCAGCTCTGTGTCTTCCTACAAGCAAGACTTCGTCTCAGGAAAATGCAGTGACTTTCCAGCTCAAATGAAGATACCTCATTCACGAAGCTCACATGATTCTCACTCTAAATTGAAAAGCATTGGAGGTTAGAGGACATGTGGTTTGTATCACTTTCCTAAGCAGAGTTGAAGTAGATATGGTCCGTATGTGTAGGAAACACAGTTCTTTTGTTCTGAGCACACTCACATTTCCTGCTGTGTTAGAGACTCTAGAAAGCAAGAACGTGCATCTTGCTCTAAAGCAGAGTGAGTTTCATGGATGAGAACTGTGCTGTGTGTTTCCCTTCAGAAATGGAGTTAAATCCCAGGTTCTTGGTCTTCCTGCAAGCAAGACTTCGTTTCAGGTACACACAGTCACTTTTCAGCTCAAAGGATGCCATATCGTTCACAAATCTCACACGTTTCTCACTCTTAATTCAAAAGCATTAGATGTTAGAGGACCTGTGGTTTGTATCAGTATCCTATGCAGAGTTGAACTAGATATGGTCCGTATGTGTAGGAAAAACAGTTCTTTTATGCTGAGCACACCCACATTTCCTGCTGTGTTAGAGACTCTAGAAAATAAGAACGTGCATCTTGCTCTAAAGCAGAGTATGTTTCATGGATGAGAACTGTGCTGTGTGTTTCCCTTCAGAAATGGAGTTCAATCCCAGTCTCTGAGTCTTCCTACAAGCAAGACTCCTTTCATGTACACACAGTCACTTTTCAGCTCAAACGAAGCAACATTATTCACTAAGCTCACAAGTTTCTCGCTCTTAACACAAAAGCATTGGATGTTAGAGGACCTGTGGTTTGTATCACTTTCCTAAGCAGAGTTGAACTAGATATGGTCTGTATGTGTACGAAACACAGTTCTTTTGTTCTGAGCACACACATGTTTCCTGCTGTGTTAGAGATTCTAAAAACAAGAGCATGCATCTGGCTCTAAACCATAGTGTGTTTCATGGATGAGAACTGTGCTGTGTGTTTCCCTTCAGAAATGGAGTTAAATCTCAGGCTCTGTGTCTTCCTACAAGGAAGACTTCGTTTCAATTAAATGCAGTCACTGTTAGGCTCATAGGAAGCTACATCGTTTATGAAGCTCCCACGTTTCTCGCTCTTAACTATAAAGTGTTTGATGTTAGAGGACCGGTGCTTTGTATCAGTTTCCTACGCAGAATTGAAGTAGATATGGTCCGTATGTGTAGGGAACACAGTTCTTTTATTCTGAGCACGCTCACATTTCCTGCTGTGTTAGAGACTCTAGAAAGCAAGAGCATGCTTCTTGCCCTAAAGCAGAGTGAGTTTCCTGGAAGAGAACTGTGCTTTGTGTTTCCCTTCAGAAATGGAGTTAAATACCAGGCTCTGTGTCTTCCTACAAGCAAGACTTCGTTTCAGGTAAATGCTGTCACTTTTCAGCTCAAACAAAGCTACATTGTTCATGAAGCTCACAGGTTTCTCGCTCTTAACTCAAAGGCGGTGGATATTAGAGGACTTTTGGTTGGTATCAATTTCTTAGGTAAGTTGAACTAGATATGGTGCATATGTGTAGGACACACAGTTCTTTTGTTTTGAGCACACTTAGGTATCCTGCTGTGTTAGAGACTCTAGAATGCATGAGCGTGCTTCTTGCTCTAAAGGAGAGTGTGTTTCATGGATGGGAACTGTGCTGTGTGTTTCTCTTCAGAAACGGAGTTAAATCCCAGGCTCTGTGTCTTCCTTCAAGCAAGACTTCGTTGCAGGTAAATGCAGTCATATTTCAGCTCAAACGTAGCTACTTCGTTCACGAAGCTCACACGTTTCTCGCTCTTAACAGAAAAGCGTTGGATGTTAGAGGACCTGTAGTTTGTATCAGTTTCCTAAGCAGAGTTGAACTGGATATGGTCCGTATGTGTAGGAAACACAGTTCTTTTGTTCTGAGCACACTCACGATTCCTGCTGTGTTAGAGACTCTAGAAAGCAAAAGCGTGCTTCTTGCTCTAAAGTAGAGTGTGTTTCATGGATGAGAACTGTGCTGTGTGTTAACCTTCAGAAATCGAGTTAAATCCCAGGTTCTGTGTCTTCCTGCAAGCAAGACTTCGTTTTAGGTACACACAGTCACTTTTAAGCTCAAAGGACGGCATATCGTTCACGAAGCTCACAAGTTCCATGCTCTTAACTATAAAGCATTGGATGTTAGAGGACCTGTGGTTTGCATTAGTTTCCTAAGCAGAGTTGTACTAGATATGGTCCTTATGTGTAGGAAACACAGTTCTTTTTTTTTTGAGCACACTCACGTGTTCTGCTGTATTAGAGACCATTGGAAGCAAGAGCGTGCTTTTTGTTATTAAGCAGAGTGTGTTTCCTGGAAGAGAACTGTGCTTTGTGTTTCCCTTCAGAAATGGAGTTAAATACCAGGCTCTGTGTCTTCCTATAAGCAAGACTTCGTTTCAGGTAAACGCTGTCACTTTTCAGCTCAAACAAAGCTACATTGTTCACGAACCTCACAGGTTTCTCGCTCTTAACTCAAAAGCGTTGGATGTTAGAGGACCTGTGGTTTGTAGCTGTTTCCTTAGCAGAGTTGAACTAGATATGGTCCGTATTTGTAGGAAAAACAGTTCTATGTTTTGAACACACTCACGTTCCTTGCTGTGTTAGAGTCTCTAGAAAGCAAGAGTGTGCATCTAGCTCTAAGCAGAGTGTGTTTCATGGAAGAGAACTGTGCTGTGTGTTTCCATTCAGAAATGGAGTTATATCCCTGGCTCTGTGTCTTCCTACAAGCAAGACTTCGTCTCAGGTAAACACAGTCACTTTCCAGCTCAAATGAAGATACCTCATTCATGAAGCTCACATGATTCTCGCTCTAAATTGAAAAGCATTGGAGGTTAGAGGACCTGTGGTTTGTATCACTTTCCTAAGCAGAGTTGAAGTAGATATGGACCCTATCTGTAGGAAACACAGTTCTTTTGTTCGGAGCACACTCACATTTCCTGCTGTGTTAGAGACTCTAGAAAGCAAGAGCGTGCATCTTGCTCTAAAGCAGAGTGTGTTTCATGGAAGAGAACTGTGCTGTGTGTTTCCATTCAGAAATGGAGTTATATCCCCAGCTCTGTGTCTTCCTACAAGCAAGACTTCGTCTCAGGAAAATGCAGTGACTTTCCAGCTCAAATGAAGATACCTCATTCACGAAGCTCACATGATTCTCACTCTAAATTGAAAAGCATTGGAGGTTAGAGGACATGTGGTTTGTATCACTTTCCTAAGCAGAGTTGAAGTAGATATGGTCCGTATGTGTAGGAAACACAGTTCTTTTGTTCTGAGCACACTCACATTTCCTGCTGTGTTAGAGACTCTAGAAAGCAAGAACGTGCATCTTGCTCTAAAGCAGAGTGAGTTTCATGGATGAGAACTGTGCTGTGTGTTTCCCTTCAGAAATGGAGTTAAATCCCAGGTTCTTGGTCTTCCTGCAAGCAAGACTTCGTTTCAGGTACACACAGTCACTTTTCAGCTCAAAGGATGCCATATCGTTCACAAATCTCACACGTTTCTCACTCTTAATTCAAAAGCATTAGATGTTAGAGGACCTGTGGTTTGTATCAGTATCCTATGCAGAGTTGAACTAGATATGGTCCGTATGTGTAGGAAAAACAGTTCTTTTATGCTGAGCACACCCACATTTCCTGCTGTGTTAGAGACTCTAGAAAGCAAGAACGTGCATCTTGCTCTAAAGCAGAGTATGTTTCATGGATGAGAACTGTGCTGTGTGTTTCCCTTCAGAAATGGAGTTCAATCCCAGTCTCTGAGTCTTCCTACAAGCAAGACTCCTTTCATGTACACACAGTCACTTTTCAGCTCAAACGAAGCAACATTATTCACTAAGCTCACAAGTTTCTCGCTCTTAACACAAAAGCATTGGATGTTAGAGGACCTGTGGTTTGTATCACTTTCCTAAGCAGAGTTGAACTAGATATGGTCTGTATGTGTACGAAACACAGTTCTTTTGTTCTGAGCACACACATGTTTCCTGCTGTGTTAGAGATTCTAGAAACAAGAGCATGCATCTGGCTCTAAACCATAGTGTGTTTCATGGATGAGAACTGTGCTGTGTGTTTCCCTTCAGAAATGGAGTTAAATCTCAGGCTCTGTGTCTTCCTACAAGGAAGACTTCGTTTCAATTAAATGCAGTCACTGTTAGGCTCATAGGAAGCTACATCGTTTATGAAGCTCCCACGTTTCTCGCTCTTAACTATAAAGTGTTTGATGTTAGAGGACCGGTGCTTTGTATCAGTTTCCTACGCAGAATTGAAGTAGATATGGTCCGTATGTGTAGGAAACACAGTTCTTTTATTCTGAGCACGCTCACATTTCCTGCTGTGTTAGAGACTCTAGAAAGCAAGAGCATGCTTCTTGCCCTAAAGCAGAGTGAGTTTCCTGGAAGAGAACTGTGCTTTGTGTTTCCCTTCAGAAATGGAGTTAAATACCAGGCTCTGTGTGTTCCTACAAGCAAGACTTCGTTTCAGGTAAATGCTGTCACTTTTCAGCTCAAACAAAGCTACATTGTTCATGAAGCTCACAGGTTTCTCGCTCTTAACTCAAAGGCGGTGGATATTAGAGGACTTTTGGTTGGTATCAATTTCTTAGGTAAGTTGAACTAGATATGGTGCATATGTGTAGGACACACAGTTCTTTTGTTTTGAGCACACTTAGGTATCCTGCTGTGTTAGAGACTCTAGAATGCATGAGCGTGCTTCTTGCTCTAAAGGAGAGTGTGTTTCATGGATGGGAACTGTGCTGTGTGTTTCTCTTCAGAAACGGAGTTAAATCCCAGGCTCTGTGTCTTCCTTCAAGCAAGACTTCGTTGCAGGTAAATGCAGTCATATTTCAGCTCAAACGTAGCTACTTCGTTCACGAAGCTCACACGTTTCTCGCTCTTAACAGAAAAGCGTTGGATGTTAGAGGACCTGTAGTTTGTATCAGTTTCCTAAGCAGAGTTGAACTGGATATGGTCCGTATGTGTAGGAAACACAGTTCTTTTGTTCTGAGCACACTCACGATTCCTGCTGTGTTAGAGACTCTAGAAAGCAAAAGCGTGCTTCTTGCTCTAAAGTAGAGTGTGTTTCATGGATGAGAACTGTGCTGTGTGTTAACCTTCAGAAATCGAGTTAAATCCCAGGTTCTGTGTCTTCCTGCAAGCAAGACTTCGTTTTAGGTACACACAGTCACTTTTAAGCTCAAAGGACGGCATATCGTTCACGAAGCTCACAAGTTCCATGCTCTTAACTATAAAGCATTGGATGTTAGAGGACCTGTGGTTTGCATTAGTTTCCTAAGCAGAGTTGTACTAGATATGGTCCTTATGTGTAGGAAACACAGTTCTTTTTTTTTTTGAGCACACTCACGTGTTCTGCTGTATTAGAGACCATTGGAAGCAAGAGCGTGCTTTTTGTTATTAAGCAGAGTGTGTTTCCTGGAAGAGAACTGTGCTTTGTGTTTCCCTTCAGAAATGGAGTTAAATACCAGGCTCTGTGTCTTCCTATAAGCAAGACTTCGTTTCAGGTAAACGCTGTCACTTTTCAGCTCAAACAAAGCTACATTGTTCACGAACCTCACAGGTTTCTCGCTCTTAACTCAAAAGCGTTGGATGTTAGAGGACCTGTGGTTTGTAGCTGTTTCCTTAGTAGAGTTGAACTAGATATGGTCCGTATTTGTAGGAAAAACAGTTCTATGTTTTGAACACACTCACGTTCCTTGCTGTGTTAGAGTCTCTAGAAAGCAAGAGTGTGCATCTAGCTCTAAGCAGAGTGTGTTTCATGGAAGAGAACTGTGCTGTGTGTTTCCATTCAGAAATGGAGTTATATCCCTGGCTCTGTGTCTTCCTACAAGCAAGACTTCGTCTCAGGTAAACACAGTCACTTTCCAGCTCAAATGAAGATACTTCATTCATGAAGCTCACATGATTCTCGCTCTAAATTGAAAAGCATTGGAGGTTAGAGGACCTGTGGTTTGTATCACTTTCCTAAGCAGAGTTGAAGTAGATATGGACCCTATCTGTAGGAAACACAGTTCTTTTGTTCGGAGCACACTCACATTTCCTGCTGTGTTAGAGACTCTAGAAAGCAAGAGCGTGCATCTTGCTCTAAAGCAGAGTGTGTTTCATGGAAGAGAACTGTGCTGTGTGTTTCCATTCAGAAATGGAGTTATATCCCCAGCTCTGTGTCTTCCTACAAGCAAGACTTCGTCTCAGGAAAATGCAGTGACTTTCCAGCTCAAATGAAGATACCTCATTCACGAAGCTCACATGATTCTCACTCTAAATTGAAAAGCATTGGAGGTTAGAGGACATGTGGTTTGTATCACTTTCCTAAGCAGAGTTGAAGTAGATATGGTCCGTATGTGTAGGAAACGCAGTTCTTTTGTTCTGAGCACACTCACATTTCCTGCTGTGTTAGAGACTCTAGAAAGCAAGAACGTGCATCTTGCTCTAAAGCAGAGTGAGTTTCATGGATGAGAACTGTGCTGTGTGTTTCCCTTCAGAAATGGAGTTAAATCCCAGGTTCTTGGTCTTCCTGCAAGCAAGACTTCGTTTCAGGTACACACAGTCACTTTTCAGCTCAAAGGATGCCATATCGTTCACAAATCTCACACGTTTCTCACTCTTAATTCAAAAGCATTAGATGTTAGAGGACCTGTGGTTTGTATCAGTATCCTATGCAGAGTTGAACTAGATATGGTCCGTATGTGTAGGAAAAACAGTTCTTTTATGCTGAGCACACCCACATTTCCTGCTGTGTTAGAGACTCTAGAAAGCAAGAACGTGCATCTTGCTCTAAAGCAGAGTATGTTTCATGGATGAGAACTGTGCTGTGTGTTTCCCTTCAGAAATGGAGTTCAATCCCAGTCTCTGAGTCTTCCTACAAGCAAGACTCCTTTCATGTACACACAGTCACTTTTCAGCTCAAACGAAGCAACATTATTCACTAAGCTCACAAGTTTCTCGCTCTTAACACAAAAGCATTGGATGTTAGAGGACCTGTGGTTTGTATCACTTTCCTAAGCAGAGTTGAACTAGATATGGTCTGTATGTGTACGAAACACAGTTCTTTTGTTCTGAGCACACACATGTTTCCTGCTGTGTTAGAGATTCTAGAAACAAGAGCATGCATCTGGCTCTAAACCATAGTGTGTTTCATGGATGAGAACTGTGCTGTGTGTTTCCCTTCAGAAATGGAGTTAAATCTCAGGCTCTGTGTCTTCCTACAAGGAAGACTTCGTTTCAATTAAATGCAGTCACTGTTAGGCTCATAGGAAGCTACATCGT
This sequence comes from Onychomys arenicola, assembly GCA_949786405.1. Taxonomy (NCBI): domain Eukaryota; kingdom Metazoa; phylum Chordata; class Mammalia; order Rodentia; family Cricetidae; genus Onychomys; species Onychomys arenicola. The sequence continues at coordinate 23,925,309 of OX460367.1, forward strand.
TTATGAAGCTCCCACGTTTCTCGCTCTTAACTATAAAGTGTTTGATGTTAGAGGACCGGTGCTTTGTATCAGTTTCCTACGCAGAATTGAAGTAGATATGGTCCGTATGTGTAGGAAACACAGTTCTTTTATTCTGAGCACGCTCACATTTCCTGCTGTGTTAGAGACTCTAGAAAGCAAGAGCATGCTTCTTGCCCTAAAGCAGAGTGAGTTTCCTGGAAGAGAACTGTGCTTTGTGTTTCCCTTCAGAAATGGAGTTAAATACCAGGCTCTGTGTGTTCCTACAAGCAAGACTTCGTTTCAGGTAAATGCTGTCACTTTTCAGCTCAAACAAAGCTACATTGTTCATGAAGCTCACAGGTTTCTCGCTCTTAACTCAAAGGCGGTGGATATTAGAGGACTTTTGGTTGGTATCAATTTCTTAGGTAAGTTGAACTAGATATGGTGCATATGTGTAGGACACACAGTTCTTTTGTTTTGAGCACACTTAGGTATCCTGCTGTGTTAGAGACTCTAGAATGCATGAGCGTGCTTCTTGCTCTAAAGGAGAGTGTGTTTCATGGATGGGAACTGTGCTGTGTGTTTCTCTTCAGAAACGGAGTTAAATCCCAGGCTCTGTGTCTTCCTTCAAGCAAGACTTCGTTGCAGGTAAATGCAGTCATATTTCAGCTCAAACGTAGCTACTTCGTTCACGAAGCTCACACGTTTCTCGCTCTTAACAGAAAAGCGTTGGATGTTAGAGGACCTGTAGTTTGTATCAGTTTCCTAAGCAGAGTTGAACTGGATATGGTCCGTATGTGTAGGAAACACAGTTCTTTTGTTCTGAGCACACTCACGATTCCTGCTGTGTTAGAGACTCTAGAAAGCAAAAGCGTGCTTCTTGCTCTAAAGTAGAGTGTGTTTCATGGATGAGAACTGTGCTGTGTGTTAACCTTCAGAAATCGAGTTAAATCCCAGGTTCTGTGTCTTCCTGCAAGCAAGACTTCGTTTTAGGTACACACAGTCACTTTTAAGCTCAAAGGACGGCATATCGTTCACGAAGCTCACAAGTTCCATGCTCTTAACTATAAAGCATTGGATGTTAGAGGACCTGTGGTTTGCATTAGTTTCCTAAGCAGAGTTGTACTAGATATGGTCCTTATGTGTAGGAAACACAGTTCTTTTTTTTTTTGAGCACACTCACGTGTTCTGCTGTATTAGAGACCATTGGAAGCAAGAGCGTGCTTTTTGTTATTAAGCAGAGTGTGTTTCCTGGAAGAGAACTGTGCTTTGTGTTTCCCTTCAGAAATGGAGTTAAATACCAGGCTCTGTGTCTTCCTATAAGCAAGACTTCGTTTCAGGTAAACGCTGTCACTTTTCAGCTCAAACAAAGCTACATTGTTCACGAACCTCACAGGTTTCTCGCTCTTAACTCAAAAGCGTTGGATGTTAGAGGACCTGTGGTTTGTAGCTGTTTCCTTAGTAGAGTTGAACTAGATATGGTCCGTATTTGTAGGAAAAACAGTTCTATGTTTTGAACACACTCACGTTCCTTGCTGTGTTAGAGTCTCTAGAAAGCAAGAGTGTGCATCTAGCTCTAAGCAGAGTGTGTTTCATGGAAGAGAACTGTGCTGTGTGTTTCCATTCAGAAATGGAGTTATATCCCTGGCTCTGTGTCTTCCTACAAGCAAGACTTCGTCTCAGGTAAACACAGTCACTTTCCAGCTCAAATGAAGATACTTCATTCATGAAGCTCACATGATTCTCGCTCTAAATTGAAAAGCATTGGAGGTTAGAGGACCTGTGGTTTGTATCACTTTCCTAAGCAGAGTTGAAGTAGATATGGACCCTATCTGTAGGAAACACAGTTCTTTTGTTCGGAGCACACTCACATTTCCTGCTGTGTTAGAGACTCTAGAAAGCAAGAGCGTGCATCTTGCTCTAAAGCAGAGTGTGTTTCATGGAAGAGAACTGTGCTGTGTGTTTCCATTCAGAAATGGAGTTATATCCCCAGCTCTGTGTCTTCCTACAAGCAAGACTTCGTCTCAGGAAAATGCAGTGACTTTCCAGCTCAAATGAAGATACCTCATTCACGAAGCTCACATGATTCTCACTCTAAATTGAAAAGCATTGGAGGTTAGAGGACATGTGGTTTGTATCACTTTCCTAAGCAGAGTTGAAGTAGATATGGTCCGTATGTGTAGGAAACGCAGTTCTTTTGTTCTGAGCACACTCACATTTCCTGCTGTGTTAGAGACTCTAGAAAGCAAGAACGTGCATCTTGCTCTAAAGCAGAGTGAGTTTCATGGATGAGAACTGTGCTGTGTGTTTCCCTTCAGAAATGGAGTTAAATCCCAGGTTCTTGGTCTTCCTGCAAGCAAGACTTCGTTTCAGGTACACACAGTCACTTTTCAGCTCAAAGGATGCCATATCGTTCACAAATCTCACACGTTTCTCACTCTTAATTCAAAAGCATTAGATGTTAGAGGACCTGTGGTTTGTATCAGTATCCTATGCAGAGTTGAACTAGATATGGTCCGTATGTGTAGGAAAAACAGTTCTTTTATGCTGAGCACACCCACATTTCCTGCTGTGTTAGAGACTCTAGAAAGCAAGAACGTGCATCTTGCTCTAAAGCAGAGTATGTTTCATGGATGAGAACTGTGCTGTGTGTTTCCCTTCAGAAATGGAGTTCAATCCCAGTCTCTGAGTCTTCCTACAAGCAAGACTCCTTTCATGTACACACAGTCACTTTTCAGCTCAAACGAAGCAACATTATTCACTAAGCTCACAAGTTTCTCGCTCTTAACACAAAAGCATTGGATGTTAGAGGACCTGTGGTTTGTATCACTTTCCTAAGCAGAGTTGAACTAGATATGGTCTGTATGTGTACGAAACACAGTTCTTTTGTTCTGAGCACACACATGTTTCCTGCTGTGTTAGAGATTCTAGAAACAAGAGCATGCATCTGGCTCTAAACCATAGTGTGTTTCATGGATGAGAACTGTGCTGTGTGTTTCCCTTCAGAAATGGAGTTAAATCTCAGGCTCTGTGTCTTCCTACAAGGAAGACTTCGTTTCAATTAAATGCAGTCACTGTTAGGCTCATAGGAAGCTACATCGTTTATGAAGCTCCCACGTTTCTCGCTCTTAACTATAAAGTGTTTGATGTTAGAGGACCGGTGCTTTGTATCAGTTTCCTACGCAGAATTGAAGTAGATATGGTCCGTATGTGTAGGAAACACAGTTCTTTTATTCTGAGCACGCTCACATTTCCTGCTGTGTTAGAGACTCTAGAAAGCAAGAGCATGCTTCTTGCCCTAAAGCAGAGTGAGTTTCCTGGAAGAGAACTGTGCTTTGTGTTTCCCTTCAGAAATGGAGTTAAATACCAGGCTCTGTGTGTTCCTACAAGCAAGACTTCGTTTCAGGTAAATGCTGTCACTTTTCAGCTCAAACAAAGCTACATTGTTCATGAAGCTCACAGGTTTCTCGCTCTTAACTCAAAGGCGGTGGATATTAGAGGACTTTTGGTTGGTATCAATTTCTTAGGTAAGTTGAACTAGATATGGTGCATATGTGTAGGACACACAGTTCTTTTGTTTTGAGCACACTTAGGTATCCTGCTGTGTTAGAGACTCTAGAATGCATGAGCGTGCTTCTTGCTCTAAAGGAGAGTGTGTTTCATGGATGGGAACTGTGCTGTGTGTTTCTCTTCAGAAACGGAGTTAAATCCCAGGCTCTGTGTCTTCCTTCAAGCAAGACTTCGTTGCAGGTAAATGCAGTCATATTTCAGCTCAAACGTAGCTACTTCGTTCACGAAGCTCACACGTTTCTCGCTCTTAACAGAAAAGCGTTGGATGTTAGAGGACCTGTAGTTTGTATCAGTTTCCTAAGCAGAGTTGAACTGGATATGGTCCGTATGTGTAGGAAACACAGTTCTTTTGTTCTGAGCACACTCACGATTCCTGCTGTGTTAGAGACTCTAGAAAGCAAAAGCGTGCTTCTTGCTCTAAAGTAGAGTGTGTTTCATGGATGAGAACTGTGCTGTGTGTTAACCTTCAGAAATCGAGTTAAATCCCAGGTTCTGTGTCTTCCTGCAAGCAAGACTTCGTTTTAGGTACACACAGTCACTTTTAAGCTCAAAGGACGGCATATCGTTCACGAAGCTCACAAGTTCCATGCTCTTAACTATAAAGCATTGGATGTTAGAGGACCTGTGGTTTGCATTAGTTTCCTAAGCAGAGTTGTACTAGATATGGTCCTTATGTGTAGGAAACACAGTTCTTTTTTTTTTTGAGCACACTCACGTGTTCTGCTGTATTAGAGACCATTGGAAGCAAGAGCGTGCTTTTTGTTATTAAGCAGAGTGTGTTTCCTGGAAGAGAACTGTGCTTTGTGTTTCCCTTCAGAAATGGAGTTAAATACCAGGCTCTGTGTCTTCCTATAAGCAAGACTTCGTTTCAGGTAAACGCTGTCACTTTTCAGCTCAAACAAAGCTACATTGTTCACGAACCTCACAGGTTTCTCGCTCTTAACTCAAAAGCGTTGGATGTTAGAGGACCTGTGGTTTGTAGCTGTTTCCTTAGTAGAGTTGAACTAGATATGGTCCGTATTTGTAGGAAAAACAGTTCTATGTTTTGAACACACTCACGTTCCTTGCTGTGTTAGAGTCTCTAGAAAGCAAGAGTGTGCATCTAGCTCTAAGCAGAGTGTGTTTCATGGAAGAGAACTGTGCTGTGTGTTTCCATTCAGAAATGGAGTTATATCCCTGGCTCTGTGTCTTCCTACAAGCAAGACTTCGTCTCAGGTAAACACAGTCACTTTCCAGCTCAAATGAAGATACTTCATTCATGAAGCTCACATGATTCTCGCTCTAAATTGAAAAGCATTGGAGGTTAGAGGACCTGTGGTTTGTATCACTTTCCTAAGCAGAGTTGAAGTAGATATGGACCCTATCTGTAGGAAACACAGTTCTTTTGTTCGGAGCACACTCACATTTCCTGCTGTGTTAGAGACTCTAGAAAGCAAGAGCGTGCATCTTGCTCTAAAGCAGAGTGTGTTTCATGGAAGAGAACTGTGCTGTGTGTTTCCATTCAGAAATGGAGTTATATCCCCAGCTCTGTGTCTTCCTACAAGCAAGACTTCGTCTCAGGAAAATGCAGTGACTTTCCAGCTCAAATGAAGATACCTCATTCACGAAGCTCACATGATTCTCACTCTAAATTGAAAAGCATTGGAGGTTAGAGGACATGTGGTTTGTATCACTTTCCTAAGCAGAGTTGAAGTAGATATGGTCCGTATGTGTAGGAAACGCAGTTCTTTTGTTCTGAGCACACTCACATTTCCTGCTGTGTTAGAGACTCTAGAAAGCAAGAACGTGCATCTTGCTCTAAAGCAGAGTGAGTTTCATGGATGAGAACTGTGCTGTGTGTTTCCCTTCAGAAATGGAGTTAAATCCCAGGTTCTTGGTCTTCCTGCAAGCAAGACTTCGTTTCAGGTACACACAGTCACTTTTCAGCTCAAAGGATGCCATATCGTTCACAAATCTCACACGTTTCTCACTCTTAATTCAAAAGCATTAGATGTTAGAGGACCTGTGGTTTGTATCAGTATCCTATGCAGAGTTGAACTAGATATGGTCCGTATGTGTAGGAAAAACAGTTCTTTTATGCTGAGCACACCCACATTTCCTGCTGTGTTAGAGACTCTAGAAAGCAAGAACGTGCATCTTGCTCTAAAGCAGAGTATGTTTCATGGATGAGAACTGTGCTGTGTGTTTCCCTTCAGAAATGGAGTTCAATCCCAGTCTCTGAGTCTTCCTACAAGCAAGACTCCTTTCATGTACACACAGTCACTTTTCAGCTCAAACGAAGCAACATTATTCACTAAGCTCACAAGTTTCTCGCTCTTAACACAAAAGCATTGGATGTTAGAGGACCTGTGGTTTGTATCACTTTCCTAAGCAGAGTTGAACTAGATATGGTCTGTATGTGTACGAAACACAGTTCTTTTGTTCTGAGCACACACATGTTTCCTGCTGTGTTAGAGATTCTAGAAACAAGAGCATGCATCTGGCTCTAAACCATAGTGTGTTTCATGGATGAGAACTGTGCTGTGTGTTTCCCTTCAGAAATGGAGTTAAATCTCAGGCTCTGTGTCTTCCTACAAGGAAGACTTCGTTTCAATTAAATGCAGTCACTGTTAGGCTCATAGGAAGCTACATCGTTTATGAAGCTCCCACGTTTCTCGCTCTTAACTATAAAGTGTTTGATGTTAGAGGACCGGTGCTTTGTATCAGTTTCCTACGCAGAATTGAAGTAGATATGGTCCGTATGTGTAGGAAACACAGTTCTTTTATTCTGAGCACGCTCACATTTCCTGCTGTGTTAGAGACTCTAGAAAGCAAGAGCATGCTTCTTGCCCTAAAGCAGAGTGAGTTTCCTGGAAGAGAACTGTGCTTTGTGTTTCCCTTCAGAAATGGAGTTAAATACCAGGCTCTGTGTGTTCCTACAAGCAAGACTTCGTTTCAGGTAAATGCTGTCACTTTTCAGCTCAAACAAAGCTACATTGTTCATGAAGCTCACAGGTTTCTCGCTCTTAACTCAAAGGCGGTGGATATTAGAGGACTTTTGGTTGGTATCAATTTCTTAGGTAAGTTGAACTAGATATGGTGCATATGTGTAGGACACACAGTTCTTTTGTTTTGAGCACACTTAGGTATCCTGCTGTGTTAGAGACTCTAGAATGCATGAGCGTGCTTCTTGCTCTAAAGGAGAGTGTGTTTCATGGATGGGAACTGTGCTGTGTGTTTCTCTTCAGAAACGGAGTTAAATCCCAGGCTCTGTGTCTTCCTTCAAGCAAGACTTCGTTGCAGGTAAATGCAGTCATATTTCAGCTCAAACGTAGCTACTTCGTTCACGAAGCTCACACGTTTCTCGCTCTTAACAGAAAAGCGTTGGATGTTAGAGGACCTGTAGTTTGTATCAGTTTCCTAAGCAGAGTTGAACTGGATATGGTCCGTATGTGTAGGAAACACAGTTCTTTTGTTCTGAGCACACTCACGATTCCTGCTGTGTTAGAGACTCTAGAAAGCAAAAGCGTGCTTCTTGCTCTAAAGTAGAGTGTGTTTCATGGATGAGAACTGTGCTGTGTGTTAACCTTCAGAAATCGAGTTAAATCCCAGGTTCTGTGTCTTCCTGCAAGCAAGACTTCGTTTTAGGTACACACAGTCACTTTTAAGCTCAAAGGACGGCATATCGTTCACGAAGCTCACAAGTTCCATGCTCTTAACTATAAAGCATTGGATGTTAGAGGACCTGTGGTTTGCATTAGTTTCCTAAGCAGAGTTGTACTAGATATGGTCCTTATGTGTAGGAAACACAGTTCTTTTTTTTTTTGAGCACACTCACGTGTTCTGCTGTATTAGAGACCATTGGAAGCAAGAGCGTGCTTTTTGTTATTAAGCAGAGTGTGTTTCCTGGAAGAGAACTGTGCTTTGTGTTTCCCTTCAGAAATGGAGTTAAATACCAGGCTCTGTGTCTTCCTATAAGCAAGACTTCGTTTCAGGTAAACGCTGTCACTTTTCAGCTCAAACAAAGCTACATTGTTCACGAACCTCACAGGTTTCTCGCTCTTAACTCAAAAGCGTTGGATGTTAGAGGACCTGTGGTTTGTAGCTGTTTCCTTAGCAGAGTTGAACTAGATATGGTCCGTATTTGTAGGAAAAACAGTTCTATGTTTTGAACACACTCACGTTCCTTGCTGTGTTAGAGTCTCTAGAAAGCAAGAGTGTGCATCTAGCTCTAAGCAGAGTGTGTTTCATGGAAGAGAACTGTGCTGTGTGTTTCCATTCAGAAATGGAGTTATATCCCTGGCTCTGTGTCTTCCTACAAGCAAGACTTCGTCTCAGGTAAACACAGTCACTTTCCAGCTCAAATGAAGATACCTCATTCATGAAGCTCACATGATTCTCGCTCTAAATTGAAAAGCATTGGAGGTTAGAGGACCTGTGGTTTGTATCACTTTCCTAAGCAGAGTTGAAGTAGATATGGACCCTATCTGTAGGAAACACAGTTCTTTTGTTCGGAGCACACTCACATTTCCTGCTGTGTTAGAGACTCTAGAAAGCAAGAGCGTGCATCTTGCTCTAAAGCAGAGTGTGTTTCATGGAAGAGAACTGTGCTGTGTGTTTCCATTCAGAAATGGAGTTATATCCCCAGCTCTGTGTCTTCCTACAAGCAAGACTTCGTCTCAGGAAAATGCAGTGACTTTCCAGCTCAAATGAAGATACCTCATTCACGAAGCTCACATGATTCTCACTCTAAATTGAAAAGCATTGGAGGTTAGAGGACATGTGGTTTGTATCACTTTCCTAAGCAGCGTTGAAGTAGATATGGTCCGTATGTGTAGGAAACACAGTTCTTTTGTTCTGAGCACACTCACATTTCCTGCTGTGTTAGAGACTCTAGAAAGCAAGAACGTGCATCTTGCTCTAAAGCAGAGTGAGTTTCATGGATGAGAACTGTGCTGTGTGTTTCCCTTCAGAAATGGAGTTAAATCCCAGGTTCTTGGTCTTCCTGCAAGCAAGACTTCGTTTCAGGTACACACAGTCACTTTTCAGCTCAAAGGATGCCATATCGTTCACAAATCTCACACGTTTCTCACTCTTAATTCAAAAGCATTAGATGTTAGAGGACCTGTGGTTTGTATCAGTATCCTATGCAGAGTTGAACTAGATATGGTCCGTATGTGTAGGAAAAACAGTTCTTTTATGCTGAGCACACCCACATTTCCTGCTGTGTTAGAGACTCTAGAAAGCAAGAACGTGCATCTTGCTCTAAAGCAGAGTATGTTTCATGGATGAGAACTGTGCTGTGTGTTTCCCTTCAGAAATGGAGTTCAATCCCAGTCTCTGAGTCTTCCTACAAGCAAGACTCCTTTCATGTACACACAGTCACTTTTCAGCTCAAACGAAGCAACATTATTCACTAAGCTCACAAGTTTCTCGCTCTTAACACAAAAGCATTGGATGTTAGAGGACCTGTGGTTTGTATCACTTTCCTAAGCAGAGTTGAACTAGATATGGTCTGTATGTGTACGAAACACAGTTCTTTTGTTCTGAGCACACACATGTTTCCTGCTGTGTTAGAGATTCTAGAAACAAGAGCATGCATCTGGCTCTAAACCATAGTGTGTTTCATGGATGAGAACTGTGCTGTGTGTTTCCCTTCAGAAATGGAGTTAAATCTCAGGCTCTGTGTCTTCCTACAAGGAAGACTTCGTTTCAATTAAATGCAGTCACTGTTAGGCTCATAGGAAGCTACATCGTTTATGAAGCTCCCACGTTTCTCGCTCTTAACTATAAAGTGTTTGATGTTAGAGGACCGGTGCTTTGTATCAGTTTCCTACGCAGAATTGAAGTAGATATGGTCCGTATGTGTAGGAAACACAGTTCTTTTATTCTGAGCACGCTCACATTTCCTGCTGTGTTAGAGACTCTAGAAAGCAAGAGCATGCTTCTTGCCCTAAAGCAGAGTGAGTTTCCTGGAAGAGAACTGTGCTTTGTGTTTCCCTTCAGAAATGGAGTTAAATACCAGGCTCTGTGTGTTCCTACAAGCAAGACTTCGTTTCAGGTAAATGCTGTCACTTTTCAGCTCAAACAAAGCTACATTGTTCATGAAGCTCACAGGTTTCTCGCTCTTAACTCAAAGGCGGTGGATATTAGAGGACTTTTGGTTGGTATCAATTTCTTAGGTAAGTTGAACTAGATATGGTGCATATGTGTAGGACACACAGTTCTTTTGTTTTGAGCACACTTAGGTATCCTGCTGTGTTAGAGACTCTAGAATGCATGAGCGTGCTTCTTGCTCTAAAGGAGAGTGTGTTTCATGGATGGGAACTGTGCTGTGTGTTTCTCTTCAGAAACGGAGTTAAATCCCAGGCTCTGTGTCTTCCTTCAAGCAAGACTTCGTTGCAGGTAAATGCAGTCATATTTCAGCTCAAACGTAGCTACTTCGTTCACGAAGCTCACACGTTTCTCGCTCTTAACAGAAAAGCGTTGGATGTTAGAGGACCTGTAGTTTGTATCAGTTTCCTAAGCAGAGTTGAACTGGATATGGTCCGTATGTGTAGGAAACACAGTTCTTTTGTTCTGAGCACACTCACGATTCCTGCTGTGTTAGAGACTCTAGAAAGCAAAAGCGTGCTTCTTGCTCTAAAGTAGAGTGTGTTTCATGGATGAGAACTGTGCTGTGTGTTAACCTTCAGAAATCGAGTTAAATCCCAGGTTCTGTGTCTTCCTGCAAGCAAGACTTCGTTTTAGGTACACACAGTCACTTTTAAGCTCAAAGGACGGCATATCGTTCACGAAGCTCACAAGTTCCATGCTCTTAACTATAAAGCATTGGATGTTAGAGGACCTGTGGTTTGCATTAGTTTCCTAAGCAGAGTTGTACTAGATATGGTCCTTATGTGTAGGAAACACAGTTCTTTTTTTTTTTGAGCACACTCACGTGTTCTGCTGTATTAGAGACCATTGGAAGCAAGAGCGTGCTTTTTGTTATTAAGCAGAGTGTGTTTCCTGGAAGAGAACTGTGCTTTGTGTTTCCCTTCAGAAATGGAGTTAAATACCAGGCTCTGTGTCTTCCTATAAGCAAGACTTCGTTTCAGGTAAACGCTGTCACTTTTCAGCTCAAACAAAGCTACATTGTTCACGAACCTCACAGGTTTCTCGCTCTTAACTCAAAAGCGTTGGATGTTAGAGGACCTGTGGTTTGTAGCTGTTTCCTTAGCAGAGTTGAACTAGATATGGTCCGTATTTGTAGGAAAAACAGTTCTATGTTTTGAACACACTCACGTTCCTTGCTGTGTTAGAGTCTCTAGAAAGCAAGAGTGTGCATCTAGCTCTAAGCAGAGTGTGTTTCATGGAAGAGAACTGTGCTGTGTGTTTCCATTCAGAAATGGAGTTATATCCCTGGCTCTGTGTCTTCCTACAAGCAAGACTTCGTCTCAGGTAAACACAGTCACTTTCCAGCTCAAATGAAGATACCTCATTCATGAAGCTCACATGATTCTCGCTCTAAATTGAAAAGCATTGGAGGTTAGAGGACCTGTGGTTTGTATCACTTTCCTAAGCAGAGTTGAAGTAGATATGGACCCTATCTGTAGGAAACACAGTTCTTTTGTTCGGAGCACACTCACATTTCCTGCTGTGTTAGAGACTCTAGAAAGCAAGAGCGTGCATCTTGCTCTAAAGCAGAGTGTGTTTCATGGAAGAGAACTGTGCTGTGTGTTTCCATTCAGAAATGGAGTTATATCCCCAGCTCTGTGTCTTCCTACAAGCAAGACTTCGTCTCAGGAAAATGCAGTGACTTTCCAGCTCAAATGAAGATACCTCATTCACGAAGCTCACATGATTCTCACTCTAAATTGAAAAGCATTGGAGGTTAGAGGACATGTGGTTTGTATCACTTTCCTAAGCAGCTTTGAAGTAGATATGGTCCGTATGTGTAGGAAACACAGTTCTTTTGTTCTGAGCACACTCACATTTCCTGCTGTGTTAGAGACTCTAGAAAGCAAGAACGTGCATCTTGCTCTAAAGCAGAGTGAGTTTCATGGATGAGAACTGTGCTGTGTGTTTCCCTTCAGAAATGGAGTTAAATCCCAGGTTCTTGGTCTTCCTGCAAGCAAGACTTCGTTTCAGGTACACACAGTCACTTTTCAGCTCAAAGGATGCCATATCGTTCACAAATCTCACACGTTTCTCACTCTTAATTCAAAAGCATTAGATGTTAGAGGACCTGTGGTTTGTATCAGTATCCTATGCAGAGTTGAACTAGATATGGTCCGTATGTGTAGGAAAAACAGTTCTTTTATGCTGAGCACACCCACATTTCCTGCTGTGTTAGAGACTCTAGAAAGCAAGAACGTGCATCTTGCTCTAAAGCAGAGTATGTTTCATGGATGAGAACTGTGCTGTGTGTTTCCCTTCAGAAATGGAGTTCAATCCCAGTCTCTGAGTCTTCCTACAAGCAAGACTCCTTTCATGTACACACAGTCACTTTTCAGCTCAAACGAAGCAACATTATTCACTAAGCTCACAAGTTTCTCGCTCTTAACACAAAAGCATTGGATGTTAGAGGACCTGTGGTTTGTATCACTTTCCTAAGCAGAGTTGAACTAGATATGGTCTGTATGTGTACGAAACACAGTTCTTTTGTTCTGAGCACACACATGTTTCCTGCTGTGTTAGAGATTCTAGAAACAAGAGCATGCATCTGGCTCTAAACCATAGTGTGTTTCATGGATGAGAACTGTGCTGTGTGTTTCCCTTCAGAAATGGAGTTAAATCTCAGGCTCTGTGTCTTCCTACAAGGAAGACTTCGTTTCAATTAAATGCAGTCACTGTTAGGCTCATAGGAAGCTACATCGTTTATGAAGCTCCCACGTTTCTCGCTCTTAACTATAAAGTGTTTGATGTTAGAGGACCGGTGCTTTGTATCAGTTTCCTACGCAGAATTGAAGTAGATATGGTCCGTATGTGTAGGAAACACAGTTCTTTTATTCTGAGCACGCTCACATTTCCTGCTGTGTTAGAGACTCTAGAAAGCAAGAGCATGCTTCTTGCCCTAAAGCAGAGTGAGTTTCCTGGAAGAGAACTGTGCTTTGTGTTTCCCTTCAGAAATGGAGTTAAATACCAGGCTCTGTGTGTTCCTACAAGCAAGACTTCGTTTCAGGTAAATGCTGTCACTTTTCAGCTCAAACAAAGCTACATTGTTCATGAAGCTCACAGGTTTCTCGCTCTTAACTCAAAGGCGGTGGATATTAGAGGACTTTTGGTTGGTATCAATTTCTTAGGTAAGTTGAACTAGATATGGTGCATATGTGTAGGACACACAGTTCTTTTGTTTTGAGCACACTTAGGTATCCTGCTGTGTTAGAGACTCTAGAATGCATGAGCGTGCTTCTTGCTCTAAAGGAGAGTGTGTTTCATGGATGGGAACTGTGCTGTGTGTTTCTCTTCAGAAACGGAGTTAAATCCCAGGCTCTGTGTCTTCCTTCAAGCAAGACTTCGTTGCAGGTAAATGCAGTCATATTTCAGCTCAAACGTAGCTACTTCGTTCACGAAGCTCACACGTTTCTCGCTCTTAACAGAAAAGCGTTGGATGTTAGAGGACCTGTAGTTTGTATCAGTTTCCTAAGCAGAGTTGAACTGGATATGGTCCGTATGTGTAGGAAACACAGTTCTTTTGTTCTGAGCACACTCACGATTCCTGCTGTGTTAGAGACTCTAGAAAGCAAAAGCGTGCTTCTTGCTCTAAAGTAGAGTGTGTTTCATGGATGAGAACTGTGCTGTGTGTTAACCTTCAGAAATCGAGTTAAATCCCAGGTTCTGTGTCTTCCTGCAAGCAAGACTTCGTTTTAGGTACACACAGTCACTTTTAAGCTCAAAGGACGGCATATCGTTCACGAAGCTCACAAGTTCCATGCTCTTAACTATAAAGCATTGGATGTTAGAGGACCTGTGGTTTGCATTAGTTTCCTAAGCAGAGTTGTACTAGATATGGTCCTTATGTGTAGGAAACACAGTTCTTTTTTTTTTTGAGCACACTCACGTGTTCTGCTGTATTAGAGACCATTGGAAGCAAGAGCGTGCTTTTTGTTATTAAGCAGAGTGTGTTTCCTGGAAGAGAACTGTGCTTTGTGTTTCCCTTCAGAAATGGAGTTAAATACCAGGCTCTGTGTCTTCCTATAAGCAAGACTTCGTTTCAGGTAAACGCTGTCACTTTTCAGCTCAAACAAAGCTACATTGTTCACGAACCTCACAGGTTTCTCGCTCTTAACTCAAAAGCGTTGGATGTTAGAGGACCTGTGGTTTGTAGCTGTTTCCTTAGCAGAGTTGAACTAGATATGGTCCGTATTTGTAGGAAAAACAGTTCTATGTTTTGAACACACTCACGTTCCTTGCTGTGTTAGAGTCTCTAGAAAGCAAGAGTGTGCATCTAGCTCTAAGCAGAGTGTGTTTCATGGAAGAGAACTGTGCTGTGTGTTTCCATTCAGAAATGGAGTTATATCCCTGGCTCTGTGTCTTCCTACAAGCAAGACTTCGTCTCAGGTAAACACAGTCACTTTCCAGCTCAAATGAAGATACCTCATTCATGAAGCTCACATGATTCTCGCTCTAAATTGAAAAGCATTGGAGGTTAGAGGACCTGTGGTTTGTATCACTTTCCTAAGCAGAGTTGAAGTAGATATGGACCCTATCTGTAGGAAACACAGTTCTTTTGTTCGGAGCACACTCACATTTCCTGCTGTGTTAGAGACTCTAGAAAGCAAGAGCGTGCATCTTGCTCTAAAGCAGAGTGTGTTTCATGGAAGAGAACTGTGCTGTGTGTTTCCATTCAGAAATGGAGTTATATCCCCAGCTCTGTGTCTTCCTACAAGCAAGACTTCGTCTCAGGAAAATGCAGTGACTTTCCAGCTCAAATGAAGATACCTCATTCACGAAGCTCACATGATTCTCACTCTAAATTGAAAAGCATTGGAGGTTAGAGGACATGTGGTTTGTATCACTTTCCTAAGCAGCGTTGAAGTAGATATGGTCCGTATGTGTAGGAAACACAGTTCTTTTGTTCTGAGCACACTCACATTTCCTGCTGTGTTAGAGACTCTAGAAAGCAAGAACGTGCATCTTGCTCTAAAGCAGAGTGAGTTTCATGGATGAGAACTGTGCTGTGTGTTTCCCTTCAGAAATGGAGTTAAATCCCAGGTTCTTGGTCTTCCTGCAAGCAAGACTTCGTTTCAGGTACACACAGTCACTTTTCAGCTCAAAGGATGCCATATCGTTCACAAATCTCACACGTTTCTCACTCTTAATTCAAAAGCATTAGATGTTAGAGGACCTGTGGTTTGTATCAGTATCCTATGCAGAGTTGAACTAGATATGGTCCGTATGTGTAGGAAAAACAGTTCTTTTATGCTGAGCACACCCACATTTCCTGCTGTGTTAGAGACTCTAGAAAGCAAGAACGTGCATCTTGCTCTAAAGCAGAGTATGTTTCATGGATGAGAACTGTGCTGTGTGTTTCCCTTCAGAAATGGAGTTCAATCCCAGTCTCTGAGTCTTCCTACAAGCAAGACTCCTTTCATGTACACACAGTCACTTTTCAGCTCAAACGAAGCAACATTATTCACTAAGCTCACAAGTTTCTCGCTCTTAACACAAAAGCATTGGATGTTAGAGGACCTGTGGTTTGTATCACTTTCCTAAGCAGAGTTGAACTAGATATGGTCTGTATGTGTACGAAACACAGTTCTTTTGTTCTGAGCACACACATGTTTCCTGCTGTGTTAGAGATTCTAGAAACAAGAGCATGCATCTGGCTCTAAACCATAGTGTGTTTCATGGATGAGAACTGTGCTGTGTGTTTCCCTTCAGAAATGGAGTTAAATCTCAGGCTCTGTGTCTTCCTACAAGGAAGACTTCGTTTCAATTAAATGCAGTCACTGTTAGGCTCATAGGAAGCTACATCGTTTATGAAGCTCCCACGTTTCTCGCTCTTAACTATAAAGTGTTTGATGTTAGAGGACCGGTGCTTTGTATCAGTTTCCTACGCAGAATTGAAGTAGATATGGTCCGTATGTGTAGGAAACACAGTTCTTTTATTCTGAGCACGCTCACATTTCCTGCTGTGTTAGAGACTCTAGAAAGCAAGAGCATGCTTCTTGCCCTAAAGCAGAGTGAGTTTCCTGGAAGAGAACTGTGCTTTGTGTTTCCCTTCAGAAATGGAGTTAAATACCAGGCTCTGTGTGTTCCTACAAGCAAGACTTCGTTTCAGGTAAATGCTGTCACTTTTCAGCTCAAACAAAGCTACATTGTTCATGAAGCTCACAGGTTTCTCGCTCTTAACTCAAAGGCGGTGGATATTAGAGGACTTTTGGTTGGTATCAATTTCTTAGGTAAGTTGAACTAGATATGGTGCATATGTGTAGGACACACAGTTCTTTTGTTTTGAGCACACTTAGGTATCCTGCTGTGTTAGAGACTCTAGAATGCATGAGCGTGCTTCTTGCTCTAAAGGAGAGTGTGTTTCATGGATGGGAACTGTGCTGTGTGTTTCTCTTCAGAAACGGAGTTAAATCCCAGGCTCTGTGTCTTCCTTCAAGCAAGACTTCGTTGCAGGTAAATGCAGTCATATTTCAGCTCAAACGTAGCTACTTCGTTCACGAAGCTCACACGTTTCTCGCTCTTAACAGAAAAGCGTTGGATGTTAGAGGACCTGTAGTTTGTATCAGTTTCCTAAGCAGAGTTGAACTGGATATGGTCCGTATGTGTAGGAAACACAGTTCTTTTGTTCTGAGCACACTCACGATTCCTGCTGTGTTAGAGACTCTAGAAAGCAAAAGCGTGCTTCTTGCTCTAAAGTAGAGTGTGTTTCATGGATGAGAACTGTGCTGTGTGTTAACCTTCAGAAATCGAGTTAAATCCCAGGTTCTGTGTCTTCCTGCAAGCAAGACTTCGTTTTAGGTACACACAGTCACTTTTAAGCTCAAAGGACGGCATATCGTTCACGAAGCTCACAAGTTCCATGCTCTTAACTATAAAGCATTGGATGTTAGAGGACCTGTGGTTTGCATTAGTTTCCTAAGCAGAGTTGTACTAGATATGGTCCTTATGTGTAGGAAACACAGTTCTTTTTTTTTTTGAGCACACTCACGTGTTCTGCTGTATTAGAGACCATTGGAAGCAAGAGCGTGCTTTTTGTTATTAAGCAGAGTGTGTTTCCTGGAAGAGAACTGTGCTTTGTGTTTCCCTTCAGAAATGGAGTTAAATACCAGGCTCTGTGTCTTCCTATAAGCAAGACTTCGTTTCAGGTAAACGCTGTCACTTTTCAGCTCAAACAAAGCTACATTGTTCACGAACCTCACAGGTTTCTCGCTCTTAACTCAAAAGCGTTGGATGTTAGAGGACCTGTGGTTTGTAGCTGTTTCCTTAGCAGAGTTGAACTAGATATGGTCCGTATTTGTAGGAAAAACAGTTCTATGTTTTGAACACACTCACGTTCCTTGCTGTGTTAGAGTCTCTAGAAAGCAAGAGTGTGCATCTAGCTCTAAGCAGAGTGTGTTTCATGGAAGAGAACTGTGCTGTGTGTTTCCATTCAGAAATGGAGTTATATCCCTGGCTCTGTGTCTTCCTACAAGCAAGACTTCGTCTCAGGTAAACACAGTCACTTTCCAGCTCAAATGAAGATACCTCATTCATGAAGCTCACATGATTCTCGCTCTAAATTGAAAAGCATTGGAGGTTAGAGGACCTGTGGTTTGTATCACTTTCCTAAGCAGAGTTGAAGTAGATATGGACCCTATCTGTAGGAAACACAGTTCTTTTGTTCGGAGCACACTCACATTTCCTGCTGTGTTAGAGACTCTAGAAAGCAAGAGCGTGCATCTTGCTCTAAAGCAGAGTGTGTTTCATGGAAGAGAACTGTGCTGTGTGTTTCCATTCAGAAATGGAGTTATATCCCCAGCTCTGTGTCTTCCTACAAGCAAGACTTCGTCTCAGGAAAATGCAGTGACTTTCCAGCTCAAATGAAGATACCTCATTCACGAAGCTCACATGATTCTCACTCTAAATTGAAAAGCATTGGAGGTTAGAGGACATGTGGTTTGTATCACTTTCCTAAGCAGCGTTGAAGTAGATATGGTCCGTATGTGTAGGAAACACAGTTCTTTTGTTCTGAGCACACTCACATTTCCTGCTGTGTTAGAGACTCTAGAAAGCAAGAACGTGCATCTTGCTCTAAAGCAGAGTGAGTTTCATGGATGAGAACTGTGCTGTGTGTTTCCCTTCAGAAATGGAGTTAAATCCCAGGTTCTTGGTCTTCCTGCAAGCAAGACTTCGTTTCAGGTACACACAGTCACTTTTCAGCTCAAAGGATGCCATATCGTTCACAAATCTCACACGTTTCTCACTCTTAATTCAAAAGCATTAGATGTTAGAGGACCTGTGGTTTGTATCAGTATCCTATGCAGAGTTGAACTAGATATGGTCCGTATGTGTAGGAAAAACAGTTCTTTTATGCTGAGCACACCCACATTTCCTGCTGTGTTAGAGACTCTAGAAAGCAAGAACGTGCATCTTGCTCTAAAGCAGAGTATGTTTCATGGATGAGAACTGTGCTGTGTGTTTCCCTTCAGAAATGGAGTTCAATCCCAGTCTCTGAGTCTTCCTACAAGCAAGACTCCTTTCATGTACACACAGTCACTTTTCAGCTCAAACGAAGCAACATTATTCACTAAGCTCACAAGTTTCTCGCTCTTAACACAAAAGCATTGGATGTTAGAGGACCTGTGGTTTGTATCACTTTCCTAAGCAGAGTTGAACTAGATATGGTCTGTATGTGTACGAAACACAGTTCTTTTGTTCTGAGCACACACATGTTTCCTGCTGTGTTAGAGATTCTAGAAACAAGAGCATGCATCTGGCTCTAAACCATAGTGTGTTTCATGGATGAGAACTGTGCTGTGTGTTTCCCTTCAGAAATGGAGTTAAATCTCAGGCTCTGTGTCTTCCTACAAGGAAGACTTCGTTTCAATTAAATGCAGTCACTGTTAGGCTCATAGGAAGCTACATCGTTTATGAAGCTCCCACGTTTCTCGCTCTTAACTATAAAGTGTTTGATGTTAGAGGACCGGTGCTTTGTATCAGTTTCCTACGCAGAATTGAAGTAGATATGGTCCGTATGTGTAGGAAACACAGTTCTTTTATTCTGAGCACGCTCACATTTCCTGCTGTGTTAGAGACTCTAGAAAGCAAGAGCATGCTTCTTGCCCTAAAGCAGAGTGAGTTTCCTGGAAGAGAACTGTGCTTTGTGTTTCCCTTCAGAAATGGAGTTAAATACCAGGCTCTGTGTGTTCCTACAAGCAAGACTTCGTTTCAGGTAAATGCTGTCACTTTTCAGCTCAAACAAAGCTACATTGTTCATGAAGCTCACAGGTTTCTCGCTCTTAACTCAAAGGCGGTGGATATTAGAGGACTTTTGGTTGGTATCAATTTCTTAGGTAAGTTGAACTAGATATGGTGCATATGTGTAGGACACACAGTTCTTTTGTTTTGAGCACACTTAGGTATCCTGCTGTGTTAGAGACTCTAGAATGCATGAGCGTGCTTCTTGCTCTAAAGGAGAGTGTGTTTCATGGATGGGAACTGTGCTGTGTGTTTCTCTTCAGAAACGGAGTTAAATCCCAGGCTCTGTGTCTTCCTTCAAGCAAGACTTCGTTGCAGGTAAATGCAGTCATATTTCAGCTCAAACGTAGCTACTTCGTTCACGAAGCTCACACGTTTCTCGCTCTTAACAGAAAAGCGTTGGATGTTAGAGGACCTGTAGTTTGTATCAGTTTCCTAAGCAGAGTTGAACTGGATATGGTCCGTATGTGTAGGAAACACAGTTCTTTTGTTCTGAGCACACTCACGATTCCTGCTGTGTTAGAGACTCTAGAAAGCAAAAGCGTGCTTCTTGCTCTAAAGTAGAGTGTGTTTCATGGATGAGAACTGTGCTGTGTGTTAACCTTCAGAAATCGAGTTAAATCCCAGGTTCTGTGTCTTCCTGCAAGCAAGACTTCGTTTTAGGTACACACAGTCACTTTTAAGCTCAAAGGACGGCATATCGTTCACGAAGCTCACAAGTTCCATGCTCTTAACTATAAAGCATTGGATGTTAGAGGACCTGTGGTTTGCATTAGTTTCCTAAGCAGAGTTGTACTAGATATGGTCCTTATGTGTAGGAAACACAGTTCTTTTTTTTTTTGAGCACACTCACGTGTTCTGCTGTATTAGAGACCATTGGAAGCAAGAGCGTGCTTTTTGTTATTAAGCAGAGTGTGTTTCCTGGAAGAGAACTGTGCTTTGTGTTTCCCTTCAGAAATGGAGTTAAATACCAGGCTCTGTGTCTTCCTATAAGCAAGACTTCGTTTCAGGTAAACGCTGTCACTTTTCAGCTCAAACAAAGCTACATTGTTCACGAACCTCACAGGTTTCTCGCTCTTAACTCAAAAGCGTTGGATGTTAGAGGACCTGTGGTTTGTAGCTGTTTCCTTAGCAGAGTTGAACTAGATATGGTCCGTATTTGTAGGAAAAACAGTTCTATGTTTTGAACACACTCACGTTCCTTGCTGTGTTAGAGTCTCTAGAAAGCAAGAGTGTGCATCTAGCTCTAAGCAGAGTGTGTTTCATGGAAGAGAACTGTGCTGTGTGTTTCCATTCAGAAATGGAGTTATATCCCTGGCTCTGTGTCTTCCTACAAGCAAGACTTCGTCTCAGGTAAACACAGTCACTTTCCAGCTCAAATGAAGATACCTCATTCATGAAGCTCACATGATTCTCGCTCTAAATTGAAAAGCATTGGAGGTTAGAGGACCTGTGGTTTGTATCACTTTCCTAAGCAGAGTTGAAGTAGATATGGACCCTATCTGTAGGAAACACAGTTCTTTTGTTCGGAGCACACTCACATTTCCTGCTGTGTTAGAGACTCTAGAAAGCAAGAGCGTGCATCTTGCTCTAAAGCAGAGTGTGTTTCATGGAAGAGAACTGTGCTGTGTGTTTCCATTCAGAAATGGAGTTATATCCCCAGCTCTGTGTCTTCCTACAAGCAAGACTTCGTCTCAGGAAAATGCAGTGACTTTCCAGCTCAAATGAAGATACCTCATTCACGAAGCTCACATGATTCTCACTCTAAATTGAAAAGCATTGGAGGTTAGAGGACATGTGGTTTGTATCACTTTCCTAAGCAGCGTTGAAGTAGATATGGTCCGTATGTGTAGGAAACACAGTTCTTTTGTTCTGAGCACACTCACATTTCCTGCTGTGTTAGAGACTCTAGAAAGCAAGAACGTGCATCTTGCTCTAAAGCAGAGTGAGTTTCATGGATGAGAACTGTGCTGTGTGTTTCCCTTCAGAAATGGAGTTAAATCCCAGGTTCTTGGTCTTCCTGCAAGCAAGACTTCGTTTCAGGTACACACAGTCACTTTTCAGCTCAAAGGATGCCATATCGTTCACAAATCTCACACGTTTCTCACTCTTAATTCAAAAGCATTAGATGTTAGAGGACCTGTGGTTTGTATCAGTATCCTATGCAGAGTTGAACTAGATATGGTCCGTATGTGTAGGAAAAACAGTTCTTTTATGCTGAGCACACCCACATTTCCTGCTGTGTTAGAGACTCTAGAAAGCAAGAACGTGCATCTTGCTCTAAAGCAGAGTATGTTTCATGGATGAGAACTGTGCTGTGTGTTTCCCTTCAGAAATGGAGTTCAATCCCAGTCTCTGAGTCTTCCTACAAGCAAGACTCCTTTCATGTACACACAGTCACTTTTCAGCTCAAACGAAGCAACATTATTCACTAAGCTCACAAGTTTCTCGCTCTTAACACAAAAGCATTGGATGTTAGAGGACCTGTGGTTTGTATCACTTTCCTAAGCAGAGTTGAACTAGATATGGTCTGTATGTGTACGAAACACAGTTCTTTTGTTCTGAGCACACACATGTTTCCTGCTGTGTTAGAGATTCTAGAAACAAGAGCATGCATCTGGCTCTAAACCATAGTGTGTTTCATGGATGAGAACTGTGCTGTGTGTTTCCCTTCAGAAATGGAGTTAAATCTCAGGCTCTGTGTCTTCCTACAAGGAAGACTTCGTTTCAATTAAATGCAGTCACTGTTAGGCTCATAGGAAGCTACATCGTTTATGAAGCTCCCACGTTTCTCGCTCTTAACTATAAAGTGTTTGATGTTAGAGGACCGGTGCTTTGTATCAGTTTCCTACGCAGAATTGAAGTAGATATGGTCCGTATGTGTAGGAAACACAGTTCTTTTATTCTGAGCACGCTCACATTTCCTGCTGTGTTAGAGACTCTAGAAAGCAAGAGCATGCTTCTTGCCCTAAAGCAGAGTGAGTTTCCTGGAAGAGAACTGTGCTTTGTGTTTCCCTTCAGAAATGGAGTTAAATACCAGGCTCTGTGTGTTCCTACAAGCAAGACTTCGTTTCAGGTAAATGCTGTCACTTTTCAGCTCAAACAAAGCTACATTGTTCATGAAGCTCACAGGTTTCTCGCTCTTAACTCAAAGGCGGTGGATATTAGAGGACTTTTGGTTGGTATCAATTTCTTAGGTAAGTTGAACTAGATATGGTGCATATGTGTAGGACACACAGTTCTTTTGTTTTGAGCACACTTAGGTATCCTGCTGTGTTAGAGACTCTAGAATGCATGAGCGTGCTTCTTGCTCTAAAGGAGAGTGTGTTTCATGGATGGGAACTGTGCTGTGTGTTTCTCTTCAGAAACGGAGTTAAATCCCAGGCTCTGTGTCTTCCTTCAAGCAAGACTTCGTTGCAGGTAAATGCAGTCATATTTCAGCTCAAACGTAGCTACTTCGTTCACGAAGCTCACACGTTTCTCGCTCTTAACAGAAAAGCGTTGGATGTTAGAGGACCTGTAGTTTGTATCAGTTTCCTAAGCAGAGTTGAACTGGATATGGTCCGTATGTGTAGGAAACACAGTTCTTTTGTTCTGAGCACACTCACGATTCCTGCTGTGTTAGAGACTCTAGAAAGCAAAAGCGTGCTTCTTGCTCTAAAGTAGAGTGTGTTTCATGGATGAGAACTGTGCTGTGTGTTAACCTTCAGAAATCGAGTTAAATCCCAGGTTCTGTGTCTTCCTGCAAGCAAGACTTCGTTTTAGGTACACACAGTCACTTTTAAGCTCAAAGGACGGCATATCGTTCACGAAGCTCACAAGTTCCATGCTCTTAACTATAAAGCATTGGATGTTAGAGGACCTGTGGTTTGCATTAGTTTCCTAAGCAGAGTTGTACTAGATATGGTCCTTATGTGTAGGAAACACAGTTCTTTTTTTTTTTGAGCACACTCACGTGTTCTGCTGTATTAGAGACCATTGGAAGCAAGAGCGTGCTTTTTGTTATTAAGCAGAGTGTGTTTCCTGGAAGAGAACTGTGCTTTGTGTTTCCCTTCAGAAATGGAGTTAAATACCAGGCTCTGTGTCTTCCTATAAGCAAGACTTCGTTTCAGGTAAACGCTGTCACTTTTCAGCTCAAACAAAGCTACATTGTTCACGAACCTCACAGGTTTCTCGCTCTTAACTCAAAAGCGTTGGATGTTAGAGGACCTGTGGTTTGTAGCTGTTTCCTTAGCAGAGTTGAACTAGATATGGTCCGTATTTGTAGGAAAAACAGTTCTATGTTTTGAACACACTCACGTTCCTTGCTGTGTTAGAGTCTCTAGAAAGCAAGAGTGTGCATCTAGCTCTAAGCAGAGTGTGTTTCATGGAAGAGAACTGTGCTGTGTGTTTCCATTCAGAAATGGAGTTATATCCCTGGCTCTGTGTCTTCCTACAAGCAAGACTTCGTCTCAGGTAAACACAGTCACTTTCCAGCTCAAATGAAGATACCTCATTCATGAAGCTCACATGATTCTCGCTCTAAATTGAAAAGCATTGGAGGTTAGAGGACCTGTGGTTTGTATCACTTTCCTAAGCAGAGTTGAAGTAGATATGGACCCTATCTGTAGGAAACACAGTTCTTTTGTTCGGAGCACACTCACATTTCCTGCTGTGTTAGAGACTCTAGAAAGCAAGAGCGTGCATCTTGCTCTAAAGCAGAGTGTGTTTCATGGAAGAGAACTGTGCTGTGTGTTTCCCTTCAGAAATGGAGTTAAATCCCAGGTTCTTGGTCTTCCTGCAAGCAAGACTTCGTTTCAGGTACACACAGTCACTTTTCAGCTCAAAGGATGCCATATCGTTCACAAATCTCACACGTTTCTCACTCTTAATTCAAAAGCATTAGATGTTAGAGGACCTGTGGTTTGTATCAGTATCCTATGCAGAGTTGAACTAGATATGGTCCGTATGTGTAGGAAAAACAGTTCTTTTATGCTGAGCACACCCACATTTCCTGCTGTGTTAGAGACTCTAGAAAGCAAGAACGTGCATCTTGCTCTAAAGCAGAGTATGTTTCATGGATGAGAACTGTGCTGTGTGTTTCCCTTCAGAAATGGAGTTCAATCCCAGTCTCTGAGTCTTCCTACAAGCAAGACTCCTTTCATGTACACACAGTCACTTTTCAGCTCAAACGAAGCAACATTATTCACTAAGCTCACAAGTTTCTCGCTCTTAACACAAAAGCATTGGATGTTAGAGGACCTGTGGTTTGTATCACTTTCCTAAGCAGAGTTGAACTAGATATGGTCTGTATGTGTACGAAACACAGTTCTTTTGTTCTGAGCACACACATGTTTCCTGCTGTGTTAGAGATTCTAGAAACAAGAGCATGCATCTGGCTCTAAACCATAGTGTGTTTCATGGATGAGAACTGTGCTGTGTGTTTCCCTTCAGAAATGGAGTTAAATCTCAGGCTCTGTGTCTTCCTACAAGGAAGACTTCGTTTCAATTAAATGCAGTCACTGTTAGGCTCATAGGAAGCTACATCGTTTATGAAGCTCCCACGTTTCTCGCTCTTAACTATAAAGTGTTTGATGTTAGAGGACCGGTGCTTTGTATCAGTTTCCTACGCAGAATTGAAGTAGATATGGTCCGTATGTGTAGGAAACACAGTTCTTTTATTCTGAGCACGCTCACATTTCCTGCTGTGTTAGAGACTCTAGAAAGCAAGAGCATGCTTCTTGCCCTAAAGCAGAGTGAGTTTCCTGGAAGAGAACTGTGCTTTGTGTTTCCCTTCAGAAATGGAGTTAAATACCAGGCTCTGTGTGTTCCTACAAGCAAGACTTCGTTTCAGGTAAATGCTGTCACTTTTCAGCTCAAACAAAGCTACATTGTTCATGAAGCTCACAGGTTTCTCGCTCTTAACTCAAAGGCGGTGGATATTAGAGGACTTTTGGTTGGTATCAATTTCTTAGGTAAGTTGAACTAGATATGGTGCATATGTGTAGGACACACAGTTCTTTTGTTTTGAGCACACTTACGTATCCTGCTGTGTTAGAGACTCTAGAATGCATGAGCGTGCTTCTTGCTCTAAAGGAGAGTGTGTTTCATGGATGGGAACTGTGCTGTGTGTTTCTCTTCAGAAACGGAGTTAAATCCCAGGCTCTGTGTCTTCCTTCAAGCAAGACTTCGTTGCAGGTAAATGCAGTCATATTTCAGCTCAAACGTAGCTACTTCGTTCACGAAGCTCACACGTTTCTCGCTCTTAACAGAAAAGCGTTGGATGTTAGAGGACCTGTAGTTTGTATCAGTTTCCTAAGCAGAGTTGAACTGGATATGGTCCGTATGTGTAGGAAACACAGTTCTTTTGTTCTGAGCACACTCACGATTCCTGCTGTGTTAGAGACTCTAGAAAGCAAAAGCGTGCTTCTTGCTCTAAAGTAGAGTGTGTTTCATGGATGAGAACTGTGCTGTGTGTTAACCTTCAGAAATCGAGTTAAATCCCAGGTTCTGTGTCTTCCTGCAAGCAAGACTTCGTTTTAGGTACACACAGTCACTTTTAAGCTCAAAGGACGGCATATCGTTCACGAAGCTCACAAGTTCCATGCTCTTAACTATAAAGCATTGGATGTTAGAGGACCTGTGGTTTGCATTAGTTTCCTAAGCAGAGTTGTACTAGATATGGTCCTTATGTGTAGGAAACACAGTTCTTTTTTTTTTGAGCACACTCACGTGTTCTGCTGTATTAGAGACCATTGGAAGCAAGAGCGTGCTTTTTGTTATTAAGCAGAGTGTGTTTCCTGGAAGAGAACTGTGCTTTGTGTTTCCCTTCAGAAATGGAGTTAAATACCAGGCTCTGTGTCTTCCTATAAGCAAGACTTCGTTTCAGGTAAACGCTGTCACTTTTCAGCTCAAACAAAGCTACATTGTTCACGAACCTCACAGGTTTCTCGCTCTTAACTCAAAAGCGTTGGATGTTAGAGGACCTGTGGTTTGTAGCTGTTTCCTTAGCAGAGTTGAACTAGATATGGTCCGTATTTGTAGGAAAAACAGTTCTATGTTTTGAACACACTCACGTTCCTTGCTGTGTTAGAGTCTCTAGAAAGCAAGAGTGTGCATCTAGCTCTAAGCAGAGTGTGTTTCATGGAAGAGAACTGTGCTGTGTGTTTCCATTCAGAAATGGAGTTATATCCCTGGCTCTGTGTCTTCCTACAAGCAAGACTTCGTCTCAGGTAAACACAGTCACTTTCCAGCTCAAATGAAGATACCTAATTCATGAAGCTCACATGATTCTCGCTCTAAATTGAAAAGCATTGGAGGTTAGAGGACCTGTGGTTTGTATCACTTTCCTAAGCAGAGTTGAAGTAGATATGGACCCTATCTGTAGGAAACACAGTTCTTTTGTTCGGAGCACACTCACATTTCCTGCTGTGTTAGAGACTCTAGAAAGCAAGAGCGTGCATCTTGCTCTAAAGCAGAGTGTGTTTCATGGAAGAGAACTGTGCTGTGTGTTTCCATTCAGAAATGGAGTTATATCCCCAGCTCTGTGTCTTCCTACAAGCAAGACTTCGTCTCAGGAAAATGCAGTGACTTTCCAGCTCAAATGAAGATACCTCATTCACGAAGCTCACATGATTCTCACTCTAAATTGAAAAGCATTGGAGGTTAGAGGACATGTGGTTTGTATCACTTTCCTAAGCAGAGTTGAAGTAGATATGGTCCGTATGTGTAGGAAACACAGTTCTTTTGTTCTGAGCACACTCACATTTCCTGCTGTGTTAGAGACTCTAGAAAGCAAGAACGTGCATCTTGCTCTAAAGCAGAGTGAGTTTCATGGATGAGAACTGTGCTGTGTGTTTCCCTTCAGAAATGGAGTTAAATCCCAGGTTCTTGGTCTTCCTGCAAGCAAGACTTCGTTTCAGGTACACACAGTCACTTTTCAGCTCAAAGGATGCCATATCGTTCACAAATCTCACACGTTTCTCACTCTTAATTCAAAAGCATTAGATGTTAGAGGACCTGTGGTTTGTATCAGTATCCTATGCAGAGTTGAACTAGATATGGTCCGTATGTGTAGGAAAAACAGTTCTTTTATGCTGAGCACACCCACATTTCCTGCTGTGTTAGAGACTCTAGAAAGCAAGAACGTGCATCTTGCTCTAAAGCAGAGTATGTTTCATGGATGAGAACTGTGCTGTGTGTTTCCCTTCAGAAATGGAGTTCAATCCCAGTCTCTGAGTCTTCCTACAAGCAAGACTCCTTTCATGTACACACAGTCACTTTTCAGCTCAAACGAAGCAACATTATTCACTAAGCTCACAAGTTTCTCGCTCTTAACACAAAAGCATTGGATGTTAGAGGACCTGTGGTTTGTATCACTTTCCTAAGCAGAGTTGAACTAGATATGGTCTGTATGTGTACGAAACACAGTTCTTTTGTTCTGAGCACACACATGTTTCCTGCTGTGTTAGAGATTCTAGAAACAAGAGCATGCATCTGGCTCTAAACCATAGTGTGTTTCATGGATGAGAACTGTGCTGTGTGTTTCCCTTCAGAAATGGAGTTAAATCTCAGGCTCTGTGTCTTCCTACAAGGAAGACTTCGTTTCAATTAAATGCAGTCACTGTTAGGCTCATAGGAAGCTACATCGTTTATGAAGCTCCCACGTTTCTCGCTCTTAACTATAAAGTGTTTGATGTTAGAGGACCGGTGCTTTGTATCAGTTTCCTACGCAGAATTGAAGTAGATATGGTCCGTATGTGTAGGAAACACAGTTCTTTTATTCTGAGCACGCTCACATTTCCTGCTGTGTTAGAGACTCTAGAAAGCAAGAGCATGCTTCTTGCCCTAAAGCAGAGTGAGTTTCCTGGAAGAGAACTGTGCTTTGTGTTTCCCTTCAGAAATGGAGTTAAATACCAGGCTCTGTGTGTTCCTACAAGCAAGACTTCGTTTCAGGTAAATGCTGTCACTTTTCAGCTCAAACAAAGCTACATTGTTCATGAAGCTCACAGGTTTCTCGCTCTTAACTCAAAGGCGGTGGATATTAGAGGACTTTTGGTTGGTATCAATTTCTTAGGTAAGTTGAACTAGATATGGTGCATATGTGTAGGACACACAGTTCTTTTGTTTTGAGCACACTTAGGTATCCTGCTGTGTTAGAGACTCTAGAATGCATGAGCGTGCTTCTTGCTCTAAAGGAGAGTGTGTTTCATGGATGGGAACTGTGCTGTGTGTTTCTCTTCAGAAACGGAGTTAAATCCCAGGCTCTGTGTCTTCCTTCAAGCAAGACTTCGTTGCAGGTAAATGCAGTCATATTTCAGCTCAAACGTAGCTACTTCGTTCACGAAGCTCACACGTTTCTCGCTCTTAACAGAAAAGCGTTGGATGTTAGAGGACCTGTAGTTTGTATCAGTTTCCTAAGCAGAGTTGAACTGGATATGGTCCGTATGTGTAGGAAACACAGTTCTTTTGTTCTGAGCACACTCACGATTCCTGCTGTGTTAGAGACTCTAGAAAGCAAAAGCGTGCTTCTTGCTCTAAAGTAGAGTGTGTTTCATGGATGAGAACTGTGCTGTGTGTTAACCTTCAGAAATCGAGTTAAATCCCAGGTTCTGTGTCTTCCTGCAAGCAAGACTTCGTTTTAGGTACACACAGTCACTTTTAAGCTCAAAGGACGGCATATCGTTCACGAAGCTCACAAGTTCCATGCTCTTAACTATAAAGCATTGGATGTTAGAGGACCTGTGGTTTGCATTAGTTTCCTAAGCAGAGTTGTACTAGATATGGTCCTTATGTGTAGGAAACACAGTTCTTTTTTTTTTTGAGCACACTCACGTGTTCTGCTGTATTAGAGACCATTGGAAGCAAGAGCGTGCTTTTTGTTATTAAGCAGAGTGTGTTTCCTGGAAGAGAACTGTGCTTTGTGTTTCCCTTCAGAAATGGAGTTAAATACCAGGCTCTGTGTCTTCCTATAAGCAAGACTTCGTTTCAGGTAAACGCTGTCACTTTTCAGCTCAAACAAAGCTACATTGTTCACGAACCTCACAGGTTTCTCGCTCTTAACTCAAAAGCGTTGGATGTTAGAGGACCTGTGGTTTGTAGCTGTTTCCTTAGCAGAGTTGAACTAGATATGGTCCGTATTTGTAGGAAAAACAGTTCTATGTTTTGAACACACTCACGTTCCTTGCTGTGTTAGAGTCTCTAGAAAGCAAGAGTGTGCATCTAGCTCTAAGCAGAGTGTGTTTCATGGAAGAGAACTGTGCTGTGTGTTTCCATTCAGAAATGGAGTTATATCCCTGGCTCTGTGTCTTCCTACAAGCAAGACTTCGTCTCAGGTAAACACAGTCACTTTCCAGCTCAAATGAAGATACCTCATTCATGAAGCTCACATGATTCTCGCTCTAAATTGAAAAGCATTGGAGGTTAGAGGACCTGTGGTTTGTATCACTTTCCTAAGCAGAGTTGAAGTAGATATGGACCCTATCTGTAGGAAACACAGTTCTTTTGTTCGGAGCACACTCACATTTCCTGCTGTGTTAGAGACTCTAGAAAGCAAGAGCGTGCATCTTGCTCTAAAGCAGAGTGTGTTTCATGGAAGAGAACTGTGCTGTGTGTTTCCATTCAGAAATGGAGTTATATCCCCAGCTCTGTGTCTTCCTACAAGCAAGACTTCGTCTCAGGAAAATGCAGTGACTTTCCAGCTCAAATGAAGATACCTCATTCACGAAGCTCACATGATTCTCACTCTAAATTGAAAAGCATTGGAGGTTAGAGGACATGTGGTTTGTATCACTTTCCTAAGCAGCGTTGAAGTAGATATGGTCCGTATGTGTAGGAAACACAGTTCTTTTGTTCTGAGCACACTCACATTTCCTGCTGTGTTAGAGACTCTAGAAAGCAAGAACGTGCATCTTGCTCTAAAGCAGAGTGAGTTTCATGGATGAGAACTGTGCTGTGTGTTTCCCTTCAGAAATGGAGTTAAATCCCAGGTTCTTGGTCTTCCTGCAAGCAAGACTTCGTTTCAGGTACACACAGTCACTTTTCAGCTCAAAGGATGCCATATCGTTCACAAATCTCACACGTTTCTCACTCTTAATTCAAAAGCATTAGATGTTAGAGGACCTGTGGTTTGTATCAGTATCCTATGCAGAGTTGAACTAGATATGGTCCGTATGTGTAGGAAAAACAGTTCTTTTATGCTGAGCACACCCACATTTCCTGCTGTGTTAGAGACTCTAGAAAGCAAGAACGTGCATCTTGCTCTAAAGCAGAGTATGTTTCATGGATGAGAACTGTGCTGTGTGTTTCCCTTCAGAAATGGAGTTCAATCCCAGTCTCTGAGTCTTCCTACAAGCAAGACTCCTTTCATGTACACACAGTCACTTTTCAGCTCAAACGAAGCAACATTATTCACTAAGCTCACAAGTTTCTCGCTCTTAACACAAAAGCATTGGATGTTAGAGGACCTGTGGTTTGTATCACTTTCCTAAGCAGAGTTGAACTAGATATGGTCTGTATGTGTACGAAACACAGTTCTTTTGTTCTGAGCACACACATGTTTCCTGCTGTGTTAGAGATTCTAGAAACAAGAGCATGCATCTGGCTCTAAACCATAGTGTGTTTCATGGATGAGAACTGTGCTGTGTGTTTCCCTTCAGAAATGGAGTTAAATCTCAGGCTCTGTGTCTTCCTACAAGGAAGACTTCGTTTCAATTAAATGCAGTCACTGTTAGGCTCATAGGAAGCTACATCGTTTATGAAGCTCCCACGTTTCTCGCTCTTAACTATAAAGTGTTTGATGTTAGAGGACCGGTGCTTTGTATCAGTTTCCTACGCAGAATTGAAGTAGATATGGTCCGTATGTGTAGGAAACACAGTTCTTTTATTCTGAGCACGCTCACATTTCCTGCTGTGTTAGAGACTCTAGAAAGCAAGAGCATGCTTCTTGCCCTAAAGCAGAGTGAGTTTCCTGGAAGAGAACTGTGCTTTGTGTTTCCCTTCAGAAATGGAGTTAAATACCAGGCTCTGTGTGTTCCTACAAGCAAGACTTCGTTTCAGGTAAATGCTGTCACTTTTCAGCTCAAACAAAGCTACATTGTTCATGAAGCTCACAGGTTTCTCGCTCTTAACTCAAAGGCGGTGGATATTAGAGGACTTTTGGTTGGTATCAATTTCTTAGGTAAGTTGAACTAGATATGGTGCATATGTGTAGGACACACAGTTCTTTTGTTTTGAGCACACTTAGGTATCCTGCTGTGTTAGAGACTCTAGAATGCATGAGCGTGCTTCTTGCTCTAAAGGAGAGTGTGTTTCATGGATGGGAACTGTGCTGTGTGTTTCTCTTCAGAAACGGAGTTAAATCCCAGGCTCTGTGTCTTCCTTCAAGCAAGACTTCGTTGCAGGTAAATGCAGTCATATTTCAGCTCAAACGTAGCTACTTCGTTCACGAAGCTCACACGTTTCTCGCTCTTAACAGAAAAGCGTTGGATGTTAGAGGACCTGTAGTTTGTATCAGTTTCCTAAGCAGAGTTGAACTGGATATGGTCCGTATGTGTAGGAAACACAGTTCTTTTGTTCTGAGCACACTCACGATTCCTGCTGTGTTAGAGACTCTAGAAAGCAAAAGCGTGCTTCTTGCTCTAAAGTAGAGTGTGTTTCATGGATGAGAACTGTGCTGTGTGTTAACCTTCAGAAATCGAGTTAAATCCCAGGTTCTGTGTCTTCCTGCAAGCAAGACTTCGTTTTAGGTACACACAGTCACTTTTAAGCTCAAAGGACGGCATATCGTTCACGAAGCTCACAAGTTCCATGCTCTTAACTATAAAGCATTGGATGTTAGAGGACCTGTGGTTTGCATTAGTTTCCTAAGCAGAGTTGTACTAGATATGGTCCTTATGTGTAGGAAACACAGTTCTTTTTTTTTTGAGCACACTCACATGTTCTGCTGTATTAGAGACCATTGGAAGCAAGAGCGTGCTTTTTGTTATTAAGCAGAGTGTGTTTCCTGGAAGAGAACTGTGCTTTGTGTTTCCCTTCAGAAATGGAGTTAAATACCAGGCTCTGTGTCTTCCTATAAGCAAGACTTCGTTTCAGGTAAACGCTGTTTCTTTTCAGCTCAAACAAAGCTACATTGTTCACGAACCTCACAGGTTTCTCGCTCTTAACTCAAAAGCGTTGGATGTTAGAGGACCTGTGGTTTGTAGCTGTTTCCTTAGCAGAGTTGAACTAGATATGGTCCGTATTTGTAGGAAAAACAGTTCTATGTTTTGAACACACTCACGTTCCTTGCTGTGTTAGAGTCTCTAGAAAGCAAGAGTGTGCATCTAGCTCTAAGCAGAGTGTGTTTCATGGAAGAGAACTGTGCTGTGTGTTTCCATTCAGAAATGGAGTTATATCCCTGGCTCTGTGTCTTCCTACAAGCAAGACTTCGTCTCAGGTAAACACAGTCACTTTCCAGCTCAAATGAAGATACCTCATTCATGAAGCTCACATGATTCTCGCTCTAAATTGAAAAGCATTGGAGGTTAGAGGACCTGTGGTTTGTATCACTTTCCTAAGCAGAGTTGAAGTAGATATGGACCCTATCTGTAGGAAACACAGTTCTTTTGTTCGGAGCACACTCACATTTCCTGCTGTGTTAGAGACTCTAGAAAGCAAGAGCGTGCATCTTGCTCTAAAGCAGAGTGTGTTTCATGGAAGAGAACTGTGCTGTGTGTTTCCATTCAGAAATGGAGTTATATCCCCAGCTCTGTGTCTTCCTACAAGCAAGACTTCGTCTCAGGAAAATGCAGTGACTTTCCAGCTCAAATGAAGATACCTCATTCACGAAGCTCACATGATTCTCACTCTAAATTGAAAAGCATTGGAGGTTAGAGGACATGTGGTTTGTATCACTTTCCTAAGCAGCGTTGAAGTAGATATGGTCCGTATGTGTAGGAAACACAGTTCTTTTGTTCTGAGCACACTCACATTTCCTGCTGTGTTAGAGACTCTAGAAAGCAAGAACGTGCATCTTGCTCTAAAGCAGAGTGAGTTTCATGGATGAGAACTGTGCTGTGTGTTTCCCTTCAGAAATGGAGTTAAATCCCAGGTTCTTGGTCTTCCTGCAAGCAAGACTTCGTTTCAGGTACACACAGTCACTTTTCAGCTCAAAGGATGCCATATCGTTCACAAATCTCACACGTTTCTCACTCTTAATTCAAAAGCATTAGATGTTAGAGGACCTGTGGTTTGTATCAGTATCCTATGCAGAGTTGAACTAGATATGGTCCGTATGTGTAGGAAAAACAGTTCTTTTATGCTGAGCACACCCACATTTCCTGCTGTGTTAGAGACTCTAGAAAGCAAGAACGTGCATCTTGCTCTAAAGCAGAGTATGTTTCATGGATGAGAACTGTGCTGTGTGTTTCCCTTCAGAAATGGAGTTCAATCCCAGTCTCTGAGTCTTCCTACAAGCAAGACTCCTTTCATGTACACACAGTCACTTTTCAGCTCAAACGAAGCAACATTATTCACTAAGCTCACAAGTTTCTCGCTCTTAACACAAAAGCATTGGATGTTAGAGGACCTGTGGTTTGTATCACTTTCCTAAGCAGAGTTGAACTAGATATGGTCTGTATGTGTACGAAACACAGTTCTTTTGTTCTGAGCACACACATGTTTCCTGCTGTGTTAGAGATTCTAGAAACAAGAGCATGCATCTGGCTCTAAACCATAGTGTGTTTCATGGATGAGAACTGTGCTGTGTGTTTCCCTTCAGAAATGGAGTTAAATCTCAGGCTCTGTGTCTTCCTACAAGGAAGACTTCGTTTCAATTAAATGCAGTCACTGTTAGGCTCATAGGAAGCTACATCGTTTATGAAGCTCCCACGTTTCTCGCTCTTAACTATAAAGTGTTTGATGTTAGAGGACCGGTGCTTTGTATCAGTTTCCTACGCAGAATTGAAGTAGATATGGTCCGTATGTGTAGGAAACACAGTTCTTTTATTCTGAGCACGCTCACATTTCCTGCTGTGTTAGAGACTCTAGAAAGCAAGAGCATGCTTCTTGCCCTAAAGCAGAGTGAGTTTCCTGGAAGAGAACTGTGCTTTGTGTTTCCCTTCAGAAATGGAGTTAAATACCAGGCTCTGTGTGTTCCTACAAGCAAGACTTCGTTTCAGGTAAATGCTGTCACTTTTCAGCTCAAACAAAGCTACATTGTTCATGAAGCTCACAGGTTTCTCGCTCTTAACTCAAAGGCGGTGGATATTAGAGGACTTTTGGTTGGTATCAATTTCTTAGGTAAGTTGAACTAGATATGGTGCATATGTGTAGGACACACAGTTCTTTTGTTTTGAGCACACTTAGGTATCCTGCTGTGTTAGAGACTCTAGAATGCATGAGCGTGCTTCTTGCTCTAAAGGAGAGTGTGTTTCATGGATGGGAACTGTGCTGTGTGTTTCTCTTCAGAAACGGAGTTAAATCCCAGGCTCTGTGTCTTCCTTCAAGCAAGACTTCGTTGCAGGTAAATGCAGTCATATTTCAGCTCAAACGTAGCTACTTCGTTCACGAAGCTCACACGTTTCTCGCTCTTAACAGAAAAGCGTTGGATGTTAGAGGACCTGTAGTTTGTATCAGTTTCCTAAGCAGAGTTGAACTGGATATGGTCCGTATGTGTAGGAAACACAGTTCTTTTGTTCTGAGCACACTCACGATTCCTGCTGTGTTAGAGACTCTAGAAAGCAAAAGCGTGCTTCTTGCTCTAAAGTAGAGTGTGTTTCATGGATGAGAACTGTGCTGTGTGTTAACCTTCAGAAATCGAGTTAAATCCCAGGTTCTGTGTCTTCCTGCAAGCAAGACTTCGTTTTAGGTACACACAGTCACTTTTAAGCTCAAAGGACGGCATATCGTTCACGAAGCTCACAAGTTCCATGCTCTTAACTATAAAGCATTGGATGTTAGAGGACCTGTGGTTTGCATTAGTTTCCTAAGCAGAGTTGTACTAGATATGGTCCTTATGTGTAGGAAACACAGTTCTTTTTTTTTTGAGCACACTCACATGTTCTGCTGTATTAGAGACCATTGGAAGCAAGAGCGTGCTTTTTGTTATTAAGCAGAGTGTGTTTCCTGGAAGAGAACTGTGCTTTGTGTTTCCCTTCAGAAATGGAGTTAAATACCAGGCTCTGTGTCTTCCTATAAGCAAGACTTCGTTTCAGGTAAACGCTGTTTCTTTTCAGCTCAAACAAAGCTACATTGTTCACGAACCTCACAGGTTTCTCGCTCTTAACTCAAAAGCGTTGGATGTTAGAGGACCTGTGGTTTGTAGCTGTTTCCTTAGCAGAGTTGAACTAGATATGGTCCGTATTTGTAGGAAAAACAGTTCTATGTTTTGAACACACTCACGTTCCTTGCTGTGTTAGAGTCTCTAGAAAGCAAGAGTGTGCATCTAGCTCTAAGCAGAGTGTGTTTCATGGAAGAGAACTGTGCTGTGTGTTTCCATTCAGAAATGGAGTTATATCCCTGGCTCTGTGTCTTCCTACAAGCAAGACTTCGTCTCAGGTAAACACAGTAACTTTCCAGCTCAAATGAAGATACCTCATTCATGAAGCTCACATGATTCTCGCTCTAAATTGAAAAGCATTGGAGGTTAGAGGACCTGTGGTTTGTATCACTTTCCTAAGCAGAGTTGAAGTAGATATGGACCCTATCTGTAGGAAACACAGTTCTTTTGTTCGGAGCACACTCACATTTCCTGCTGTGTTAGAGACTCTAGAAAGCAAGAGCGTGCATCTTGCTCTAAAGCAGAGTGTGTTTCATGGAAGAGAACTGTGCTGTGTGTTTCCATTCAGAAATGGAGTTATATCCCCAGCTCTGTGTCTTCCTACAAGCAAGACTTCGTCTCAGGAAAATGCAGTGACTTTCCAGCTCAAATGAAGATACCTCATTCACGAAGCTCACATGATTCTCACTCTAAATTGAAAAGCATTGGAGGTTAGAGGACATGTGGTTTGTATCACTTTCCTAAGCAGCGTTGAAGTAGATATGGTCCGTATGTGTAGGAAACACAGTTCTTTTGTTCTGAGCACACTCACATTTCCTGCTGTGTTAGAGACTCTAGAAAGCAAGAACGTGCATCTTGCTCTAAAGCAGAGTGAGTTTCATGGATGAGAACTGTGCTGTGTGTTTCCCTTCAGAAATGGAGTTAAATCCCAGGTTCTTGGTCTTCCTGCAAGCAAGACTTCGTTTCAGGTACACACAGTCACTTTTCAGCTCAAAGGATGCCATATCGTTCACAAATCTCACACGTTTCTCACTCTTAATTCAAAAGCATTAGATGTTAGAGGACCTGTGGTTTGTATCAGTATCCTATGCAGAGTTGAACTAGATATGGTCCGTATGTGTAGGAAAAACAGTTCTTTTATGCTGAGCACACCCACATTTCCTGCTGTGTTAGAGACTCTAGAAAGCAAGAACGTGCATCTTGCTCTAAAGCAGAGTATGTTTCATGGATGAGAACTGTGCTGTGTGTTTCCCTTCAGAAATGGAGTTCAATCCCAGTCTCTGAGTCTTCCTACAAGCAAGACTCCTTTCATGTACACACAGTCACTTTTCAGCTCAAACGAAGCAACATTATTCACTAAGCTCACAAGTTTCTCGCTCTTAACACAAAAGCATTGGATGTTAGAGGACCTGTGGTTTGTATCACTTTCCTAAGCAGAGTTGAACTAGATATGGTCTGTATGTGTACGAAACACAGTTCTTTTGTTCTGAGCACACACATGTTTCCTGCTGTGTTAGAGATTCTAGAAACAAGAGCATGCATCTGGCTCTAAACCATAGTGTGTTTCATGGATGAGAACTGTGCTGTGTGTTTCCCTTCAGAAATGGAGTTAAATCTCAGGCTCTGTGTCTTCCTACAAGGAAGACTTCGTTTCAATTAAATGCAGTCACTGTTAGGCTCATAGGAAGCTACATCGTTTATGAAGCTCCCACGTTTCTCGCTCTTAACTATAAAGTGTTTGATGTTAGAGGACCGGTGCTTTGTATCAGTTTCCTACGCAGAATTGAAGTAGATATGGTCCGTATGTGTAGGAAACACAGTTCTTTTATTCTGAGCACGCTCACATTTCCTGCTGTGTTAGAGACTCTAGAAAGCAAGAGCATGCTTCTTGCCCTAAAGCAGAGTGAGTTTCCTGGAAGAGAACTGTGCTTTGTGTTTCCCTTCAGAAATGGAGTTAAATACCAGGCTCTGTGTGTTCCTACAAGCAAGACTTCGTTTCAGGTAAATGCTGTCACTTTTCAGCTCAAACAAAGCTACATTGTTCATGAAGCTCACAGGTTTCTCGCTCTTAACTCAAAGGCGGTGGATATTAGAGGACTTTTGGTTGGTATCAATTTCTTAGGTAAGTTGAACTAGATATGGTGCATATGTGTAGGACACACAGTTCTTTTGTTTTGAGCACACTTAGGTATCCTGCTGTGTTAGAGACTCTAGAATGCATGAGCGTGCTTCTTGCTCTAAAGGAGAGTGTGTTTCATGGATGGGAACTGTGCTGTGTGTTTCTCTTCAGAAACGGAGTTAAATCCCAGGCTCTGTGTCTTCCTTCAAGCAAGACTTCGTTGCAGGTAAATGCAGTCATATTTCAGCTCAAACGTAGCTACTTCGTTCACGAAGCTCACACGTTTCTCGCTCTTAACAGAAAAGCGTTGGATGTTAGAGGACCTGTAGTTTGTATCAGTTTCCTAAGCAGAGTTGAACTGGATATGGTCCGTATGTGTAGGAAACACAGTTCTTTTGTTCTGAGCACACTCACGATTCCTGCTGTGTTAGAGACTCTAGAAAGCAAAAGCGTGCTTCTTGCTCTAAAGTAGAGTGTGTTTCATGGATGAGAACTGTGCTGTGTGTTAACCTTCAGAAATCGAGTTAAATCCCAGGTTCTGTGTCTTCCTGCAAGCAAGACTTCGTTTTAGGTACACACAGTCACTTTTAAGCTCAAAGGACGGCATATCGTTCATGAAGCTCACAAGTTCCATGCTCTTAACTATAAAGCATTGGATGTTAGAGGACCTGTGGTTTGCATTAGTTTCCTAAGCAGAGTTGTACTAGATATGGTCCTTATGTGTAGGAAACACAGTTCTTTTTTTTTTTGAGCACACTCACGTGTTCTGCTGTATTAGAGACCATTGGAAGCAAGAGCGTGCTTTTTGTTATTAAGCAGAGTGTGTTTCCTGGAAGAGAACTGTGCTTTGTGTTTCCCTTCAGAAATGGAGTTAAATACCAGGCTCTGTGTCTTCCTATAAGCAAGACTTCATTTCAGGTAAACGCTGTCACTTTTCAGCTCAAACAAAGCTACATTGTTCACGAACCTCACAGGTTTCTCGCTCTTAACTCAAAAGCGTTGGATGTTAGAGGACCTGTGGTTTGTAGCTGTTTCCTTAGCAGAGTTGAACTAGATATGGTCCGTATTTGTAGGAAAAACAGTTCTATGTTTTGAACACACTCACGTTCCTTGCTGTCTTAGAGTCTCTAGAAAGCAAGAGTGTGCATCTAGCTCTAAGCAGAGTGTGTTTCATGGAAGAGAACTGTGCTGTGTGTTTCCATTCAGAAATGGAGTTATATCCCTGGCTCTGTGTCTTCCTACAAGCAAGACTTCGTCTCAGGTAAACACAGTCACTTTCCAGCTCAAATGAAGATACCTCATTCATGAAGCTCACATGATTCTCGCTCTAAATTGAAAAGCATTGGAGGTTAGAGGACCTGTGGTTTGTATCACTTTCCTAAGCAGAGTTGAAGTAGATATGGACCCTATCTGTAGGAAACACAGTTCTTTTGTTCGGAGCACACTCACATTTCCTGCTGTGTTAGAGACTCTAGAAAGCAAGAGCGTGCATCTTGCTCTAAAGCAGAGTGTGTTTCATGGAAGAGAACTGTGCTGTGTGTTTCCATTCAGAAATGGAGTTATATCCCCAGCTCTGTGTCTTCCTACAAGCAAGACTTCGTCTCAGGAAAATGCAGTGACTTTCCAGCTCAAATGAAGATACCTCATTCACGAAGCTCACATGATTCTCACTCTAAATTGAAAAGCATTGGAGGTTAGAGGACATGTGGTTTGTATCACTTTCCTAAGCAGCGTTGAAGTAGATATGGTCCGTATGTGTAGGAAACACAGTTCTTTTGTTCTGAGCACACTCACATTTCCTGCTGTGTTAGAGACTCTAGAAAGCAAGAACGTGCATCTTGCTCTAAAGCAGAGTGAGTTTCATGGATGAGAACTGTGCTGTGTGTTTCCCTTCAGAAATGGAGTTCAATCCCAGTCTCTGAGTCTTCCTACAAGCAAGACTCCTTTCATGTACACACAGTCACTTTTCAGCTGAAACTAAGCAACATTATTCACTAAGCTCACAAGTTTCTCGCTCTTAACACAAAAGCATTGGATGTTAGAGGACCTGTGGTTTGTATCAGTATCCTATGCAGAGTTGAACTAGATATGGTCTGTATGTGTACGAAACACAGTTCTTTTGTTCTGAGCACACACATGTTTCCTGCTGTGTTAGAGATTCTAGAAACAAGAGTGAGTTTCCTGGAAGAGAACTGTGCTTTGTGTTTCCCTTCAGAAATGGAGTTAAATACCAGGCTCTGTGTGTTCCTACAAGCAAGACTTCGTTTCAGGTAAATGCTGTCACTTTTCAGCTCAAACAAAGCTACATTGTTCATGAAGCTCACAGGTTTCTCGCTCTTAACTCAAAGGCGGTGGATATTAGAGGACTTTTGGTTGGTATCAATTTCTTAGGTAAGTTGAACTAGATATGGTGCATATGTGTAGGACACACAGTTCTTTTGTTTTGAGCACACTTACGTATCCTGCTGTGTTAGAGACTCTAGAATGCATGAGCGTGCTTCTTGCTCTAAAGGAGAGTGTGTTTCATGGATGGGAACTGTGCTGTGTGTTTCTCTTCAGAAACGGAGTTAAATCCCAGGCTCTGTGTCTTCCTTCAAGCAAGACTTCGTTGCAGGTAAATGCAGTCATATTTCAGCTCAAACGTAGCTACTTCGTTCACGAAGCTCACACGTTTCTCGCTCTTAACAGAAAAGCGTTGGATGTTAGAGGACCTGTAGTTTGTATCAGTTTCCTAAGCAGAGTTGAACTGGATATGGTCCGTATGTGTAGGAAACACAGTTCTTTTGTTCTGAGCACACTCACGATTCCTGCTGTGTTAGAGACTCTAGAAAGCAAAAGCGTGCTTCTTGCTCTAAAGTAGAGTGTGTTTCATGGATGAGAACTGTGCTGTGTGTTAACCTTCAGAAATCGAGTTAAATCCCAGGTTCTGTGTCTTCCTGCAAGCAAGACTTCGTTTTAGGTACACACAGTCACTTTTAAGCTCAAAGGACGGCATATCGTTCACGAAGCTCACAAGTTCCATGCTCTTAACTATAAAGCATTGGATGTTAGAGGACCTGTGGTTTGCATTAGTTTCCTAAGCAGAGTTGTACTAGATATGGTCCTTATGTGTAGGAAACACAGTTCTTTTTTTTTTTGAGCACACTCACGTGTTCTGCTGTATTAGAGACCATTGGAAGCAAGAGCGTGCTTTTTGTTATTAAGCAGAGTGTGTTTCCTGGAAGAGAACTGTGCTTTGTGTTTCCCTTCAGAAATGGAGTTAAATACCAGGCTCTGTGTCTTCCTATAAGCAAGACTTCGTTTCAGGTAAACGCTGTCACTTTTCAGCTCAAACAAAGCTACATTGTTCACGAACCTCACAGGTTTCTCGCTCTTAACTCAAAAGCGTTGGATGTTAGAGGACCTGTGGTTTGTAGCTGTTTCCTTAGCAGAGTTGAACTAGATATGGTCCGTATTTGTAGGAAAAACAGTTCTATGTTTTGAACACACTCACGTTCCTTGCTGTGTTAGAGTCTCTAGAAAGCAAGAGTGTGCATCTAGCTCTAAGCAGAGTGTGTTTCATGGAAGAGAACTGTGCTGTGTGTTTCCATTCAGAAATGGAGTTATATCCCTGGCTCTGTGTCTTCCTACAAGCAAGACTTCGTCTCAGGTAAACACAGTCACTTTCCAGCTCAAATGAAGATACCTCATTCATGAAGCTCACATGATTCTCGCTCTAAATTGAAAAGCATTGGAGGTTAGAGGACCTGTGGTTTGTATCACTTTCCTAAGCAGAGTTGAAGTAGATATGGACCCTATCTGTAGGAAACACAGTTCTTTTGTTCGGAGCACACTCACATTTCCTGCTGTGTTAGAGACTCTAGAAAGCAAGAGCGTGCATCTTGCTCTAAAGCAGAGT
Organism: Onychomys arenicola; assembly: GCA_949786405.1. Classification (NCBI taxonomy): domain Eukaryota; kingdom Metazoa; phylum Chordata; class Mammalia; order Rodentia; family Cricetidae; genus Onychomys; species Onychomys arenicola. Next base: position 23,966,505 of record OX460367.1, read on the forward strand.
GTGTTTCATGGAAGAGAACTGTGCTGTGTGTTTCCATTCAGAAATGGAGTTATATCCCCAGCTCTGTGTCTTCCTACAAGCAAGACTTCGTCTCAGGAAAATGCAGTGACTTTCCAGCTCAAATGAAGATACCTCATTCACGAAGCTCACATGATTCTCACTCTAAATTGAAAAGCATTGGAGGTTAGAGGACATGTGGTTTGTATCACTTTCCTAAGCAGCGTTGAAGTAGATATGGTCCGTATGTGTAGGAAACACAGTTCTTTTGTTCTGAGCACACTCACATTTCCTGCTGTGTTAGAGACTCTAGAAAGCAAGAACGTGCATCTTGCTCTAAAGCAGAGTGAGTTTCATGGATGAGAACTGTGCTGTGTGTTTCCCTTCAGAAATGGAGTTAAATCCCAGGTTCTTGGTCTTCCTGCAAGCAAGACTTCGTTTCAGGTACACACAGTCACTTTTCAGCTCAAAGGATGCCATATCGTTCACAAATCTCACACGTTTCTCACTCTTAATTCAAAAGCATTAGATGTTAGAGGACCTGTGGTTTGTATCAGTATCCTATGCAGAGTTGAACTAGATATGGTCCGTATGTGTAGGAAAAACAGTTCTTTTATGCTGAGCACACCCACATTTCCTGCTGTGTTAGAGACTCTAGAAAGCAAGAACGTGCATCTTGCTCTAAAGCAGAGTATGTTTCATGGATGAGAACTGTGCTGTGTGTTTCCCTTCAGAAATGGAGTTCAATCCCAGTCTCTGAGTCTTCCTACAAGCAAGACTCCTTTCATGTACACACAGTCACTTTTCAGCTCAAACGAAGCAACATTATTCACTAAGCTCACAAGTTTCTCGCTCTTAACACAAAAGCATTGGATGTTAGAGGACCTGTGGTTTGTATCACTTTCCTAAGCAGAGTTGAACTAGATATGGTCTGTATGTGTACGAAACACAGTTCTTTTGTTCTGAGCACACACATGTTTCCTGCTGTGTTAGAGATTCTAGAAACAAGAGCATGCATCTGGCTCTAAACCATAGTGTGTTTCATGGATGAGAACTGTGCTGTGTGTTTCCCTTCAGAAATGGAGTTAAATCTCAGGCTCTGTGTCTTCCTACAAGGAAGACTTCGTTTCAATTAAATGCAGTCACTGTTAGGCTCATAGGAAGCTACATCGTTTATGAAGCTCCCACGTTTCTCGCTCTTAACTATAAAGTGTTTGATGTTAGAGGACCGGTGCTTTGTATCAGTTTCCTACGCAGAATTGAAGTAGATATGGTCCGTATGTGTAGGAAACACAGTTCTTTTATTCTGAGCACGCTCACATTTCCTGCTGTGTTAGAGACTCTAGAAAGCAAGAGCATGCTTCTTGCCCTAAAGCAGAGTGAGTTTCCTGGAAGAGAACTGTGCTTTGTGTTTCCCTTCAGAAATGGAGTTAAATACCAGGCTCTGTGTCTTCCTACAAGCAAGACTTCGTTTCAGGTAAATGCTGTCACTTTTCAGCTCAAACAAAGCTACATTGTTCATGAAGCTCACAGGTTTCTCGCTCTTAACTCAAAGGCGGTGGATATTAGAGGACTTTTGGTTGGTATCAATTTCTTAGGTAAGTTGAACTAGATATGGTGCATATGTGTAGGACACACAGTTCTTTTGTTTTGAGCACACTTACGTATCCTGCTGTGTTAGAGACTCTAGAATGCATGAGCGTGCTTCTTGCTCTAAAGGAGAGTGTGTTTCATGGATGGGAACTGTGCTGTGTGTTTCTCTTCAGAAACGGAGTTAAATCCCAGGCTCTGTGTCTTCCTTCAAGCAAGACTTCGTTGCAGGTAAATGCAGTCATATTTCAGCTCAAACGTAGCTACTTCGTTCACGAAGCTCACACGTTTCTCGCTCTTAACAGAAAAGCGTTGGATGTTAGAGGACCTGTAGTTTGTATCAGTTTCCTAAGCAGAGTTGAACTGGATATGGTCCGTATGTGTAGGAAACACAGTTCTTTTGTTCTGAGCACACTCACGATTCCTGCTGTGTTAGAGACTCTAGAAAGCAAAAGCGTGCTTCTTGCTCTAAAGTAGAGTGTGTTTCATGGATGAGAACTGTGCTGTGTGTTAACCTTCAGAAATCGAGTTAAATCCCAGGTTCTGTGTCTTCCTGCAAGCAAGACTTCGTTTTAGGTACACACAGTCACTTTTAAGCTCAAAGGACGGCATATCGTTCACGAAGCTCACAAGTTCCATGCTCTTAACTATAAAGCATTGGATGTTAGAGGACCTGTGGTTTGCATTAGTTTCCTAAGCAGAGTTGTACTAGATATGGTCCTTATGTGTAGGAAACACAGTTCTTTTTTTTTTGAGCACACTCACGTGTTCTGCTGTATTAGAGACCATTGGAAGCAAGAGCGTGCTTTTTGTTATTAAGCAGAGTGTGTTTCCTGGAAGAGAACTGTGCTTTGTGTTTCCCTTCAGAAATGGAGTTAAATACCAGGCTCTGTGTCTTCCTATAAGCAAGACTTCGTCTCAGGTAAACACAGTCACTTTCCAGCTCAAATGAAGATACCTCATTCATGAAGCTCACATGATTCTCGCTCTAAATTGAAAAGCATTGGAGGTTAGAGGACCTGTGGTTTGTATCACTTTCCTAAGCAGAGTTGAAGTAGATATGGAACCTATCTGTAGGAAACACAGTTCTTTTGTTCGGAGCACACTCACATTTCCTGCTGTGTTAGAGACTCTAGAAAGCAAGAACGTGCATCTTGCTCTAAAGCAGAGTGTGTTTCATGGAAGAGAACTGTGCTGTGTGTTTCCATTCAGAAATGGAGTTATATCCCTGGCTCTGTGTCTTCCTACAAGCAAGACTTCGTCTCAGGTAAACACAGTCACTTTCCAGCTCAAATGAAGATACCTCATTCATGAAGCTCACATGATTCTCGCTCTAAATTGAAAAGCATTGGAGGTTAGAGGACCTGTGGTTTGTATCACTTTCCTAAGCAGAGTTGAAGTAGATATGGACCCTATCTGTAGGAAACACAGTTCTTTTGTTCGGAGCACACTCACATTTCCTGCTGTGTTAGAGACTCTAGAAAGCAAGAGCGTGCATCTTGCTCTAAAGCAGAGTGTGTTTCATGGAAGAGAACTGTGCTGTGTGTTTCCATTCAGAAATGGAGTTATATCCCCAGCTCTGTGTCTTCCTACAAGCAAGACTTCGTCTCAGGAAAATGCAGTGACTTTCCAGCTCAAATGAAGATACCTCATTCACGAAGCTCACATGATTCTCACTCTAAATTGAAAAGCATTGGAGGTTAGAGGACATGTGGTTTGTATCACTTTCCTAAGCAGCGTTGAAGTAGATATGGTCCGTATGTGTAGGAAACACAGTTCTTTTGTTCTGAGCACACTCACATTTCCTGCTGTGTTAGAGACTCTAGAAAGCAAGAACGTGCATCTTGCTCTAAAGCAGAGTGAGTTTCATGGATGAGAACTGTGCTGTGTGTTTCCCTTCAGAAATGGAGTTAAATCCCAGGTTCTTGGTCTTCCTGCAAGCAAGACTTCGTTTCAGGTACACACAGTCACTTTTCAGCTCAAAGGATGCCATATCGTTCACAAATCTCACACGTTTCTCACTCTTAATTCAAAAGCATTAGATGTTAGAGGACCTGTGGTTTGTATCAGTATCCTATGCAGAGTTGAACTAGATATGGTCCGTATGTGTAGGAAAAACAGTTCTTTTATGCTGAGCACACCCACATTTCCTGCTGTGTTAGAGACTCTAGAAAGCAAGAACGTGCATCTTGCTCTAAAGCAGAGTATGTTTCATGGATGAGAACTGTGCTGTGTGTTTCCCTTCAGAAATGGAGTTCAATCCCAGTCTCTGAGTCTTCCTACAAGCAAGACTCCTTTCATGTACACACAGTCACTTTTCAGCTCAAACGAAGCAACATTATTCACTAAGCTCACAAGTTTCTCGCTCTTAACACAAAAGCATTGGATGTTAGAGGACCTGTGGTTTGTATCACTTTCCTAAGCAGAGTTGAACTAGATATGGTCTGTATGTGTACGAAACACAGTTCTTTTGTTCTGAGCACACACATGTTTCCTGCTGTGTTAGAGATTCTAGAAACAAGAGCATGCATCTGGCTCTAAACCATAGTGTGTTTCATGGATGAGAACTGTGCTGTGTGTTTCCCTTCAGAAATGGAGTTAAATCTCAGGCTCTGTGTCTTCCTACAAGGAAGACTTCGTTTCAATTAAATGCAGTCACTGTTAGGCTCATAGGAAGCTACATCGTTTATGAAGCTCCCACGTTTCTCGCTCTTAACTATAAAGTGTTTGATGTTAGAGGACCGGTGCTTTGTATCAGTTTCCTACGCAGAATTGAAGTAGATATGGTCCGTATGTGTAGGAAACACAGTTCTTTTATTCTGAGCACGCTCACATTTCCTGCTGTGTTAGAGACTCTAGAAAGCAAGAGCATGCTTCTTGCCCTAAAGCAGAGTGAGTTTCCTGGAAGAGAACTGTGCTTTGTGTTTCCCTTCAGAAATGGAGTTAAATACCAGGCTCTGTGTGTTCCTACAAGCAAGACTTCGTTTCAGGTAAATGCTGTCACTTTTCAGCTCAAACAAAGCTACATTGTTCATGAAGCTCACAGGTTTCTCGCTCTTAACTCAAAGGCGGTGGATATTAGAGGACTTTTGGTTGGTATCAATTTCTTAGGTAAGTTGAACTAGATATGGTGCATATGTGTAGGACACACAGTTCTTTTGTTTTGAGCACACTTACGTATCCTGCTGTGTTAGAGACTCTAGAATGCATGAGCGTGCTTCTTGCTCTAAAGGAGAGTGTGTTTCATGGATGGGAACTGTGCTGTGTGTTTCTCTTCAGAAACGGAGTTAAATCCCAGGCTCTGTGTCTTCCTTCAAGCAAGACTTCGTTGCAGGTAAATGCAGTCATATTTCAGCTCAAACGTAGCTACTTCGTTCACGAAGCTCACACGTTTCTCGCTCTTAACAGAAAAGCGTTGGATGTTAGAGGACCTGTAGTTTGTATCAGTTTCCTAAGCAGAGTTGAACTGGATATGGTCCGTATGTGTAGGAAACACAGTTCTTTTGTTCTGAGCACACTCACGATTCCTGCTGTGTTAGAGACTCTAGAAAGCAAAAGCGTGCTTCTTGCTCTAAAGTAGAGTGTGTTTCATGGATGAGAACTGTGCTGTGTGTTAACCTTCAGAAATCGAGTTAAATCCCAGGTTCTGTGTCTTCCTGCAAGCAAGACTTCGTTTTAGGTACACACAGTCACTTTTAAGCTCAAAGGACGGCATATCGTTCACGAAGCTCACAAGTTCCATGCTCTTAACTATAAAGCATTGGATGTTAGAGGACCTGTGGTTTGCATTAGTTTCCTAAGCAGAGTTGTACTAGATATGGTCCTTATGTGTAGGAAACACAGTTCTTTTTTTTTTTAGCACACTCACGTGTTCTGCTGTATTAGAGACCATTGGAAGCAAGAGCGTGCTTTTTGTTATTAAGCAGAGTGTGTTTCCTGGAAGAGAACTGTGCTTTGTGTTTCCCTTCAGAAATGGAGTTAAATACCAGGCTCTGTGTCTTCCTATAAGCAAGACTTCGTCTCAGGTAAACACAGTCACTTTCCAGCTCAAATGAAGATACCTCATTCATGAAGCTCACATGATTCTCGCTCTAAATTGAAAAGCATTGGAGGTTAGAGGACCTGTGGTTTGTATCACTTTCCTAAGCAGAGTTGAAGTAGATATGGACCCTATCTGTAGGAAACACAGTTCTTTTGTTCGGAGCACACTCACATTTCCTGCTGTGTTAGAGACTCTAGAAAGCAAGAGCGTGCATCTTGCTCTAAAGCAGAGTGTGTTTCATGGAAGAGAACTGTGCTGTGTGTTTCCATTCAGAAATGGAGTTATATCCCCAGCTCTGTGTCTTCCTACAAGCAAGACTTCGTCTCAGGAAAATGCAGTGACTTTCCAGCTCAAATGAAGATACCTCATTCACGAAGCTCACATGATTCTCACTCTAAATTGAAAAGCATTGGAGGTTAGAGGACATGTGGTTTGTATCACTTTCCTAAGCAGCGTTGAAGTAGATATGGTCCGTATGTGTAGGAAACACAGTTCTTTTGTTCTGAGCACACTCACATTTCCTGCTGTGTTAGAGACTCTAGAAAGCAAGAACGTGCATCTTGCTCTAAAGCAGAGTGAGTTTCATGGATGAGAACTGTGCTGTGTGTTTCCCTTCAGAAATGGAGTTAAATCCCAGGTTCTTGGTCTTCCTGCAAGCAAGACTTCGTTTCAGGTACACACAGTCACTTTTCAGCTCAAAGGATGCCATATCGTTCACAAATCTCACACGTTTCTCACTCTTAATTCAAAAGCATTAGATGTTAGAGGACCTGTGGTTTGTATCAGTATCCTATGCAGAGTTGAACTAGATATGGTCCGTATGTGTAGGAAAAACAGTTCTTTTATGCTGAGCACACCCACATTTCCTGCTGTGTTAGAGACTCTAGAAAGCAAGAACGTGCATCTTGCTCTAAAGCAGAGTATGTTTCATGGATGAGAACTGTGCTGTGTGTTTCCCTTCAGAAATGGAGTTCAATCCCAGTCTCTGAGTCTTCCTACAAGCAAGACTCCTTTCATGTACACACAGTCACTTTTCAGCTCAAACGAAGCAACATTATTCACTAAGCTCACAAGTTTCTCGCTCTTAACACAAAAGCATTGGATGTTAGAGGACCTGTGGTTTGTATCACTTTCCTAAGCAGAGTTGAACTAGATATGGTCTGTATGTGTACGAAACACAGTTCTTTTGTTCTGAGCACACACATGTTTCCTGCTGTGTTAGAGATTCTAGAAACAAGAGCATGCATCTGGCTCTAAACCATAGTGTGTTTCATGGATGAGAACTGTGCTGTGTGTTTCCCTTCAGAAATGGAGTTAAATCTCAGGCTCTGTGTCTTCCTACAAGGAAGACTTCGTTTCAATTAAATGCAGTCACTGTTAGGCTCATAGGAAGCTACATCGTTTATGAAGCTCCCACGTTTCTCGCTCTTAACTATAAAGTGTTTGATGTTAGAGGACCGGTGCTTTGTATCAGTTTCCTACGCAGAATTGAAGTAGATATGGTCCGTATGTGTAGGAAACACAGTTCTTTTATTCTGAGCACGCTCACATTTCCTGCTGTGTTAGAGACTCTAGAAAGCAAGAGCATGCTTCTTGCCCTAAAGCAGAGTGAGTTTCCTGGAAGAGAACTGTGCTTTGTGTTTCCCTTCAGAAATGGAGTTAAATACCAGGCTCTGTGTCTTCCTACAAGCAAGACTTCGTTTCAGGTAAATGCTGTCACTTTTCAGCTCAAACAAAGCTACATTGTTCATGAAGCTCACAGGTTTCTCGCTCTTAACTCAAAGGCGGTGGATATTAGAGGACTTTTGGTTGGTATCAATTTCTTAGGTAAGTTGAACTAGATATGGTGCATATGTGTAGGACACACAGTTCTTTTGTTTTGAGCACACTTACGTATCCTGCTGTGTTAGAGACTCTAGAATGCATGAGCGTGCTTCTTGCTCTAAAGGAGAGTGTGTTTCATGGATGGGAACTGTGCTGTGTGTTTCTCTTCAGAAACGGAGTTAAATCCCAGGCTCTGTGTCTTCCTTCAAGCAAGACTTCGTTGCAGGTAAATGCAGTCATATTTCAGCTCAAACGTAGCTACTTCGTTCACGAAGCTCACACGTTTCTCGCTCTTAACAGAAAAGCGTTGGATGTTAGAGGACCTGTAGTTTGTATCAGTTTCCTAAGCAGAGTTGAACTGGATATGGTCCGTATGTGTAGGAAACACAGTTCTTTTGTTCTGAGCACACTCACGATTCCTGCTGTGTTAGAGACTCTAGAAAGCAAAAGCGTGCTTCTTGCTCTAAAGTAGAGTGTGTTTCATGGATGAGAACTGTGCTGTGTGTTAACCTTCAGAAATCGAGTTAAATCCCAGGTTCTGTGTCTTCCTGCAAGCAAGACTTCGTTTTAGGTACACACAGTCACTTTTAAGCTCAAAGGACGGCATATCGTTCACGAAGCTCACAAGTTCCATGCTCTTAACTATAAAGCATTGGATGTTAGAGGACCTGTGGTTTGCATTAGTTTCCTAAGCAGAGTTGTACTAGATATGGTCCTTATGTGTAGGAAACACAGTTCATTTTTTTTTGAGCACACTCACGTGTTCTGCTGTATTAGAGACCATTGGAAGCAAGAGCGTGCTTTTTGTTATTAAGCAGAGTGTGTTTCCTGGAAGAGAACTGTGCTTTGTGTTTCCCTTCAGAAATGGAGTTAAATACCAGGCTCTGTGTCTTCCTATAAGCAAGACTTCGTTTCAGGTAAACGCTGTCACTTTTCAGCTCAAACAAAGCTACATTGTTCACGAACCTCACAGGTTTCTCGCTCTTAACTCAAAAGCGTTGGATGTTAGAGGACCTGTGGTTTGTAGCTGTTTCCTTAGTAGAGTTGAACTAGATATGGTCCGTATTTGTAGGAAAAACAGTTCTATGTTTTGAACACACTCACGTTCCTTGCTGTGTTAGAGTCTCTAGAAAGCAAGAGTGTGCATCTAGCTCTAAGCAGAGTGTGTTTCATGGAAGAGAACTGTGCTGTGTGTTTCCATTCAGAAATGGAGTTATATCCCTGGCTCTGTGTCTTCCTACAAGCAAGACTTCGTCTCAGGTAAACACAGTCACTTTCCAGCTCAAATGAAGATACCTCATTCATGAAGCTCACATGATTCTCGCTCTAAATTGAAAAGCATTGGAGGTTAGAGGACCTGTGGTTTGTATCACTTTCCTAAGCAGAGTTGAAGTAGATATGGACCCTATCTGTAGGAAACACAGTTCTTTTGTTCGGAGCACACTCACATTTCCTGCTGTGTTAGAGACTCTAGAAAGCAAGAGCGTGCATCTTGCTCTAAAGCAGAGTGTGTTTCATGGAAGAGAACTGTGCTGTGTGTTAACCTTCAGAAATCGAGTTAAATCCCAGGTTCTGTGTCTTCCTGCAAGCAAGACTTCGTTTTAGGTACACACAGTCACTTTTAAGCTCAAAGGACGGCATATCGTTCACGAAGCTCACAAGTTCCATGCTCTTAACTATAAAGCATTGGATGTTAGAGGACCTGTGGTTTGCATTAGTTTCCTAAGCAGAGTTGTACTAGATATGGTCCTTATGTGTAGGAAACACAGTTCTTTTTTTTTTGAGCACACTCACGTGTTCTGCTGTATTAGAGACCATTGGAAGCAAGAGCGTGCTTTTTGTTATTAAGCAGAGTGTGTTTCCTGGATGAGAACTGTGCTGTATGTTTCCCTTCAGAATTGGTGTTAAAACCCAGGCTCTGTTTCTTACTACAAGCAAGACTTCGTTTCAGGTAAACGCATTCACTTTCCAGCTGAAACGAAGCTACATCGTTCACGAAGCTCACATGTTTCTCCGTCTTAACTCAAAGCGGTGGATATTAGAGGACTTTTGGTTTGTATCAGTTTCATAAGTAAGTTGAACTAGATACGGTCTGTATGTTTAGGAAACACAGTTCTGTTATTCTGAGCACACCCATGTTTCTTGCTGTGTTAGAGACTCTAGAACAAGAGCCTGCATCTGGCTCTAAAGCAGAGTGTGTTTCATGCATGAGAACTGTGCTGTGTGTTTCCCTTCATAATTGGAGTTCAATCCCAGGCTCTGTGTCTTCCTGCAAGCAAGACTTCGTTTCATGTAAACACAGTCACTTTTCAGCTCAAAGGAAGCTACATCGTTCACGAAGCTCACACGTTTCTCGCTCTTAACAGAAAAGCTTTGGATGTTAGAGGAGCTGTGGTTTGTATCAGTTTGCTAAGCAGGCTTGAACTAGATATGGTCCTTATGTGTAGGAAACACATTTCTTTTATTCTGAGCACACTCACATTTCCTGCTGTGTTAGAGACTCTAGAAAGCAAGAGCGTGCATCTTGCTCTAGGGCAGAGTGTGTTTCATGGATGAGAACTCTGCTTTGTGTTTCCATTCTGAAATGGAGTTAAATCCCAGGCTCTGTGTCTTCCTACAAGCAAGACTTCGTTTCAGGTAAACGCAATCAATTTTCAGCTCAAAGGAAGCTACATTGTTTACAAAGCTCACACATTTCTTTCTCTTACATGAAAAGTGTTGGATGTTAGAACACCTGTGGTTTGTATCAGATTCCTAAGCAGAGTTGAACTGGATAGGAAACACAGATCTTTTGTTCTGCGCACACTCACGTTTCCTGCTGTGTTAGAGACTCTACAAAGGAAGAGCGTGCATCTTTCTCTAGGGCATAGTGCGCTTCATCCATGAGAACTGTGCTGTGTGTTACCCTTCAGAAATGGAGTTAAATCCCAGGCTCTGTGTCTTAATACTAACAAGACTTCGTTTCAGGTAAAGGCAGTCACTTTTCAGCATAAATGAAGGTACATCCTTTATGAAGCTCACACGTTTCTCGCTCTTAACTCTAATGCGATGGATGTTAGAGGAACTGTGGTTTGTATCACATTCATAAGCAGAGTTGAGCTAGATATTGTCCCTATGTGTAGGAAAAACATTTCTTCTGTTCGGAGCACTCTCACGTTTTCTGCTGTGTTACAGATTCTATAAAACAATTGTGTGTATCTTGCTCTAAAGCAGAGTGTGTTTAATGTATGAGAACTGTGCTGTGTGTTTCCCTTAAGAAATGGAGTTAAATCCCAGGCTCTGTGTCTTCCAACAAGCAAGACTTCATTTCAGGTAAACACAGTCCATTTTCAGCTCAAACGAAGGTACATCGTTCACGAAGCTCACACGTTTCTCCCTCTTAACACAAAGGCGTTGGATGTTAGAGGACTTATGGTTTGTATCAGTTTCAAAAGCAAGTTGAACTAGATATATTCTGTATGTGTAGGAAATACAGTTCTTTTTTTCTGAGCACACTCACGTATCCTTTCTTGTTAGAGACTCTAGAAAGTAAGTGCATGCTTCTTTCTCTAAAGAAGAGTGTGTTTCTTGGATGAGAACTGTGCTTTGTGTTTCCATTCAGAAATGGAGTTCACTCCCAGGCTCTGTGTCTTCCTACAAGCAAGACTTCGTTTCAGGGAAACGTAGTCACTTTTCACTCAAAGGAAGCTACTTGGTTCACAAAGCTCACAAGTTTCTCGACCATAACTCCAAAGCTTTGGATGTTAGAGGACCTGTGATTGTATCAGTTTCCTTAGCAGAGTTGAACTAGATATGGTCTGTATGTGTAGGAAACACAGTTCTTTTTTTCTGAGCACACTCACGTTTCCTGCTGTATTAGAGACTCTAGAAAGCAAGAGCATGCTTCTTGTTCTTAAGCATACTGTGTTTCATGGAAGAGAACTGTGCTGTGTGTTTCCCTTCAGAAATGGAGTTCAATCCCACGCTCTGTGTCTTCCTACAAGCAAGAGTTCGTCTCAGGTAATCACAGTCACTTTACAGCTCAAATGAAGCTACCTCGCTCATGAAGCTCACACGTATCTCGCCTTATATTGAGAAGCGTTGGATGTTAGAAGACCTGTGGTTTTTATCAGTTTCATACGCATAGTTGAACTGGATATGGTCCGTATGTGTAGGAAACACAGTTCTTTTGTTCTGAGCACACTCAAGTTTCCTGCTGTGTTAGAGACACTAGCAAGCAAGAGCGTGCTTCTTGTTCTTAAACAGAGTGTGATTCATGGAACAGAACTGTGCTGTGTGTTTCACTTCAGAAATGGAGTTAAATCCCACGCTCTGTGTCTTCCTACAAGCAAAACTTCCTCTCAGGTAATCGCAGTCACTTTACAGCTCAAATGAAGATACCTCGTTCACGAAGCTCACACGTATCTCGCCTTATATTGAGAAGCGTTGGATTTCAGAGGACCTGTGGTTTGTATCAGTTTCATAAGCAGAGTTGAACTAGATATGGTCCTTATGTGTAGGAAACACAGTTCTTTTGTTCTGAGAACACACACTTTTCATGCTGTCTTAGAGACTCTACAAAGCAAGAGCGTGCATCTTGCTCTAAAGCAGAATGTGTTTCATGGATGAGAACTGTGCTGTGTGTTTACCTTCAGAAATGGAGTTAAATCCCACGCTATGTGTCTTCCTACAAGCAAGACTTCGTTTCAGGTAAACACAGTCACTTTACAGCTCTAAGGAAACTGTATCGTTCACGAAGCTCACACGTTTCTCACTCTTAACTCAAACGTGTTGGATGTTAGAGGACTTTTGGTTTGTATCAGTTTGATAAGCAAGTTGAACTAGATATGGTCTGTATGTGTAGGAAATACAGTTCGTTTATTCTGATCACAATCACGTTTCCTGTCTTGTTAGTGACTCTAGAAAGAGAGTGCTTTCTTCTTTCTCTACAGCAGAGTTTGTTTCTTGGATGAAAACTGTGCTGTGTGTTTCCCTTCATAAATGGAGTTAAATCCAGGCTCTGTGTCTTCCTACAAGCAAGACTTCGTTTCAGGTAATCGCAGTCACTTTAGTGCTCTAATGAAGCAACCTCGTTCACGAAGCTCACACGTTTCTCTCCTTATATTGACAAGGGTTGCATGTTAGAGGACCTGTGGTTTGTATCAGTTTCATAAGCAGAGTTGAACTGGATATGGTCCGTATGTGTAGGAAACACAGATCTTTGTTCTGAGCACACTCAAGTTTCTTGCTGTGTTAGAGACACTAGCAAGCAAGAGCATGCTTCTTTTCCTTAAACAGAGTGTGTTTTATCACAGAGAACTGTGCTGTGTGTTTCCCTTCAGAAATGGAGGTCAATCCCAGGATCTGTGTTTTCCTACAAGCAAGACTTCTTTGCCGGTAAACGCAGTCACTTTTCAGCTCCAAAAAAGGTACATCGCTCATTAAGCTCACACTTTTCTCGTTGTAACTCAAAAACTTTGGATGTTAAAGGACCTGGGGTTTGTGTCAGTCTCCTGTGCAGAGGTGAACTAGATATGGTCCGTATGTGTAGGAAACACATTTCTTTTTTTCTGAGCACACTCATGTGTCCTGCTGTATTAGAGACTCTAGAATGCAAGAGCGTGCTTCTTGCTCAAAAGCAGAGTGTGTTTCATGGATGAGAACTCTGTTGTCTGGTTCCCTTAAGATATGGAGTTAAATCCCAGGCTCTGTGTCCTCCTATAAGCAAGACTTCGTCCAGGTAAACGCAGTCACTTTTTAGCTCAAAGGAAGCTACATCGTTCACGAAGCTCACACGTTTCTTGCTGTTAACAGAAAAGCGTTGGATGTTAGAGGACCTGTGGTTTGTATCAGTTTCATGAGCAGAGTTGAACAAGTTATGGTCCCTATGTGTAGGAAACACAGTTCTTTTGTTCTGAGCACACTCACGTTTCCTGCTGTGTTAGAGACTCTACAAAGCAAGAGCGTGCATGTTGCTCTAAAGCAGAATGTGTTTCATGGATGAGAACTGTGCTGTGTGTTTCCCTTGAGATATGGTGTTAAATCGCAGGCTCTGTGTCTTCCTACAAGCAACACTTCCTTTCAGGTAGACCCAGTCACTTTTTATCTCAAAGAAGGTACATCATTCACAAAGCTCAAACGTTTTGCGCTCTTAACTGAAAAGCATTGGATGTTAGAGGACCTGTGGTTTGTATCAGTTTCCTAAGCAGAGTTGAACTAGATATGGTCCGTAAGTGTAGCAAACATAGTTCTTTTTTTCTGAGCACACTCACGTTTCCTGCTGTGTTAGATAATCTAGAGAGCAAGAGCGTGCATCTTGCTCTAAAGCAGAGTGTGTTTCATGGATGAGAACTGTGGTGTGTGTTTCCCTTCAGACATGGAGTTAAATCCCAGGCTCTGTGTCTTCCTACAAGCAAGACTTCGTCTCAGGTAAACTCAGTCAGTTTACAGCTCAAATGAAGCTACCTCGTTCACGAAGCTCACACGTTTATTGTCTTATATTTAGAAGCGTTGGATGTTAGAAGACCTGTGGTTTGTATCAGTGTCATAACCAGACTTGAACTGGATATGGTCCTTATGTGTAGGAAACACAGTTCTTTTGTTCTGAGAACACTCAAGTTTCCTACTGTGTTAGACACTCTGGCAAGCAAGAGCGTGTTTCTTGTTCTTAATCAGAGTGTGTTTCATGGAACAGAACTGTGCTGTGTGTTTCCCTTCAGAAATGGAGTTCAATCCCAGGCTCTGTGTCTTCCCTCAAGCAAGAGTTCGTTGCTGGTAAACGCAGTCACTTTTCAGCTCCAAAAAAGCTACATCGCTCATTAAGGTCACATTTTTCTAGCTCGTAACTCAAAAACTTTTGATGTTAGAGGACCTGGGGTTTGTGTCAGTCTCCTGAGCAGAGTTGAACTAGATAAGGTCGGTCTGTGTTGGAAACACAGTTCTTTTTTTCTGAGCACACTCATGTGTCCTGCTGTGTTAGAGACTCTAGAAAGCAAGATAGTGCTTCTTGCTCTAAAGCAGAGTGTGTTTCATGGATGAGAACTGTGCTGTGTGTTTCCCTTGAGATATGGAGTTAAATCGCAGCTCTGTGTCCTCCTACAAGCAAGACTTCGTTTCAGGTAAACGCAGTCACTTTTCAGCTCAAAGGAAGCTACATCATTCACGAAGCTCACACGTTTCTCGCTCTTAACAGAAAAGCGTTGGATCTTAGAGGACCTGTGGTTTGTATCAATTTCCTAAGCAGAGTTGAACTGGATATGTTCCGTAAGTGTAGGAAACACAGTTCTTTTGTTCTGAGCAAACTCACGTTTCCTGTCTTGTTAGAGACTCTAGAAAGAAAGTGCAGTCTGCTTTGACTAAAGCAGAGTGTGTTTCATGAATGACAACTGTACTGTGTGTTTCCCTTCCCAAATGGAGTTCAATCCCAGTCTCTGTGTCTTCCTACAAGGTAGACTTCATTTTAGGTAAACACAATCACTTTTCAGCTCAAAAGAAGCTACATTGTTCACGAAGTTCACACGTTTCTCGCTTTATACTGAAAAGCATGGGATCTTAGAGGACCTGTGGTTTGTATCAGTTTCCTAAGCAGAGTTGAACTAGATATGATCCGTATGTGTAGGAAACACAGTTCTTTTGTTCTGAGCACATTCCCATTTCCTGCTGTGTTAGGGACTCTAGAAAGCAAGAGCATGCATCGTGATCTAGGGCAGAGTGTGTTTTATGGATGACAACTCTGCTTTGTGTTTCCATTCAGAAATGGAGTTCAATCCCAGGCTCTCTGTCTTCCTACAAGCAAGACTTCGTTCCTGGTAAACACAGTCACTTTTCAGCTCCAAAAAAGCTACATCGCTCATGAAGCTCACACTTTTCTCGCTCTTAACTCAAAAACTTTGGATGTTAGAGGACCTGGTGTTTGTGTCAGTCTCCTCAGCAGAGTTGAACTATATATGGTCCATATGTATAGGAAACACAGTTCTAATTTTCTGAGCAAACTCACGTTTCATGCTTTTTTAGAGCCTCTAGAAAGCAAGAGCATGCATCTTGCTCTAAAGCAGAGTGTGTTTCATGGATGAGAACTGTACTGTTTGTTTTTCTTCAGAAATGGAGTTAAATCCCAGGCTCTGTGTCTTCCTACAAGCAAGACCTCGTTTCAGGTAAATGCAGTCACCTTTCAGCTCAAAGAAGCTACATAATTTACAAAGCTCACAAGTTTCTCGCTTTATATTAAAAAGCATTGGATGATAGAGGACCTGTGGTTTGTATCAGTTTAATAAGCAGAGTTGAACTAGATATGATCCGTATGTGTAGCAAACACAGTTCTTTTGATCTGAGCACACTCACATTTCATGCTTGTTAGAGACTCTAGAAAGCAAGAGTGTGCATCTTGCTCTAGAGCAGAGTGTGTTTCATGGATGAGAACTGTGCTTTCTGTTTCCCTTCAGATATGGAGTTAAATCCCAGGCTCTGTGTCTTCCTACAAGCAAGACTTCATTTCAGGTAAACGCAGTCACTTTTTAGCTCAAAGGAAGCTACATCGTTCACGAAGCTCACACGTTTCTCCCTCTTAACAGAAGGGCGTAGGATGTTAGAGGACCTGTGGTTTGTATCACTTTCCTAAGCAGACTTGAACTAGATATGGTCCGTGTGTGTAGGAAACACAGTTCTTTTGTTCTGAGCACACTCACGTTTCATGCTGTGTTAGAGACTCTACAAAGCAAGAGCGTGCATCTTGCTCTAAAACAGAGTGTGTGTCATGGATGACAACTGTGCTGTTGTTTCCCTTCAGAAATGGAGTTCAATCCCAGGATCTGTGTCTTCCTACAAGCAAGACATCGTTTCAGGTAAACGCAGTCACTTTTTAGCTCAAAGGAAGCTACATCGTTCACGAAGCTCACATCTTTCTCGCTCTTAACAGAAAGCGTTGAATGTTAGAGGAACTGTGGTTTGT
Organism: Onychomys arenicola; assembly: GCA_949786405.1. Taxonomy (NCBI): domain Eukaryota; kingdom Metazoa; phylum Chordata; class Mammalia; order Rodentia; family Cricetidae; genus Onychomys; species Onychomys arenicola. The sequence goes on from OX460367.1 coordinate 23,982,884, forward strand.
ATCAGTTTCCTAAGCAGAGTTGAACTAGATATGGTCCGTATGTGTAGGAAACACAGTTCTTTTTTTCTGAGCACACTCACGTTTTTGTCTTTTTAGAGATTCTAGGAAGAAAGTGAATGCTTCTTTCTCTAAAGCAGAGTGTGCTTTATGGATGATAACTGTGCTGTGTGTTTCCCTTCAGAAATGGAGTTAAATCCCAGGCTCTGTGTCTTCCTACAAGCAAGACTTCGTTTCAGGTAAACACAGTCACTTTTCAGCTTAAAAGAAGCTACATCGTTCACGAAGTTCCCACGATTCTCGCTTTATAATGAAAACCTTTGGATGTTAGAGGACCTGTGGTTTATATCAGTCTCCTGAGCAGAGTTGAACTAGATATGGTCTGTATGTGTAAGAAACACAGTTCTTTTTTTCTGAGAACACATATGTGTCATACAGTATCAGAGAATCTAGAAAGCAAGAGCGTGCTTCTTGTTCCTAAGCAGAGTGTGTTTCATGGATGAGAACTGTGCTGTGTGTTTCCCTTCAGAAATGGAGTTCAATCCCAGGCTCTGTGTCTTCCTACAAGCAACACTTTGTTTCAAGTAGACACATTCACTGTTTATCTCAAACAAGCTACATCGTTCACGAAACTCAAACGTTTTGCGCTCTTAACTGAAAAGCATTGGATGTTAGAGGACCTGTGGTTTGTATCAGTTTCCTAAGTAGAGGTGAACTAGATATGGTCCGTATGTGTTGCAAACACAGTTCTTTTTTTCTTAGCACACTCAAGTTTCCTGTTGTGTTAGAGAATCTAGAAAGCAAGAGCATGCATCTTGCTCTAAAGCAGAGTGTGTTTCATGGATGTGTACTGTGCTGTGTGTTTCCCTTCAGACATGGAGTTAAATCCCACACTCTGGGTCTTCCTACAAGCAAGGTTTCGGTTGAGGTAAAGATAGTCACTTTTCAGCTCAAAAGAAGCTACATCGTTCACGAAGTTCACAGGTTTCTCGCTTTATACTGAAAAGCTTTGGATGTTAGAGGACCTGTGGTTTATATCAGTCTCCTGAGCAGAGTTGAACTAGATATGGTCCGTATGTGTAAGAAACACAGTTCATTTTTTCTGAAACACTCACGTGTCCTGCTGTATTAGAGACTATAGAAAGCAAGAGCGTACTTCTTGTTCTTAAGCAGAGTGTGTTTCATGGAACAGAACAGTGCTGTGTGTTTCCCTTCAGAAATGGCGTTCAATCCCGCCTCTGTGTCTTCCTACAAGCAAGACTTTGTTGCTTGTAAAAGCAGTCACTTTTAAGCTCCAAAAAAGCTTCATTGCTCATTAAACTCACACTTTTCTCGCTTGTAACTCAAAAACTTTGGATGTTAGAGGACTTGGGGTTTATATCAGTCTCCTGGGCAGAGTTGAACTAGATATGGTCCGTATAGTAGGAAACACAGTTCTTTTTTTCTGAGCACACTCACATGTCCTGCTGTATTAGAGACTCTGGAATGCAAGAGCGTACTTCTTGCTCTAAAGCAGAGTGTGTTTCATGGATGAGAACTGTGCTGTGTGTTTCCCTTCATAAATGGAGTTCAATCCCAGGCTCTGTGTCTTCCTACAAGCAACACTTCCTTTCAGGTAGACCCAGTCACTTTTTATCTCAAAGAAGGTACATCATTCACAAAGCTCAAACGTTTTGCGCTCTTAACTGAAAAGCATTGGATGTTAGAGGACCTGTGGTTTGTATCAGTTTCCTAAGCAGAGTTGAACTAGATATGGTCCGTAAGTGTAGCAAACATAGTTCTTTTTTTCTGAGCACACTCACGTTTCCTGCTGTGTTAGATAATCTAGAAAGCAAGAGCGTGCATCTTGCTCTAAAGCAGAGTGTGTTTCATGGATGAGAACTGTGGTGTGTGTTTCCCTTCAGACATGGAGTTAAATCCCAGGCTCTGTGTCTTCCTACAAGCAAGACTTCGTCTCAGGTAAACTCAGTCAGTTTACAGCTCAAATGAAGCTACCTCGTTCACGAAGCTCACACGTTTCTTGCCTTATATTGAGAAGCGTTGGATGTTAGAAGACCTGTGGTTTGTATCAGTGTCATAACCAGACTTGAACTGGATATGGTCCTTATGTGTAGGAAACACAGTTCTTTTGTTCTGAGCACACTCAAGTTTCCTACTGTGTTAGACACTCTGGCAAGCAAGAGCGTGTTTCTTGTTCTTAATCAGAGTGTGTTTCATGGAACAGAACTGTGCTGTGTGTTTCCCTTCAGAAATGGAGTTCAATCCCAGGCTCTGTGTCTTCCCTCAAGCAAGAGTTCGTTGCTGGTAAACGCAGTCACTTTTCAGCTCCAAAAAAGCTACATCGCTCATTAAGCTCACATTTTTCTAGCTCGTAACTCAAAAACTTTTGATGTTAGAGGACCTGGGGTTTGTGTCAGTCTCCTGAGCAGAGTTGAACTAGATAAGGTCCGTCTGTGTAGGAAACACAGTTCTTTTTTTCTGAGCACACTCATGTGTCCTGCTGTATTAGAGACTCTAGAATGCAAGATCGTGCTTCTTGCTCTAAAGCAGAGTGTGTTTCATGGATGAGAACTGTGCTGTGTGTTTCCCTTGAGATATGGAGTTAAATTGCAGGCTCTGTGTCCTCCTACAAGCAAGACTTCGTTTCAGGTAAACGCAGTCACTTTTCAGCTCAAAGGAAGCTACATCATTCACGAAGCTCACACGTTTCTCGCTCTTAACAGAAAAGCGTTGGATCTTAGAGGACCTGTGGTTTGTATCAGTTTCCTAAGCAGAGTTGAACTGGATATGGTCCGTAAGTGTAGGAAACACAGTTCTTTTGTTCTGAGCACACTCATGTTTCCTTTCTTGTTAGAGACTCTAGAAAGAAAGTGCATGCTTCTTTGTTTAAAGCAGAGTGTGTTTCATGGATGACAACTGTGCTGTGTGTTTTTCTTCAGAAATGGAGTTAAATCCCAGGCTCTGTGTCTTCCTACAAGCAGGACTTCGTTTCAGGTAAACGCAGTCACTTTTCAGCTTAAATGACGCTACATCTTTCACGAAGCTCACAGGTTTCTCGCGGTTTACTGAAAAGCGTTGGATGTTAGAGGACCTGTGGTTTGTATCAGTTTCCTTAACATAGTTGAACTAGATATGGTGTGTATGTGTGGGAAACACAGTTCTTTTGTTTTGAGCACACTCACGATTCCTGCTTTATTAGAGACTCTAGTAAGCAAGAGCGTGATTCTTGTTCTTAAGCATAGTGTGTTTCATGGAAGAGAACTGTGCTGTGTGTTTCCCTTCACAAATGGAGTTCATCCCAGGCTCTGTGTCCTCCTACAAGCAAGACTTCATTGCTGGTAAATGCAGTCACTTTTCAGCTCCAGAAAGCTATAACGCTCAAGAAGCTCACAATTTTCTTGCTCTTAATTCAAAAACTGTGGATGTTAGAGGACCTGCGGTTTATATCAGTCTCCTGAGTAGAGTTGAACTAGATATGGTCCGTATGTGTAAGAAACACAGTCCTTTTTTTCTGAAACACTCACGTGTCCTGCTGTATTAGAGACTATAGAAAGCAAGAGCGTACTTCTTGTTCTTAAGCAGAGTGTGTTTCATGGAACAGAACAGTGCTGTGTGTTTCCCTTCAGAAATGGCGAACAATCCCGCCTCTGTGTCTTCCTACAAGCAAGACTTTGTTGCTTGTAAAAGCAGTCACTTTTAAGCTCCAAAAAAGCTACATTGCTCATTAAACTCACACTTTTCTCGCTTGTAACTCAAAAACTTTGGATGTTAGAGGACTTGGGGTTTATATCAGTCTCCTGGGCAGAGTTGAACTAGATATGGTCCGTATAGTAGGAAACACAGTTCTTTTTTTCTGAGCACACTCACATGTCCTGCTGTATTAGAGACTCTGGAATGCAAGAGCGTACTTCTTGCTCTAAAGCAGAGTGTGTTTCATGGATGAGAACTGTGCTGTGTGTTTCCCTTCATAAATGGAGTTCAATCCCAGGCTCTGTGTCTTCCTACAAGCAACACTTCCTTTCAGGTAGACCCAGTCACTTTTTATCTCAAAGAAGGTACATCATTCACAAAGCTCAAACGTTTTGCGCTCTTAACTGAAAAGCATTGGATGTTAGAGGACCTGTGGTTTGTATCAGTTTCCTAAGCAGAGTTGAACTAGATATGGTCCGTAAGTGTAGCAAACATAGTTCTTTTTTTCTGAGCACACTCACGTTTCCTGCTGTGTTAGATAATCTAGAAAGCAAGAGCGTGCATCTTGCTCTAAAGCAGAGTGTGTTTCATGGATGAGAACTGTGGTGTGTGTTTCCCTTCAGACATGGAGTTAAATCCCAGGCTCTGTGTCTTCCCTCAAGCAAGAGTTCGTTGCTGGTAAACGCAGTCACTTTTCAGCTCCAAAAAAGCAACATCGCTCATTAAGCTCACATTTTTATAGCTCGTAACTCAAAAACTTTTGATGTTAGAGGACCTGGGGTTTGTGTCAGTCTCCTGAGCAGAGTTGAACTAGATAAGGTCCGTCTGTGTAGGAAACACAGTTCTTTTTTTCTGAGCACACTCATGTGTCCTGCTGTATTAGAGACTCTAGAATGGAAGAGCGTGCTTCTTGCTCTAAAGCAGAGTGTGTTTCATGGATGAGAACTGTGCTGTGTGTTTCCTTCAGAAATGGAGTTAAATCCCAGGCTCTGTGTCTTTCTACAAGCAAGACTTCGTTTCAGGTAAACATAGTCACTTTTCAGCTCAAAGGAAGCTACATCGTTCACGAAGCTCACACATTTCTCGCTCTTAACAGAAAAGCGTTGGATGTTAGTGAACCTGTGGTTTTTTATCAGTTTCCTAAGCAGAGTTGAACTAGATATGGTCCGTATATGTAGGAAACTCAGTTCTTTTGTTCTGAGCACACTCATGTTTCATGCTGTGTTAGAGACTCTACAAAGCAAGAGCGTGCATCTTATTCTAAAGCAGAATGTGTTTCATGGATGAGAACTGTGCTGTGTGTCCCTTCAGAAATGGAGTTAATTCCCATGCTCTGTGTCTTCCTACAAGCAAGAGTTCGTCTCAGGTAATCGCAGTCACTTTACAGCTCAAATGAAGCTACCTCGTTCAAGAAGATCACACGTATCTCGCCTTATATTGAGAAGCGTTGGATGATAGAGGACCTTGGTTTGTATCAGTTTCATAAGCAGAGGTGAACTAGATATGGTCCGTTTTTGTAGGAAACACAGTTCTTTTGTTCTGAGCACACACATGTTTCACGCTGTGTTAGAGACACTAGAAAGCAGTGCGTGCATCTTGCTCTAAAGCAGAATGTGTTTCATGCATGAGGACTGTGCTGTGTGTTTCCCTTCAGAAATGGAGTTAAATCCCAGGCTCTGTGTCTTCCTGCAAGCAAAACTTCGTTTCAGGTAGACACAGTCACTTTTGATCTCAAAGAAGCTACATTGTTCACGAATCTCAAAGGCTTCACGCTCTTAACTGAAAAGCATTGGATTTTAGAGGACATTTGGTTTGTATCAGTTTCCTAAGCAGAGTTGAACTGGATATGGTCCTTATGTGTAGGAAACACAGTTCTTTTGTTCTGAGCACACTCAAGTTTCCTACTGTGTTAGACACTCTTGCAAGCAAGACCGTGCTTCTGGTTCTTAAACAGAGTGTGTTTCATGGAACAGAACTGTGCTGTGTGATTCCCTTCAGCAATCGAGTTCAATCCCAGGCTCTGTGTCTTAACTCAAGCAAGAGTTTGTTGCTGGTAAACGCAGTCACTTTTCAGCTCGAAAAAAAGCTACATCACTCATTAAGCTCACACTTTTCTCGCTTGTAACTCAAAAACTTTGGATGTTAAAGGACCTGGGGTTTGTGTCAGTCTCCTGAGCAGAGGTGAACTAGATATGGTCCGTATGTGTAGGAAACACAGTTCGTTTTTTCTGAGCACACTCATGTGTCCTGCTGTATTAGCGACTCTAGAATGCAAGAGCGTGCTTCTTGCTCTAAATCAGAGTGTGTTTCATGGATGAGAACAGTGCTGTGTGTTTCCCTTCAGAATTGGAGTTAAATCCGAGGCTCTGTGTCTTCCTACAAGCAAGGCTTCATTTCAGGTAAACACAGTCACTTTCAACCTCTAAGGAATCTATATAGTTCACGAAGCTCACACGTTTCTCACTCTAAACTCAAAGGCGTTGGATGTTACATGACCTTTGGGTTGTATGAGTTTCATAAGCAAGTTGAACTAGATATGGTCCGTATGTGTAGGAAACACAGTTCTTTTTTTCTGAGCACACTCATGTGTCCTGCTGTATTAGAGACTCTAGAATGCAAGAGCGTGCTTCTTGCTCTAAAGCAGAGTGTGTTTCATGGATGAGAACTGTGCTGTGTGTTTCCCTTCAGAATTGGAGTTAAATCCGAGGCTCTGTGTCTTGCTACAAGCAAGACTTCTTTTCAGGTAAACACAGTCACTTTCCAGCTCTAACGAAGCTATATCGTTCACGAAGCTCACACGTTTCTCACTCTTAACTCAAAGGCGTTGGATGTTAGAGGACTTTTGGTTTGTATCATTTCATAAGCAAGTTGAACTAGATATGATCTGTATGTGTGGGAAATACAGTTTGTTTATTCTGATCACACTCACGTTTCCTGTCTTGTTAGTGACTCTAGAAAGAGAGTGCTTGCTTCTTTCTCTAAAGCAGAGTGTGTTTCTAGGAAGTGTACTGTGCTTTATGTTTCCCTTCATAAATGGAGTTAAAACCAGGCTCTGTGTCTTCCTACAAGCAAGACTTCGTTTCAGGTAAAGGCAGTCACTTTTCAGCTCAAACGAAGGTACATCTTTCACGAAGCTCACACGTTTCTTGCTCTTAAGAGAAAAGCGTTGGATGTTATAGCAACTGTTGTTTGCATCACTTTCCCAAGCAGAGTTGAACTAGATATGGTCTGTATGTGTAGGAAACACAGTTCTTTTGTTCTGAGCACACTCACGTTTCATGCTGTGTTAGAGACTCTACAAAGCAAGAGCATGCATGTTGCTCTAAAGCAGAGTGTGTTTCATGGATGAGAACTGTTGTGTGTTTTTCCCTTCAGAAATGGAGTTAAATCCCACGCTCTGTGTCTTCCTACAAGCAAGATTTCGTCTCAGGTAATCACAGTCACTTTACAGCTCAAATGAAGCTACCTCGCTCATGAAGCTCACACGTATCTCGCCTTATATTGAGAAGCGTTGGATGTTAGAAGACCTGTGGTTTTTATCAGTTTCATACGCATAGTTGAACTGGATATGGTCCGTATGTGTAGGAAACACAGTTCTTTTGTTCTGAGCACACTCAAGTTTCCTGCTGTGTTAGAGACACTAGCAAGCAAGAGCGTGCTTCTTGTTCTTAAACAGAGTGTGATTCATGGAACAGAACTGTGCTGTGTGTTTCCCTTCAGAAATGGAGTTAAATCCCACGCTCTGTGTCTTCCTACAAGCAAAACTTCCTCTCAGGTAATCGCAGTCACTTTACAGCTCAAATGAAGATACCTCGTTCACGAAGCTCACACGTATCTCGCCTTATAATGAGAAGCGTTGGATTTCAGAGGACCTGTGGTTTGTATCAGTTTCATAAGCAGAGTTGAACTAGATATGGTCCTTATGTGTAGGAAACACAGTTCTTTTGTTCTGAGAACACACACTTTTCATGCTGTCTTAGAGACTCTACAAAGCAAGAGCGTGCATTTGCTCTAAAGCAGAATGTGTTTCATGGATGAGAACTGTGCTGTGTGTTTCCCTTCAGAAATGGAGTTAAATCCCACGCTATGTGTCTTCCTACAAGCAAGACTTCGTTTCAGGTAAACCCAGTCACTTTACAGCTCTAAGGAAACTGTATCGTTCACGAAGCTCACACGTTTCTCACTCTTAACTCAAACGTGTTGGATGTTAGAGGACTTTTGGTTTGTATCAGTTTCATAAGCAAGTTGAACTAGATATAGTCTGTATGTGTAGGAAATACAGTTCGTTTATTCCGATCACACTCACGTTTCCTGTCTTGTTAGTGACTCTAGAAAGAGAGTGCTTTCTTCTTTCTCTAAAGCAGAGTGTGTTTCTTGGATGAAAACTGTGCTGTGTGTTTCCCTTCATAAATGGAGTTAAAACCAGGCCCTGTGTCTTCCTACAAGCAAGACTTCGTTTCAGGTAATCGCAGTCACTTTAGAGCTCTAATGAAGCTACCTCGTTCACGAAGCTCACACGTTTCTCTCCTTATATTGACAAGGGTTGCATGTTAGAGGACCTGTGGTTTGTATCAGTTTCATAAGCAGAGTTGAACTGGATATGGTCCGTATGTGTAGGAAACACAGATCTTTGTTCTGAGCACACTCAAGTTTCTGGCTGTGTTAGAGACTCTAGCAAGCAAGAGCGTGCTTCCTTTTCTTAAACAGAGTGTGTTTTATCACAGAGAACTGTGCTGTGTGTTTCCCTTCAGAAATGGAGGTCAATCCCAGGATCTGTGTTTTCCTACAAGCAAGACTTCTTTGCAGGTAAACGCAGTCAATTTTCAGCTCCAAAAAAACTACATCGCTCATTAAGCTCACAATTTTCTCGCTTGTATCTCAAAAACTTTTGATGTTAAAGGACCTGGGGTTTGTGTCAGTCTCCTGAGCAGAGGTGAACTAGATATGGTCCGTATGTGTAGGAAACACAGTTCTTTTTTTCTGAGCACACTCATGTGTCCTGCTGTATTAGAGACTCTAGAATGCAAGAGCGTGCTTCTTTCTCTAAAGCAGAGTGTGTTTCATGGATGAGAACTGTGTTGTCTGGTTCCCTTAAGATATGGAGTTAAATCCCAGGACATGTGTCCTCCTATAAGCAAGAATTCGTCCAGGTAAACGCAGTCACTTTTTAGCTCAAAGGAAGCTACATCGTTCACGAAGCTCACACGTTTCTTACTCTTCACAGAAAAGTGTTGGATGTTAGAGGACCTGTGGTTTGTATCAGTTTCATAAGCAGAGTTGAACAAGATATGATCCCTATGTGTAGGAAACACAGTTCTTTTGTTCTGAGCACACTCACGTTTCATGCTGTGTTAGAGACTCTACAAAGCAAGAGCCTGCATCTTGCTCTAAGGCAGAATGTGTTTCATCGATGAGAACTGTGCTGTGTGTTTCCCTTCAGAAATGGAGTTAAAACCAGGCTCTGTGTCTTCCTACAAGCAAGAGTTCGTTTCAGGTAAAGGAAGTCATTTTTCAGCTCAAACGATGGTACATCTTTCACGAAGCTCACACGTTTCTTGCTCTTAAGAGAAAAGCGTTGGATGTTATAGCAACTGTGGTTTGTATCACTTTCCCAAGCAGAGTTGAACTAGATATGGTCTGTATGTGTAGGAAACACAGTTCTTTTGTTCTGAGCACACTCCCGTTTCATGCTGGGTTAGAGACTCTACAAAGCAAGAGCGTGCATCTTGCTCTAAAGCAGAGTGTGTTTCATGGATGAGAACTGTGCTGTGTGTTTCCCTTCAGAAATGGAGTTAAATCCCACGCTCTGTGTCTTCCTACAAGCAAGACTTCGTATCAGGTAATCGCAGTCACTTTAGAGCTCAAATGAAGCTACCTCGTTCACGAAGCTCACACGTTTCTCTCCTTATATTGACAAGGGTTGGATGTTAGAGGTCCTGTGGTTTGTATCAGTTTCATAAGCAGATTAGAACTGGATATGGTCCGTATGTGTAGGAAACACAGTTCTTTTTTCTGAGCACACTCAAGTTTCCTGCTGTGTTAGAGACTCTAGCAAGCAAGAGCGTGCTTCTTGTCCTTAAACAGAGTGTGTTTTATGGAACAGAACTGTGCTGTGTGTTTCCCTTCAGAAATGGAGTTCAATCCCAGGATCTGTGTTTTCCTACAAGCAAGAATTCTTTGCCGGTAAACGCAGTCACTTTTCAGCTCCAAGAAAGCTACATCGCTCATTAAGCTCACACTTTTCTCGCTTGTAACTCAAAAACTGTGGATGATAAAGGACCTGGGGTTTGTGTCAGTCTCCTGAGCAGAGGTGAACTAGATATGGTCCGTATGTGTAGGAAACACAGTTCTTTTTTTCTGAGCCCACTCATGTGTCCTGCTGTATTTGAGACACTAGAATGCAAGAGCGTGCTTCTTTCTCTAAAGCAGAGTGTGTTTCATGGATGAGAACTGTGCTGTCTGTTTCCCTTAAGATATGGAGTTAAATCCCAGGCTCTGTGTCCTATAAGCAAGACTTCGTCCAGGTAAACGTAGTCACTTTCCAGCTCTAACGAAGCTATATCGTTCACAAAGCTCACACGTTTCTCACTCTAAATTCAAAGGCGTTGGATGTTACATGACTTTTGGGTTGTATCAGTTTTATAAGCAAGTTGAACTAGATATGGTCCGTATGTGTAGGAAACACAGTTCTTTTTTTCTGAGCACACTCATGTGTCCTGCTGTATTAGAGACTGTAGAATGCAAGAGCGTGCCTCTTGCTCTAAAGCAGAGTGTGTTTCATGGAACAGAACTGTGCTGTGTGTTTCCCTTCAGAATTGGAGTTAAATCCGAGGCTCTGTGTCTTCCTACAAGAAAGACTTCGTTTCAGGTAAACACAGTCACTTTCCAGCTCTAACGAAGCTATATCGTTCACGAAGCTCAAACGTTTCTCACTCTAAACTGAAAGGCGTTGGATGTTACATGACTTTTGGGTTGTATCAGTTTCATAAGCAAGTTGAACTGGATATGGTCCGTATGTGTAGGAGACACAGTTCTTTTTTTCTGAGGACACTCATGTGTCCTGCTGTATTAGAGACTCTAGAATGCAAGAGCATGCTTTCTTCTCTAAAGCAGAGTGTGTTTCATGGATGAGAACTGTGCTGTCTGTTTCCCTTAAGATATGGAGTTAAATCCCAGGCTCTGTGTCCTCCTATAAGCAAGACTTCGTCCAGGTAAACGCAGTCACTTTTTAGCTCAAAGGAAGCTACATCATTCATGAAGCTCACACGTTTCTTGCTCTTAACAGAAAAGCGTTGGATGTTAGAGGACCTGTGGTTTGTATCAGTTTCATATGCAGAGTTGAACTAGATATGGTCCGTATGTGTAAGAAACACAGTTCTTTTGTTCTGAGCACACCCATGTGTCCTGCTGTATTAGAGACTCTAGAATGCAAGAGCGTGCTTCTTGCTCTAAAGCAGAGTGTGTTTCATGGATGAGAACTGTGCTGTGTGTTTCCCTTCAGAATTGGAGTTAAATCTGAGGCTCTGTGTCTTCCTACAAGCAAGACTTCATTTCAGGTAAACACAGTCACTTTCAAGCTCTACCGAAGCTATATCGTTCAGGAAGCTCACACGTTTCTCACTCTTATCTCAAACGTGTTGGATGTTAGAGGACTTTTGGTTTGTATCAGTTTCATAAGCAAGTTGAACTAGATATTGTCTGTATGTGTAGGAAATACAGTTCGTTTATTCTGATCACACTCACGTTTCCTGTCTTGTTAGTGACTCTAGAAAGAGAGTGCTTTCTTCTTTCTCTAAAGCAGAGTGTGTTTCTTGGATGAGAACTGTGCTGTGTGTTTCCCTTCATAAATGGACTTAAAACCAGGCTCTGTGTCTTCCTACAAGCAAGACTTTGTTTCAGGTAAAGGCAGTCACTTTTCAGCTCAAAGGAAGGTACGTCATTCACGAAGCTCACACGTTTCTCGCTCTTACGAGAAAAGCATTGGATGTTATAGCACCTGTGGTTTGTATCACTTTCGTAAGCAGAGTTGAACTAGATATGGTCCTTATGTGTAGGAAACACAGTTCTTTTGTTCTGAGCACACACACTTTTCATGCTGTCTTAGAGACTCTACAAAGCAAGAGCGTGCATCTTGCTGTAAAGCAGAATGTTTTTCATGGATGAGAACTGTGCTGTGTGTTTCCCTTCAGAAATGGAGTTAAATCCCATGCTCTGTGTCTTCCTACCAGCAAGACTTCGTCTCAGGTAATCGCAGTCACTTTATAGCTCAAATGAAGCTACCTCGTTCACGAAGCTCACACGTATCTCGCCTTATACTGAGAAGCGTTGGATGTTAGAGGACCTGTGGTTTGTATCAGTTCCATAAGCAGAGTTGAACTGGATATGGTTTGTATGTGTAGGAAACACAGCTCTTTGTTCTGAGCACACTCAAGTTTCCTGCTGTGTTAGAGACTCTAGCAAGCAACAGCATGCTTCTTGTTCTTAAACAGAGTGTGTTTCATGGAACAGAACTGTGCTGTGTGTTTCCCTTCAGAAATGGAGTTCAATCCCAGGATCTGTGTTTTCCTACAAGCAAGACTTCTTTGCTGGTAAACGCAGTCACTATTCAGCTCCAAAAAAGCTACATCGCTCATTAAGCGAACACTTTTCTCGCTTGTAACTCAAACACTGTGGATGTTAAAGGACCTGTGGTTTGTGTCAGTATCCTGAACAGAGGTGAACTATATATCGTCAGTATGTGTAGGAAACATAGTTCTTTTTTTCTGAGCACTCCCATGTGTCCTGCTGTATTAGAGACTCTAGAATGCAAGAGCGTGCTTCTTGCTCTAAAGCAGAGTGTGTTTCATGGATGAGAACTGTGCTGTGTGTTTCCCTTCAGAATTGGAGTTATATCCGAGGCTCTGTGTCTTCCTACAAGCAAGACTTCATTTCAGGTAAACACAGTCACTTTCAAGCTCTACCGAAGCTATATCGTTCACGAAGCTCACACGTTTCTCACTCTTAACTCAAACGTGTTGTATGTTAGAGCACTTTTGGTTTGTATCAGTTTCATAAGCAAGTTGAACTAGATATGGTCTGTATGTGTAGGAAATACAGTTCGTTTATTCTGATCACACTCACGTTTCCTGTCTTGTTAGTGACTCTAGAAAGAGAGTGCTTTCTTCTTTCTCTAAAGCAGAGTGTGTTTCTTGGATGAGAACTGTGCTGTGTGTTTCCCTTCATAAATGGTGTTAAAACCAGGCTCTGTGTCTTCCTACAAGCAAGACTTCGTCTCAGGTAATTGCAGTCACTTTACAGCTCAAATGAAGCTACCTCGTTCACAAAGCTCACACGTTTCTCGCCTTATATTGAGAAGCGTTGGATGTTAGAGGACCTGTGGTTTGTATCAGTTTCATAAGCAGAGTTGAACTGGATATGGTTTGTATGTGTAGAAAACACAGTTCTTTGTTCTGAGCACACTCAATTTTCCTGCTGTGTTAGAGACTCTAGCAAGCAACAGCGTGCTTCTTGTTCTTAAACAGAGTATGTTTCATGGAACAGAACTGTGCTGTGTGTTTCCCTTCAGAAATGGAGTTCAATCCCAGGATCTGTGTCTTCTTACAAGCAAGACTTCTTTTCTGGTAAACGCAGTCACTTTTCAGCTCCAAAAAAAGCTACATCGCTCATTAAGCTCACACTTTTCTTGCTTGTAAATCAATAACTTTGGATATTAGAGGACCTAGGGTTTCTGTCAGTCTCCTGAGCAGAGGTGAACTATATATGGTCCGTATGTGTAGGAAAAACAGTTCTTTTTTTCTGAGCACACCCATGTTTCCTGCTGTATTAGAGACTCTAGAATGCAAGAGCGTGCTTCTTGCTCTAAAGCAGAGTGTGTTTCATGGATGAGAACTGTGCTGTGTGTTTCCCTTCAGAATTGGAGTTAAATCTGAGGCTCTGTGTCTTCCTACAAGCAAGACTTCATTTCAGGTAAACACAGTCACTTTCAAGCTCTACCGAAGCTATATCGTTCACGAAGCTCACACGTTTCTCACTCTTAACTCAAACGTGTTGGATGTTAGAGGACTTTTGGTTTGTATCAGTTTCATAAGCAAGTTGAACTAGATATGGTCTGTATGTGTAGGAAATACAGTTCGTTTATTCTGATCACACTCACGTTTCCTGTGTTGTTAATGACTCTAGAAAGAGAGTGCTTGCTTCTTTCTCTAAAGCAGAGTGTGTTTCTTGGATGAGAACTTTGCTGTGTGTTTCCCTTCATAAATGGACTTAAAACCAGGCTCTGTGTCTTCCTACAAGCAAGACTTTGTTTCAGGTAAAGGCAGTCACTTTTCAGCTCAAACGAAGGTAGGGCATTCACGAAGCTCACACGTTTCTCGCTCTTACGAGAAAAGCGTTGGATGTTATAGCACCTGTGGTTTGTATCACTTTCGTAAGCAGAGTTGAACTAGATATGGTCCGTATGTGTAGGAAACACAGTTCTTTTGTTCTGAGCACACACACTTTTCATGCTGTCTTAGAGACTCTACAAAGCAAGAGCGTGCATCCTGCTCTAAAGCAGAATGGGTTTCATGGATGAGAATTGTGCTGTGTGTTTCCCTTCAAAAATGGAGTTAAATCCCATGCTCTGTGTCTTCCTACAAGCAAGACTTCGTCTCAGGTAATTGCAGTCACTTCATAGCTCAAATGAAGCTACCTCGTTCACGAAGCTCACACGTAACCCGCCTTATATTGAGAAGGAGTTGGATGTTAGAGGACCTGTGGTTTGTATCAGTTTCATAAGCAGAGTTGAACTGGATATGGTTTGTATGTGTAGGAAACACAGCTCTTTGTTCTGAGCACACTCAAGTTTCCTGCTGTGTTAGAGACTCTAGCAAGCAACAGCATGCTTCTTGTTCTTAAACAGAGTGTGTTTCATGGAACAGAACTGTGCTGTGTGTTTCCCTTCAGAAATGGAGTTCAATCCCAGGATCTGTGTTTTCCTACAAGCAAGACTTCTTTGCTGGTAAACGCAGTCACTTTTCAGCTCCAAAAAAGCTACATCGCTCATTAAGCTCACTCTTTTCTCGCTTGTAACTCAAAAACTGTGGATGTTAAAGGACCTGGGATTTGTGTCAGTCTCCTGAGCAGAGGTGAACTAGATATGGTCCGTATGTGTAGGAAACACAGTTCTTTTTTTCTGAGCACACTCATGTGTCCTGCTGTATTAGAGACTCTAGAATGCAAGAGCGTGCTTCTTGCTCTAAAGCAGAGTGTGTTTCATGGATGAGAACTGTGCTGTGTGTTTCCCTTCAGAATTGGAGTTAAATCCGAGGCTCTGTGTCTTCCTACAAGCAAAACTTCATTTCAGGTAAACACAGTCACTTTCAAGCTCTACCGAAGCTATATCGTTCACGAAGCTCACACGTTTCTCACTCTTAACTCAAACGTGTTGGATGTTAGAGGACTTTTGGTTTGTATCAGTTTCATAAGCAAGTTGAACTAGATATGGTCTGTATGTGTAGGAAATACAGTTCGTTTATTCTGATCACACTCACGTTTCCTGTGTTGTTAGTGACTTTAGAAAGAGAGTGCTTGCTTCTTTCTCTAAAGCAGAGTGTGTTTCTTGGATGAGAACTGTGCTGTGTGTTTCCCTTCATAAATGGAGTTAAAACCAGACTCTGTGTCTTCCTACAAGCAAGACTACGTTTCAGGTAAAGGCAGTCACTTTTCAGCTCAAAGGAAGGTACGTCATTCACGAAGCACACACGTTTCTTGCTCTTAAGAGAAAAGAGTTGGATGTTATAGCACCTGTGGTTTGTACCACTTTCGTAAGCAGAGTTGAACTAGATATGGTCCGTATGTGTAGGAAACACAGTTCTTTTGTTCTGAGCACACACACTTTCATGCTGTCTTAGAGACTCTACAAAGCAAGAGCGTGCATCTTGCTGTAAAGCAGAATGTGTTTCATGGATGAGAACTGTGCTGTGTGTTTCCCTTCAGAAATGGAGTTAAATCCCACGCTCTGTGTCTTCTAAAAGCAAGACTTCGTCTCAGGTAATCACAGTCACTTTATAGCTCAAATGAAGCTACCTCGTTTACGAAGCTCACAAGTATCTCGCCTTATACTGAGAAGCGTTGGATGTTAGAGGACCTGTGGTTTGTATCAGTTTCATAAGCAGAGTTGAACTGGATATGGTTTGTATGTGTAGGAAACACAGCTCTTTGTTCTGAGCACACTCAAGTTTCCTGCTGTGTTAGAGACTCTAGAATGCAAGAGCGTGCCTCTTGCTCTAAAGCAGAGTGTGTTTCATGGAACAGAACTGTGCTGTGTGTTTCCCTTCAGAATTGGATTAAATCCAAGGCTCTGTCTCTTCCTACAAGCAAGACTTCGTTTCAGGTAAACACAGTCACTTTCCAGCTCTAACGAAGCTATATCGTTCACGAAGCTCACACGTTTCTCACTCTAAACTCAAAGGCGTTGGATGTTACATGACTTTTGGGTTGTATCAGTTTCATAAGCAAGTTGAACTATATATGGTCCGTATGTGTAGGAAACACAGTTCTTTTTTTCTGAGCACACTCATGTGTCCTGCTGTATTAGAGATTCTAGAATGCAAGAGCGTGCTTCATTCTCTAAAGCAGAGTGTGTTTCATGGATGAGAACTGTGCTGTGTGTTTCCCTTAAGATATGGAGTTAAATCCCAGGCTCTGTGTCCTCCTATAAGCAAGACTTCGTCCAGGTAAACGCAGTCACTTTTTAACTCAAAGGAAGCTACATCGTTCACGAAGCTCACACGTTTCTTGCTCTTAACAGAAAAGCGTTGGATGGTAGAGGACCTGTGGTTTGTATCAGTTTCATAAGCAGATTTGAACTAGATATGGTTCGTATGTGTAGGAAACACAGTTCTTTTGTTCTGAGGACACACACTTTTCATGCTGTCTTAGAGACTCTACAAAGCAAGAGCGTGCATATTGCTCTAACGCAGAATGTGTTTCATGGATGAGAACTGTGCTGTGTGTTTCCCTTCAGAAATGGAGTTCAATCCCAGGATCTGTGTCTTCTTACAAGCAAGACTTCTTTGCTGGTAAACGCAGTCACTTTTCAGCTCCAAAAAAAGCTACATCGCTCATTCAGCTCACACTTTTCTTGCTTGTAACTCAATAACTTTGGATATTAGAGTACCTAGGGTTTGTGTCAATCTCCTGAGCAGAGGTGAACTATATATGGTCCGTATGTGTAGGAAACACAGTTCTTTTTTTCTGAGCACACCCATGTGTCCTGCTGTATAAGAGACTCTAGAATGCAAGAGCATGCTTCTTGCTCTAAAGCAGAGTGTGTTTCATGGATGAGAACTGTGCTGTGTGTTTCCGTTCAGAATTGGAGTTAAATCTGAGGCTCTGTGTCTTCCTACAAGCAAGACTTCATTTCAGGTAAACACAGTCACTTTCAAGCTCTACTGAAGCTATATCGTTCACGAATCTCACAAGTTTCTCACTCTTAACTCAAACGTGTTGGATGTTAGAGGACTTTTGGTTTGTATCAGTTTCATAAGCAAGTTGAACTAGATATGGTCTGTATGTGTAGGAAATACAGTTCGTTTATTCTGATCACACTCACGTTTCCTGTCTTGTTAGTGACTCTAGAAAGAGAGTGCTTGCTTCTTTCTCTAAAGCAGAGTGTGTTTCTTGGATGAGAACTGTGCTGTGTGTTTCCCTTCATAAATGGACTTAAAACCAGGCTCTGTGTCTTCCTACAAGCAAGACTTTGTTTCAGGTAAAGGCAGTCACTTTTCAGCTCAAAGGAAGGTACGTCATTCACGAAGCTCACACGTTTCTCGCTCTTACGAGAAAAGCATTGGATGTTATAGCACCTGTGGTTTGTATCACTTTCGTAAGCAGAGTTGAACTAGATATGGTCCTTATGTGTAGGAAACACAGTTCTTTTGTTCTGAGCACACACACTTTTCATGCTGTCTTAGAGACTCTACAAAGCAAGAGCGTGCATCTTGCTGTAAAGCAGAATGTTTTTCATGGATGAGAACTGTGCTGTGTGTTTCCCTTCAGAAATGGAGTTAAATCCCATGCTCTGTGTCTTCCTACCAGCAAGACTTCGTCTCAGGTAATCGCAGTCACTTTATAGCTCAAATGAAGCTACCTCGTTCACGAAGCTCACACGTATCTCGCCTTATACTGAGAAGCGTTGGATGTTAGAGGACCTGTGGTTTGTATCAGTTCCATAAGCAGAGTTGAACTGGATATGGTTTGTATGTGTAGGAAACACAGCTCTTTGTTCTGAGCACACTCAAGTTTCCTGCTGTGTTAGAGACTCTAGCAAGCAACAGCATGCTTCTTGTTCTTAAACAGAGTGTGTTTCATGGAACAGAACTGTGCTGTGTGTTTCCCTTCAGAAATGGAGTTCAATCCCAGGATCTGTGTTTTCCTACAAGCAAGACTTCTTTGCTGGTAAACGCAGTCACTATTCAGCTCCAAAAAAGCTACATCGCTCATTAAGCGAACACTTTTCTCGCTTGTAACTCAAACACTGTGGATGTTAAAGGACCTGTGGTTTGTGTCAGTATCCTGAACAGAGGTGAACTATATATCGTCAGTATGTGTAGGAAACATAGTTCTTTTTTTCTGAGCACTCCCATGTGTCCTGCTGTATTAGAGACTCTAGAATGCAAGAGCGTGCTTCTTGCTCTAAAGCAGAGTGTGTTTCATGGATGAGAACTGTGCTGTGTGTTTCCCTTCAGAATTGGAGTTATATCCGAGGCTCTGTGTCTTCCTACAAGCAAGACTTCATTTCAGGTAAACACAGTCACTTTCAAGCTCTACCGAAGCTATATCGTTCACGAAGCTCACACGTTTCTCACTCTTAACTCAAACGTGTTGTATGTTAGAGCACTTTTGGTTTGTATCAGTTTCATAAGGAAGTTGAACTAGATATGGTCTGTATGTGTAGGAAATACAGTTCGTTTATTCTGATCACACTCACGTTTCCTGTCTTGTTAGTGACTCTAGAAAGAGAGTGCTTTCTTCTTTCTCTAAAGCAGAGTGTGTTTCTTGGATGAGAACTGTGCTGTGTGTTTCCCTTCATAAATGGTGTTAAAACCAGGCTCTGTGTCTTCCTACAAGCAAGACTTCGTCTCAGGTAATTGCAGTCACTTTACAGCTCAAATGAAGCTACCTCGTTCACAAAGCTCACACGTTTCTCGCCTTATATTGAGAAGCATTGGATGTTAGAGGACCTGTGGTTTGTATCAGTTTCATAAGCAGAGTTGAACTGGATATGGTTTGTATGTGTAGAAAACACAGTTCTTTGTTCTGAGCACACTCAATTTTCCTGCTGTGTTAGAGACTCTAGCAAGCAACAGCGTGCTTCTTGTTCTTAAACAGAGTATGTTTCATGGAACAGAACTGTGCTGTTTGTTTCCCTTCAGAAATGGAGTTCAATCCCAGGATCTGTGTCTTCTTACAAGCAAGACTTCTTTTCTGGTAAACGCAGTCACTTTTCAGCTCCAAAAAAAGCTACATCGCTCATTAAGCTCACACTTTTCTTGCTTGTAAATCAATAACTTTGGATATTAGAGGACCTAGGGTTTCTGTCAGTCTCCTGAGCAGAGGTGAACTATATATGGTCCGTATGTGTAGGAAAAACAGTTCTTTTTTTCTGAGCACACCCATGTTTCCTGCTGTATTAGAGACTCTAGAATGCAAGAGCGTGCTTCTTGCTCTAAAGCAGAGTGTGTTTCATGGATGAGAACTGTGCTGTGTGTTTCCCTTCAGAATTGGAGTTAAATCTGAGGCTCTGTGTCTTCCTACAAGCAAGACTTCATTTCAGGTAAACACAGTCACTTTCAAGCTCTACCGAAGCTATATCGTTCACGAAGCTCACACGTTTCTCACTCTTAACTCAAACGTGTTGGATGTTAGAGGACTTTTGGTTTGTATCAGTTTCATAAGCAAGTTGAACTAGATATGGTCTGTATGTGTAGGAAATACAGTTCGTTTATTCTGATCACACTCACGTTTCCTGTGTTGTTAATGACTCTAGAAAGAGAGTGCTTGCTTCTTTCTCTAAAGCAGAGTGTGTTTCTTGGATGAGAACTTTGCTGTGTGTTTCCCTTCATAAATGGACTTAAAACCAGGCTCTGTGTCTTCCTACAAGCAAGACTTTGTTTCAGGTAAAGGCAGTCACTTTTCAGCTCAAACGAAGGTAGGGCATTCACGAAGCTCACACGTTTCTCGCTCTTACGAGAAAAGCGTTGGATGTTATAGCACCTGTGGTTTGTATCACTTTCGTAAGCAGAGTTGAACTAGATATGGTCCGTATGTGTAGGAAACACAGTTCTTTTGTTCTGAGCACACACACTTTTCATGCTGTCTTAGAGACTCTACAAAGCAAGAGCGTGCATCCTGCTCTAAAGCAGAATGGGTTTCATGGATGAGAATTGTGCTGTGTGTTTCCCTTCAAAAATGGAGTTAAATCCCATGCTCTGTGTCTTCCTACAAGCAAGACTTCGTCTCAGGTAATTGCAGTCACTTCATAGCTCAAATGAAGCTACCTCGTTCACGAAGCTCACACGTAACCCGCCTTATATTGAGAAGGAGTTGGATGTTAGAGGACCTGTGGTTTGTATCAGTTTCATAAGCAGAGTTGAACTGGATATGGTTTGTATGTGTAGGAAACACAGCTCTTTGTTCTGAGCACACTCAAGTTTCCTGCTGTGTTAGAGACTCTAGCAAGCAACAGCATGCTTCTTGTTCTTAAACAGAGTGTGTTTCATGGAACAGAACTGTGCTGTGTGTTTCCCTTCAGAAATGGAGTTCAATCCCAGGATCTGTGTTTTCCTACAAGCAAGACTTCTTTGCTGGTAAACGCAGTCACTTTTCAGCTCCAAAAAAGCTACATCGCTCATTAAGCTCACTCTTTTCTCGCTTGTAACTCAAAAACTGTGGATGTTAAAGGACCTGGGATTTGTGTCAGTCTCCTGAGCAGAGGTGAACTAGATATGGTCCGTATGTGTAGGAAACACAGTTCTTTTTTTCTGAGCACACTCATGTGTCCTGCTGTATTAGAGACTCTAGAATGCAAGAGCGTGCTTCTTGCTCTAAAGCAGAGTGTGTTTCATGGATGAGAACTGTGCTGTGTGTTTCCCTTCAGAATTGGAGTTAAATCCGAGGCTCTGTGTCTTCCTACAAGCAAAACTTCATTTCAGGTAAACACAGTCACTTTCAAGCTCTACCGAAGCTATATCGTTCACGAAGCTCACACGTTTCTCACTCTTAACTCAAACGTGTTGGATGTTAGAGGACTTTTGGTTTGTATCAGTTTCATAAGCAAGTTGAACTAGATATGGTCTGTATGTGTAGGAAATACAGTTCGTTTATTCTGATCACACTCACGTTTCCTGTGTTGTTAGTGACTTTAGAAAGAGAGTGCTTGCTTCTTTCTCTAAAGCAGAGTGTGTTTCTTGGATGAGAACTGTGCTGTGTGTTTCCCTTCATAAATGGAGTTAAAACCAGACTCTGTGTCTTCCTACAAGCAAGACTACGTTTCAGGTAAAGGCAGTCACTTTTCAGCTCAAAGGAAGGTACGTCATTCACGAAGCACACACGTTTCTTGCTCTTAAGAGAAAAGAGTTGGATGTTATAGCACCTGTGGTTTGTACCACTTTCGTAAGCAGAGTTGAACTAGATATGGTCCGTATGTGTAGGAAACACAGTTCTTTTGTTCTGAGCACACACACTTTCATGCTGTCTTAGAGACTCTACAAAGCAAGAGCGTGCATCTTGCTGTAAAGCAGAATGTGTTTCATGGATGAGAACTGTGCTGTGTGTTTCCCTTCAGAAATGGAGTTAAATCCCACGCTCTGTGTCTTCTAAAAGCAAGACTTCGTCTCAGGTAATCACAGTCACTTTATAGCTCAAATGAAGCTACCTCGTTTACGAAGCTCACAAGTATCTCGCCTTATACTGAGAAGCGTTGGATGTTAGAGGACCTGTGGTTTGTATCAGTTTCATAAGCAGAGTTGAACTGGATATGGTTTGTATGTGTAGGAAACACAGCTCTTTGTTCTGAGCACACTCAAGTTTCCTGCTGTGTTAGAGACTCTAGAATGCAAGAGCGTGCCTCTTGCTCTAAAGCAGAGTGTGTTTCATGGAACAGAACTGTGCTGTGTGTTTCCCTTCAGAATTGGATTAAATCCAAGGCTCTGTCTCTTCCTACAAGCAAGACTTCGTTTCAGGTAAACACAGTCACTTTCCAGCTCTAACGAAGCTATATCGTTCACGAAGCTCACACGTTTCTCACTCTAAACTCAAAGGCGTTGGATGTTACATGACTTTTGGGTTGTATCAGTTTCATAAGCAAGTTGAACTATATATGGTCCGTATGTGTAGGAAACACAGTTCTTTTTTTCTGAGCACACTCATGTGTCCTGCTGTATTAGAGATTCTAGAATGCAAGAGCGTGCTTCATTCTCTAAAGCAGAGTGTGTTTCATGGATGAGAACTGTGCTGTGTGTTTCCCTTAAGATATGGAGTTAAATCCCAGGCTCTGTGTCCTCCTATAAGCAAGACTTCGTCCAGGTAAACGCAGTCACTTTTTAACTCAAAGGAAGCTACATCGTTCACGAAGCTCACACGATTCTTGCTCTTAACAGAAAAGCGTTGGATGGTAGAGGACCTGTGGTTTGTATCAGTTTCATAAGCAGAGTTGAACTAGATATGGTTCGTATGTGTAGGAAACACAGTTCTTTTGTTCTGAGGACACACACTTTTCATGCTGTCTTAGAGACTCTACAAAGCAAGAGCGTGCATATTGCTCTAACGCAGAATGTGTTTCATGGATGAGAACTGTGCTGTGTGTTTCCCTTCAGAAATGGAGTTCAATCCCAGGATCTGTGTCTTCTTACAAGCAAGACTTCTTTGCTGGTAAACGCAGTCACTTTTCAGCTCCAAAAAAAGCTACATCGCTCATTCAGCTCACACTTTTCTTGCTTGTAACTCAATAACTTTGGATATTAGAGTACCTAGGGTTTGTGTCAATCTCCTGAGCAGAGGTGAACTATATATGGTCCGTATGTGTAGGAAACACAGTTCTTTTTTTCTGAGCACACCCATGTGTCCTGCTGTATAAGAGACTCTAGAATGCAAGAGCATGCTTCTTGCTCTAAAGCAGAGTGTGTTTCATGGATGTGAACTGTGCTGTGTGTTTCCGTTCAGAATTGGAGTTAAATCTGAGGCTCTGTGTCTTCCTACAAGCAAGACTTCATTTCAGGTAAACACAGTCACTTTCAAGCTCTACCGAAGCTATATCGTTCACGAATCTCACAAGTTTCTCACTCTTAACTCAAACGTGTTGGATGTTAGAGGACTTTTGGTTTGTATCAGTTTCATAAGCAAGTTGAACTAGATATGGTCTGTATGTGTAGGAAATACAGTTCGTTTATTCTGATCACACTCACGTTTCCTGTCTTGTTAGTGACTCTAGAAAGAGAGTGCTTGCTTCTTTCTCTAAAGCAGAGTGTGTTTCTTGGATGAGAACTGTGCTGTGTGTTTCCCTTCATAAATGGACTTAAAACCAGGCTCTGTGTCTTCCTACAAGCAAGACTTTGTTTCAGGTAAAGGCAGTCACTTTTCAGCTCAAAGGAAGGTACGTCATTCACGAAGCTCACACGTTTCTCGCTCTTAAGAGAAAAGCGTTGGATGTTATAGCACCTGTGGTTTGTATCACTTTCGTAAGCAGAGTTGAACTAGATATGGTCCGTATGTGTAGGAAACACAGTTCTTTTGTTCTGAGCACACACACTTTTCATGCTGTCTTAGAGACTCTACAAAGCAAGAGCGTGCATCCTGCTCTAAAGCAGAATGGGTTTCATGGTTGAGAACTGTGCTGTGTGTTTCCCTTCAAAAATGGAGTTAAATCCCAGGCTCTCTGTCCTCCTATAAGCAAGACTTCGTCCAGGTAAACGCAGTCACTTTTTATCTCACAGGAAGCTACACCATTCACGAAGCTCACACGTTTCTTGCTCTTAACAGCAAAGCGTTGGATGTTAGAGGACATGTGGTTTGTATCAGTTTCATAAGCAGAGTTGAACTAGATATGGTCCGTATGTGTAGGAAACACAGTTCTTTTGTTCTGAGCACACTCACGTTTCATGCTGTGTTAGAGACTCTACAAAGCAAGAGCGTGCATCTTGCTCTAAAGCAGAATGTGTTTCATGGATGAGAACTGTGCTGTGTGTTTCCCTTCAGAAATGGAGTTAAATCCCACGCTCTGTGTCTTCCTACAAGCAAGACTTCGTCTCAGGTAATTGCAGTCACTTTACAGCTCAAATGAAGCTACCTCGTTCACAAAGCTCACACGTATCTCGCCTTATATTGAGAAGCGTTGGATGTTAGAGGACCTGTGGTTTGTATCAGTTTCATAAGCAGAGTTGAACTGGATATGGTTTGTATGTGTAGGAAACACAGCTCTTTGTTCTGAGCACACTCAAGTTTCCTGCTGTGTTAGAGACTCTAGCAAGCAACAGCATGCTTCTTGTTCTTAAACAGAGTGTGTTTCATGGAACAGAACTGTGCTGTGTGTTTCCCTTCAGAAATGGAGTTCAATCCCAGGATCTGTGTTTTCCTACAAGCAAGACTTCTTTGCTGGTAAACGCAGTCACTTTTCAGCTCCAAAAAAGCTACATCGCTCATTAAGCTCACACTTTTCTCGCTTGTAACTCAAAAACTGTGGATGTTAAAGGACCTGGGGTTTGTGTCAGTCTCCTGAGCAGAGGTGAACTAGATATGGTCCGTATGTGTAGGAAACACAGTTCTTTTTTTCTGAGCACACTCATGTGTCCTGCTGTATTAGAGACTCTAGAATGCAAGAGCGTGCTTCTTGCTCTAAAGCAGAGTGTGTTTCATGGATGAGAACTGTGCTGTGTGTTTCCCTTCAGAATTGGAGTTAAATCCGAGGCTCTGTGTCTTCCTACAAGCAAGACTTCGTTTCAGGTAAACACAGTCACTTTCCAGCTCTAACGAAGCTATATCGTTCACGAAGCTCACACGTTTCTCACTCTTAACTCAAACGTGTTGTATGTTAGAGTACTTTTAGTTTGTATCAGTTTCATAAGCAAGTTGAACTAGATATGGTCTGTATGTGTAGGAAATAGAGTTCGTTTATTCTGATCACACTCACGTTTCCTGTCTTGTTAGTGACTCTAGAAAGAGAGTGCTTGCTTCTTTCTCTAAAGCAGAGTGTGTTTCTTGGATGAGAACTGTGCTGTGTGTTTCCTTTCATAAATGGAGTTAAAACCAGACTCTGTGTCTTCCTACAAGCAAGACTTTGTTTCAGGTAAAGGCAGTCACTTTTCAGCTCAAACGAAGGTACATCATTCACGAAGCTCACACGTTTCTCGCTCTTAAGAGAAAAGCGTTGGATGTTAGGGGACCTGTGGTTTGTATCACTTTCGTAAGCAGAGTTGAACTAGATATGGTCCTTATGTGTAGGAAACACAGTTCTTTTGTTCTGAGCACGCACACTTTTCATGCTGACTTAGAGACTCTACAAAGCAAGAGCGTGCATCTTGTTCTAAAGCAGAATGTGTTTCATGGATGAGAACTGTGCTGTGTGTTTCCCTTAAGATATGGAGTTAAATCCCAGGCTCTGTGTCCTCCTATAAGCAAGACTTCGTCCAGGTAAACACAGTCACTTTTTAACTCACAGGAAGCTACATCATTCACGAAGCTCACACGTTTCTTGCTCTTAAGAGCAAAGCGTTGGATGTTAGAGGACATGTGGTTTGTATCAGTTTCATAAGCAGAGTTGAACTAGATATGGTCTGTATGTGTAGGAAATACAGTTCGTTTATTCTGATCACACTCACGTTTCCTGTGTTGTTAGTGAATTTAGAAAGAGAGTGCTTGCTTCTTTCTCTAAAGCAAAGTGTGTTTCTTGGATGAGAACTGTGCTGTGTGTTTCCCTTCATAAATGGAGTTAAAACCAGACTCTGTGTCTTCCTACAAGCAAGACTACGTTTCAGGTAAAGGCAGTCACTTTTCAGCTCAAAGGAAGGTACGTCATTCACGAAGCACACACGTTTCTCGCTCTTAAGAGAAAAGAGTTGGATGTTATAGCACCTGTGGTTTGTACCACTTTCGTAAGCAGAGTTGAACTAGATATGGTCAGTATGTGTAGGAAACACAGTTCTTTTGTTCTGAGCACACACACTTTTCATGCTGTCTTAGAGACTCTACAAAGCAAGAGCGTGCATCTTGCTCTAAAGCAGAATGTGTTTCATGGATGAGAACTGTGCTGTGTGTTTCCCTTCAGAAATGGAGTTAAATCCCACGCTCTGTGTCTTCTAAAAGCAAGACTTCGTCTCAGGTAATCACAGTCACTTTACAGCTCAAATGAAGCTACCTCGTTTACGAAGCTCACAAGTATCTCGCCTTATACTGAGAAGCGTTGGATGTTAGAGGACCTGTGGTTTGTATCAGTTTCATAAGCAGAGTTGAACTGGATATGGTTTGTATGTGTAGGAAACACAGCTCTTTGTTCTGAGCACACTCAAGTTTCCTGCTGTGTTAGAGACTCTAGAATGCAAGAGCGTGCCTCTTGCTCTAAAGCAGAGTGTGTTTCATGGAACAGAACTGTGCTGTGTGTTTCCCTTCAGAATTGGATTAAATCCAAGGCTCTGTCTCTTCCTACAAGCAAGACTTCGTTTCAGGTAAACACAGTCACTTTCCAGCTCTAACGAAGCTATATCGTTCACGAAGCTCACACGTTTCTCACTCTAAACTCAAAGGCGTTGGATGTTACATGACTTTTGGGTTGTATCAGTCTCATAAGCAAGTTGAACTATATATGGTCCGTATGTGTAGGAAACACAGTTCTTTTTTTCTGAGCACACTCATGTGTCCTGCTGTATTAGAGACTCTAGAATGCAAGAGCGTGCTTCATTCTCTAAAGCAGTGTGTGTTTCATGGATGAGAACTGTGCTGTGTGTTTCCCTTAAGATATGGAGTTAAATCCCAGGCTCTGTGTCCTCCTATAAGCAAGACTTCGTCCAGGTAAACACAGTCACTTTTTAGCTCAAAGGAAGCTACATCGTTCACGAAGCTCACACGTTTCTTGCTCTTAACAGAAAAGCGTTGGATGGTAGAGGACCTGTGGTTTGTATCAGTTTCATAAGCAGAGTTGAACTAGATATGGTTCGTATGTATAGGAAACACAGTTCTTTTGTTCTGAGCAACACACTTTTCATGCTGTCTTAGAGACTCTACAAAGCAAGAGCGTGCATCTTGCTCTAACGCAAAATGTGTTTCATGGATGAGAACTGTGCTGTGTGTTTCCCTTCAGAAATGGAGTTCAATCCCAGGATCTGTGTCTTCTTACAAGCAAGACTTCTTTGCTGGTAAACGCAGTCACTTTTCAGCTCCAAAAAAAGCTACATCGCTCATTAAGCTCACACTTTTCTTGCTTGTAACTCAATAACTTTGGATATTAGAGGACCTAGGGTTTGTGTCAATCTCCTGAGCAGAGGTGAACTATATATGGTCCGTATGTGTAGGAAACACAGTTCTTTTTTTCTGAGCACACCCATGTGTCCTGCTGTATAAGAGACTCTAGAATGCAAGAGCGTGCTTCTTGCTCTAAAGCAGAGTGTGTTTCATGGATGAGAACTGTGCTGTGTGTTTCCGTTCAGAATTGGAGTTAAATCTGAGGCTCTGTGTCTTCCTACAAGCAAGACTTCATTTCAGGTAAACACAGTCACTTTCAAGCTCTACCGAAGCTATATCGTTCACGAATCTCACAAGTTTCTCACTCTTAACTCAAACGTGTTGGATGTTAGAGGACTTTTGGTTTGTATCAGTTTCATAAGCAAGTTGAACTAGATATGGTCTGTATGTGTAGGAAATACAGTTCGTTTATTCTTATCACACTCACGTTTCCTGTCTTGTTAGTGACTCTAGAAAGAGAGTGCTTTCTTCTTTCTCTAAAGCAGAGTGTGTTTCTTGGATGAGAACTGTGCTGTGTGTTTCCCTTCATAAATGGACTTAAAACCAGGCTCTGTGTCTTCCTACAAGCAAGACTTTGTTTCAGGTAAAGGCAGTCACTTTTCAGCTCAAACGAAGGTACATCATTCACGAAGCTCACAGGTTTCTCGCTCTTACGAGAAAAGCGTTGGATGTTATAGCACCTGTGGTTTGTATCACTTTCGTAAGCAGAGTTGAACTAGATATGGTCCGTATGTGTAGGAAACACAGTTCTTTTGTTCTGAGCACACACACTTTTCATGCTGTCTTAGAGACTCTACAAAGCAAGAGCATGCATCTTGCTCTAAAGCAGAGTGTGTTTCATGGATGAGAACTGTGCTTTGTGTTTCCCTTCAGAAATGGAGTTCAATCCCATGCTCTGTGTCTTCCTACAAGCAAGACTTTGTATCAGGTAATCGCAGTCACTTTAGAGCTCAAATGAAGCTACATCGTTCACGAAGCTCACACGTTTCTCTCCTTATATTGACAAGGGTTGGATGTTAGAGGACCTGTGGTTTGTATCAGTTTCATAAGCAGAGTTGAACTGGATATGGTCCGCATGTGTAGGAAACACAGTTCTTTGTTCTGAGCACACTCAAGTTTCCTGCTGTGTTAGAGACTCTAGCAAGCAAGAGCGTGCTTCTTGTTCTTAAACAGAGTGTGTTTTATGGAACAGAACTGTGCTGTGTGTTTCCCTTCAGAAATGGAGTTCAATCCCAGGATCTGTGTTTTCCTACAAGCAAGACTTCTTTGCCGGTAAACGCAGTCACTTTTCAGCTCCAAAAAACCTACATTGCTCATTAAGCTCACACTTTTCTCGCTTGTAACTCAAAAACTGTGGATGTTAAAGGACCTGAGGTTTGTGTCAGTCTCCTGAGCAGAGGTGAACTAGATATGGTCCGTATGTGTAGGAAACACAGTTCTTTTTTTCTGAGCACACTCATGTGTCCTGCTGTATTAGAGACACTAGAATGCAAGAGCGTGCCTCTTGCTCTAAAGCAGAGTGTGTTTCATGGATGAGAACTGTGCTGTGTGTTTCCCTTCAGAATTGGAGTTAAATCCGAGGCTCTGTGTCTTCCTACAAGCAAGACATCGTTTCAGGTAAACACAGTCACTTTCCAGCTCTAACGAAGCTATATCGTTCACAAAGCTCACACGTTTCTCACTCTAAATTCAAAGGCGTTGGATGTTACATGACTTTTGGGTTGTATCAGTTTCATAAGCAAGTTGAACTAGATATGGTCCGTATGTGTAGGAAACACAGTTCTTTTTTTCTGAGCACACTCATGTGTCCTGCTGTATTAGAGACTCTAGAACGCAAGAGCGTGCTTCCTTCTCTAAAGCAGAGTGTGTTTCATGGATGAGAACTGTGCTGTCTGTTTCCCTTAAGATATGGAGTTAAATCCCAGGCTCTGTGTCCTCCTATAAGCAAGACTTCGTCCAGGTAAACGCAGTCACTTTTTAGCTCAAAGGAAGCTACATCATTCACGAAGCTCACACGTTTCTTCCTCTTAACAGCAAAGCATTGGATGTTAGAGGACCTGTAGTTTGTATCAGTTTCATAAGCAGAGTTGAACTAGATATGGTCCGTATGTGTAGGAAACACAGTTCTTTTGTTCTGAGCACACACACTTTTCATGCTGTCTTGGAGACTCTACAAAGCAAGAGCGTGCATCCTGCTCTAAAGCAGAATGGGTTTCATGGATGAGAACTGTGCTGTGTGTTTCCCTTCAGAAATGGAGTTAAATCCCACGCTCTGTGTCTTCCTACAAGCAAGACTTCGTCTCAGGTAATTGCAGTCACTTTATAGCTCAAATGAAGCTACCTCGTTCACGAAGCTCACACGTATCTCGCCTTATACTGAGAAGCGTTGGATGTTAGAGGACCTGTGGTTTGTATCAGTTTCATAAGCAGAGTTGAACTGGATATGGTTTGTATGTGTAGGAAACACAGCTCTTTGTTCTGAGCACACTCAAGTTTCCTGCTGTGTTAGAGACTCTAGCAAGCAACAGCATGCTTCTTGTTCTTAAACAGAGTGTGTTTCATGGAACAGAACTGTGCTGTGTGTTTCCCTTCAGAAATGGAGTTCAATCCCAGGATCTGTGTTTTCCTACAAGCAAGACTTCTTTGCTGGTAAACGCAGTCACTTTTCAGCTCCAAAAAAGCTACATCGCTCATTAAGCTCACACTTTTCTCGCTTGTAACACAAAAACTGTGGATGTTAAAGGACCTGGGGTTTGTGTCAGTCTCCTGAGCAGAGGTGAACTAGATATGGTCCGTATGTGTAGGAAACACAGTTCTTTTTTTCTGAGCACACTCATGTGTCCTGCTGTATTAGAGACTCTAGAATGCAAGAGCGTGCTTCTTGCTCTAAAGCAGAGTGTGTTTCATGGATGAGAACTGTGCTGTGTGTTTCCCTTCAGAATTGGAGTTAAATCCGAGGCTCTGTGTCTTCCTACAAGCAAGACTTCGTTTCAGGTAAACACAGTCACTTTCCAGCTCTAACAAAGCTATATCGTTCACGAAGCTCACACGTTTCTCACTCTTAACTCAAACGTGTTGTATGTTAGAGGACTTTTGGTTTGTATCAGTTTCATAAGCAAGTTGAACTAGATATGGTCTGTATGTGTAGGAAATAGAGTTCGTTTATTCTGATCACACTCACGTTTCCTGTCTTGTTAGTGACTCTAGAAAGAGAGTGCTTGCTTCTTTCTCTAAAGCAGAGTGTGTTTCTTGGATGAGAACTGTGCTGTGTGTTTCCTTTCATAAATGGAGTTAAAACCAGACTCTGTGTCTTCCTACAAGCAAGACTTTGTTTCAGGTAAAGGCAGTCACTTTTCAGCTCAAACGAAGGTACATCATTCACGAAGCTCACACGTTTCTCGCTCTTAAGAGAAAAGCGTTGGATGTTATAGCACCTGTGGTTTGTATCACTTTCGTAAGCAGAGTTGAACTAGATATGGTCCTTATGTGTAGGAAACACAGTTCTTTTGTTCTGAGCACACTCACGTTTCATGCTGGGTTAGAGACTCTACAAAGCAAGAGCATGCATCTTGCTCTAAAGCAGAGTGTGTTTCATGGATGAGAACTGTGCTTTGTGTTTCCCTTCAGAAATGGAGTTAAATCCCACGCTCTGTGTCTTCCTACAAGCAAGACTTCGTATCAGGTAATCGCAGTCACTTTAGAGCTCAAATGAAGCTACATCGTTCACGAAGCTCACACGTTTCTCTCCTTATATTGACAAGGGTTGGATGTTAGAGGACCTGTGGTTTGTATCAGTTTCATAAGTAGAGTTGAACTGGATATGGTCCGTATGTGTAGGAAACACAGTTCTTTTTTTCTGAGCACACTCATGTGTCCTGCTGTATTAGAGACTCTAGCAAGCAACAGCATGCTTCTTGTTCTTAAACAGAGTGTGTTTTATGGAACAGAACTGTGCTGTGTGTTTCCCTTCAGAAATGGAGTTCAATCCCAGGATCTGTGTTTTCCTACAAGCAAGACTTCTTTGCCGGTAAACGCAGTCACTTTTCAACTCCAAAAAACCTTCATTGCTCATTAAGCTCACACTTTTCTCACTTGTAACTCAAAAACTGTGGATGTTAAAGGACCTGGGGTTTGTGTCAGTCTCCTGAACTGAGGTGAACTAGATATGGTCCGTATGTGTAGGAAACACAGTTCTTTTTTTCTGAGCACACTCATGTGTCCTGCTGTATTAGAGACTCTAGAATGCAAGAGCGTGCTACTTGCTCTAAAGCTGAGTGTGTTTCAAGGATGAGAACTGTGCTGTGTGTTTCCCTTCAGAATTGGAGTTAAATCCGAGGCTCTGCGTCTTCCTACAAGCAAGACTTCGTTTCAGGTAAACACAGTCACTTTCCAGCTCTAACGAAGCTATATCGTTCACAAAGCTCACACGTTTCTTGCTCTTAACAGAAAAGCGTTGGATGTTAGAGTGCCTGTGGTTTGTATCAGTTTCATAAGCAGAGTTGAACTAGATATGGTCCGTATGTGTAGGAAACACAGTTCTTTTGTTCTGAGCAAACTCACTTTTCATGCTGTGTTAGAGAATCTACAAAGCAAGAGCGTGCATCTTGCTCTAAAGCAGAATGTGTTTCATGGATGAGAACTTTGCTGTGTGTTTCCCTTCAGAAATGGAGTTAAATCCCATGCTCTGTGTCTTCCTACAAGCAAGACTTCGTTTCAGGTAATCTCAGTCACTTTACAGCTCAAATGAAGCACCTCGTTCACAAAGATCACACGTATCTCTCCTTATATTGTGAAGCGTTGGATGTTAGAGGACCTGTGGTTTGTATCAGTTTCATAAGCAGAGTTGAACTAGATATGGTCCGTATGTGTAGGAAACACAGTTCTTTTGTTCTGAGCACACACACTTTTCATGTTGTCTTAGAGACTCTACAAAGCAAGAGCGTGCATCTTGCTCTAAAGCAGAATGTGTTTCATGGATGAGAACTGTGCTGTGTGTTTCCCTTCAGAAATGGAGTTAAATCCCACGCTCTGTGTCTTCCTACAAGCAAGAATTCGTCTCAGGTAATTGCAGTCACTTTACAGCTCAAATGAAGCTACCTCGTTCACAAAGCTCACACGTATCTCGCCTTATATTGAGAAGCATTGGATGTTAGAGCACCTGTGGTTTGTATCATTTTCATAAGCAGAGTTGAACTGGATATGGTTTGTATGTGTAGGAAACACAGTTCTTTGTTCTGAGCACACTCAAGTTTCCTTCTAAGTTAGAGACTCTAGCAAGCAACATCGTGCTTGTTGTTCTTAAACAGAGTATGTTTCATGGATGAGAACTGTGCTGGGTGTTTCCCTTCAGAAATGGAGTTCAATCCCAGGATCTGTGTCTTCTTACAAGCAAGACTTCATTGCTGGTAAACGCAGTCACTTTTCAGCTCCAAAAAAAGCTACATCCTCATTAAGCTCACACTTTTCTTGCTTGTAACTCAAAAACTTGGATATTAGAGGACCTAGGGTTTGTGTCAGTCTCCTGAGCAGAGGTGAACTAGATATGGTCCGTATGTGTAGGAAACACAGTTCTTTTTTTCTGAGCACACCCATGAGTCCTGCTGTATAAGAGACTCTAGAATGCAAGAGCGTGCTTCTTGCTCTAAAGCAGAGTGTGTTTCATGGATGAGAACTGTGCTGTGTGTTTCCCTTCAGAATTGGAGTTAAATCCGAGGCTCTGTGTCTTCCTACAAGCAAGACTTCGTTTCAGGTAAACACAGTCACTTTCCAGCTCTAACGAAGCTATATCGTTCACGAAGTTCACACGTTTCTCACTCTTAACTCAAACGTGTTGGATGTTAGAGGACTTTTGGTTTGTATCAGTTTCATAAGCAAGTTGAACTAGATATGGTCTGTATGTGTAGGAAAAACAGTTCGTTTATTCTGATCACACTCACGTTTCCTGTCTTGTTAGTGACTCTAGAAAGAGAGTGCTTGCTTCTTTC
The DNA here is from genome assembly GCA_949786405.1 of Onychomys arenicola. Classification (NCBI taxonomy): domain Eukaryota; kingdom Metazoa; phylum Chordata; class Mammalia; order Rodentia; family Cricetidae; genus Onychomys; species Onychomys arenicola. The sequence continues at coordinate 24,016,045 of OX460367.1, forward strand.
TCTAAAGCAGAGTGTGTTTCTTGGATGAGAACTGTGCTGTGTGTTTCCCTTCATAAATGGAGTTAAAACCAGACTCTGTGACTTCCTACAAGCAAGACTTTGTTTCAGGTAAAGGCAGTCACTTTTCAGCTCAAACGAAGGTACGTCATTCACGAACCTCACACGTTTCTCGCTCTTAAGAGAAAAGCGTTGGATATTATAGCACCTGTGGTTTGTATCACTTTCGTAAGCAGAGTTGAACTAGATACGGTCCTTATGTGTAGGAAACACTGTTCTTTTGTTCTGAGCACACACACTTTTCATGCTGTCTTAGAGTCTCTACAAAGCAAGAGCGTGCATCTTGCTCTAAAGCAGAATGTGTTTCATGGATGAGAACTGTGCTGTGTGTTTCCCTTCAGAAATGGAGTTAAATCCCACGCTCTGTATATTCGTACAAGCAAGACTTCGTCTCAGGTAATCGCAGTCACTTTATAGCTCAAATGCAGCTACCTCGTTCACGAAGCTCACACATATCTCTCCTTATACTGAGTAGCGTTGGATGTTAGAGGACCTGTGGTTTGTATCAGTTTCATAAGCAGAGTTGAAGTGGATATGGTTTGTATGTGTAGGAAACACAGCTCTTTGTTCTGAGCACACTCAAGTTTCCTGCTGTGTTAGAGACTCTAGCAAGCAACAGCGTGCTTCTTGTTCTTAAACAGAGTATGTTTCATGGATGAGAACTGTGCTGGGTGTTTCCCTTCAGAAATGGAGTTCAATCCCAGGATCTGTGTCTTCTTACAAGCAAGACTTCTTTGCTGGTAAACGCAGTCACTATTCAGCTCCAAAAAAGCTACATCGCTCATTAAGCTCACACTTTTCTCGCTTGTAACTCAAAAACTGTGGATGTTAAAGGACCTGGGGTTTGTGTCAGTCTCCTGAACTGAGGTGAACTAGATATGGTCCGTATGTGTAGGAAACACAGTTCTTTTTTTCTGAGCACACTCATGTGTCCTGCTGTATTAGAGACTCTAGAATGCAAGAGCGTGCTACTTGCTCTAAAGCTGAGTGTGTTTCATGGAAGAGAACTGTGCTGTGTGTTTCCCTTCAGAATTGGAGTTAAATCCGAGGCTCTGTGTCTTCCTACAAGCAAGACTTTGTATCAGGTAAAGGCAGTCACTTTTCAGCTCAAACGAAGGTACGTCATTCACGAACCTCACACGTTTCTCGCTCTTAAGAGAAAAGCGTTGGATGTTATAGCACCTGTGGTTTGTATCACTTTCGTAAGCAGAGTTGAACTAGATACGGTCCTTATGTGTAGGAAACACTGTTCTCTTGTTCTGAGCACACACACTTTTCATGCTGTCTTAGAGACTCTACAAAGCAAGAGCGTGCATCTTGCTCTAAAGCAGAATGTGTTTCATGGATGAGAACTGTGCTGTGTGTTTCCCTTCAGAAATGGAGTTAAATCCCACGCTCTGTGTCTTCCTACAAGCAAGACTTCGTCTCAGGTAATCACAGTCACTTTATAGCTCAAATGCAGCTACCTCGTTCACGAAGCTCACACATATCTCTCCTTATACTGAGTAGCGTTGGATGTTAGAGGACCTGTGGTTTGTATCAGTTTCATAAGCAGAGTTGAACTGGATATGGTTTGTATGTGTAGGAAACACAGCTCTTTGTTCTGAGCACACTCAAGTTTCCTGCTGTGTTAGAGACTCTAGCAAGCAACAGCGTGCTTCTTGTTCTTAAACAGAGTATGTTTCATGGATGAGAACTGTGCTGGGTGTTTCCCTTCAGAAATGGAGTTCAATCCCAGGATCTGTGTCTTCTTACAAGCAAGACTTCTTTGCTGGTAAACGCAGTCACTATTCAGCTCCAAAAAAGCTACATCGCTCATTAAGCTCACACTTTTCTCGCTTGTAACTCAAAAACTGTGGATGTTAAAGGACCTGGGGTTTGTGTCAGTCTCCTGAACTGAGGTGAACTAGATATGGTCCGTATGTGTAGGAAACACAGTTCTTTTTTTCTGAGCACACTCATGTGTCCTGCTGTATTAGAGACTCTAGAATGCAAGAGCGTGCTACTTGCTCTAAAGCTGAGTGTGTTTCATGGATGAGAACTGTGCTGTGTGTTTCCCTTCAGAATTGGAGTTAAATCCGAGGCGCTGTGTCTTCCTACAAGCAAGACTTCGTTTCAGGTAAACACAGTCACTTTCCAGCTCTAACGAAGCTATTTCGTTCACAAAGCTCACACGTTTCTTGCTCTTAACAGAAAAGCGTTGGATGTTAGAGAGCCTGTGGTTTGTATCAGTTTCATAAGGAGAGTTGAACTAGATATGGTCCGTATGTGTAGGAAACACAGTTCTTTTGTTCTGAGCACACTCACTTTTAATGCTGTGTTAGAGAAAATACAAAGCAAGAGCGTGCATCTTGCTCTAAAGCAGAATGTGTTTCATGGATGAGAACTTTGCTGTGTGTTTCCCTTCCGTAATGGAGTTAAATCCCATGCTCTGTGTCTTCCTACAAGCAAGACTTCGTTTCAGGTAATCTCAGTCACTTTACAGCTCAAATGAAGCTACCTCGTTCACAAAGATCACACGTATCTCGCCTTATATTGTGAAGCGTTGGATGTTAGAGGACCTGTGGTTTGTATCAGTTTCATAAGCAGAGTTGAACTAGATATGGTCCGTATGTGTAGGAAACACAGTTCTTTTGTTCTGAGCACACACACTTTTCATGCTGTCTTAGAGACTCTACAAAGCAAGAGCGTGCATCTTGCTCTAAAGCAGAATGTGTTTCATGGATGAGAACTGTGCTGTGTGTTTCCCTTCAGAAATGGAGTTAAATCCCACGCTCTGTGTCTTCCTACAAGCAAGACTTCGTCTCAGGTAATTGCAGTCACTTTACAGCTCAAATGAAGCTACCTCGTTCACAAAGCTCACACGTATCTCGCCTTATATTGAGAAGCGTTGGATGTTAGAGGACCTGTGGTTTGTATCATTTTCATAAGCAGAGTTGAACTGGATATGGTTTGTATGTGTAGGAAACACAGTTCTTTGTTCTGAGCACACTCAAGTTTCCTGCTGTGTTAGAGACTCTAGCAAGCAACAGCGTGCTTCTTGTTCTTAAACAGAGTATGTTTCATGGATGAGAACTGTGCTGGGTGTTTCCCTTCAGAAATGGAGTTCAATCCCAGGATCTGTGTCTTCTTACAAGCAAGACTTCTTTGCTGGTAAACGCAGTCACTTTTCAGCTCCAAAAAAAGCTACATCCTCATTAAGCTCACACTTTTCTTGCTTGTAACTCAAAAACTTGGATATTAGAGGACCTAGGGTTTGTGTCAGTCTCCTGAGCAGAGGTGAACTAGATATGGTCCGTATGTGTAGGAAACACAGTTCTTTTTTTCTGAGCACACCCATGTGTCCTGCTGTATAAGAGACTCTAGAATGCAAGAGCGTGCTTCTTGCTCTAAAGCAGAGTGTGTTTCATGGATGAGAACTGTGCTGTGTGTTTCCCTTCAGAATTGGAGTTAAATCCGAGGCTCTGTGTCTTCCTACAAGCAAGACTTCGTTTCAGGTAAACACAGTCACTTTCCAGCTCTACCGAAGCTATATCGTTCACGAAGTTCACACGTTTCTCACTCTTAACTCAAACGTGTTGGATGTTAGAGGACTTTTGGTTTGTATCAGTTTCATAAGCAAGTTGAACTAGATATGGTCTGTATGTGTAGGAAATACAGTTCGTTTATTCTGATCACACTCACGTTTCCTGTCTTGTTAGTGACTCTAGAAAGAGAGTGCTTGCTTCTTTCTCTAAAGCAGAGTGTGTTTCTTGGATGAGAACTCTGCTGTGTGTTTCCCTTCATAAATGGAGTTAAAACCAGACTCTGTGTCTTCCTACAAGCAAGACTTCGTTTCAGGTAAAGGCAGTCACTTTTCAGCTCAAAGGAAGGTACGTCATTCACAAAGCTCACACGTTTCTCGCTCTTAAGAGAAAAGTGTTGGATGTTATAGCACCTGTGGTTTGTATCACTTTCGTAAGCAGAGTTGAACTAGATATGGTCCGTATGTGTAGGAAACACATTTCTTTTGTTCTGAGCACACACACTTTTCATGCTGTCTTAGAGACTCTACAAAGCAAGAGCGTGCATCTTGCTCTAAAGCAGAATGTGTTTCATGGATGAGAACTGTGCTGTGTGTTTCCCTTCAGAAATGGAGTTAAATCCCACGCTCTGTGTCTTCCTACAAGCAAGACTTCGTCTCAGGTAATCGCAGTCACTTTATAGCTCAAATGCAGCTACCTCGTTCACGAAGCTCACACATATCTCTCCTTATACTGAGTAGCGTTGGATGTTAGAGGACCTGTGGTTTGTATCAGTTTCATAAGCAGAGTTGAACTGGATATGGTTTGTATGTGTAGGAAACACAGCTCTTTGTTCTGAGCACACTCAAGTTTCCTGCTGTGTTAGAGACTCTAGCAAGCAACAGCGTGCTTCTTGTTCTTAAACAGAGTATGTTTCATGGATGAGAACTGTGCTGGGTGTTTCCCTTCAGAAATGGAGTTCAATCCCAGGATCTGTGTCTTCTTACAAGCAAGACTTCTTTGCTGGTAAACGCAGTCACTATTCAGCTCCAAAAAAGCTACATCGCTCATTAAGCTCACACTTTTCTCGCTTGTAACTCAAAAACTGTGGATGTTAAAGGACCTGGGGTTTGTGTCAGTCTCCTGAACTGAGGTGAACTAGATATGGTCCGTATGTGTAGGAAACACAGTTCTTTTTTTCTGAGCACACTCATGTGTCCTGCTGTATTAGAGACTCTAGAATGCAAGAGCGTGCTACTTGCTCTAAAGCTGAGTGTGTTTCATGGATGAGAACTGTGCTGTGTGTTTCCCTTCAGAATTGGAGTTAAATCCGAGGCGCTGTGTCTTCCTACAAGCAAGACTTCGTTTCAGGTTACACAGTCACTTTCCAGCTCTAACGAAGCTATTTCGTTCACAAAGCTCACACGTTTCTTGCTCTTAACAGAAAAGCGTTGGATGTTAGAGTGCCTGTGGTTTGTATCAGTTTCATAAGGAGAGTTGAACTAGATATGGTCCGTATGTGTAGGAAACACAGTTCTTTTGTTCTGAGCACACTCACTTTTCATGCTGTGTTAGAGAAAATACAAAGCAAGAGCGTGCATCTTGCTCTAAAGCAGAATGTGTTTCATGGATGAGAACTTTGCTGTGTGGTTCCCTTCCATAATGGAGTTAAATCCCATGCTCTGTGTCTTCCTACAAGCAAGACTTCGTTTCAGGTAATCTCAGTCACTTTACAGCTCAAATGAAGCTACCTCGTTCACAAAGATCACACGTATCTCGCCTTATATTGTGAAGCGTTGGATGTTAGAGGACCTGTGGTTTGTATCAGTTTCATAAGCAGAGTTGAACTAGATATGGTCCGTATGTGTAGGAAACACAGTTCTTTTGTTCTGAGCACACACACTTTTCATGCTGTCTTAGAGACTCTACAAAGCAAGAACGTGCATCTTGCTCTAAAGCAGAATGTGTTTCATGGATGAGAACTGTGCTGTGTGTTTCCCTTCAGAAATGGAGTTAAATCCCACGCTCTGTGTCTTCCTACAAGCAAGACTTCGTCTCAGGTAATTGCAGTCACTTTACAGCTCAAATGAAGCTACCTCGTTCACAAAGCTCACACGTATCTCGCCTTATATTGAGAAGCGTTGGATGTTAGAGGACCTGTGGTTTGTATCATTTTCATAAGCAGAGTTGAACTGGATATGGTTTGTATGTGTAGGAAACACAGTTCTTTGTTCTGAGCACACTCAAGTTTCCTGCTGTGTTAGAGACTCTAGCAAGCAACAGCGTGCTTCTTGTTCTTAAACAGAGTATGTTTCATGGATGAGAACTGTGCTGGGTGTTTCCCTTCAGAAATGGAGTTCAATCCCAGGATCTGTGTCTTCTTACAAGCAAGACTTCTTTGCTGGTAAACGCAGTCACTTTTCAGCTCCAAAAAAAGCTACATCCTCATTAAGCTCACACTTTTCTTGCTTGTAACTCAAAAACTTGGATATTAGAGGACCTAGGGTTTGTGTCAGTCTCCTGAGCAGAGGTGAACTAGATATGGTCCGTATGTGTAGGAAACACAGTTCTTTTTTTCTGAGCACACCCATGTGTCCTGCTGTATAAGAGACTCTAGAATGCAAGAGCGTGCTTCTTGCTCTAAAGCAGAGTGTGTTTCATGGATGAGAACTGTGCTGTGTGTTTCCCTTCAGAATTGGAGTTAAATCCGAGGCTCTGTGTCTTCCTACAAGCAAGACTTCGTTTCAGGTAAACACAGTCACTTTCCAGCTCTACCGAAGCTATATCGTTCACGAAGTTCACACGTTTCTCACTCTTAACTCAAACGTGTTGGATGTTAGAGGACTTTTGGTTTGTATCAGTTTCATAAGCAAGTTGAACTAGATATGGTCTGTATGTGTAGGAAATACAGTTCGTTTATTCTGATCACACTCACGTTTCCTGTCTTGTTAGTGACTCTAGAAAGAGAGTGCTTGCTTCTTTCTCTAAAGCAGAGTGTGTTTCTTGGATGAGAACTCTGCTGTGTGTTTCCCTTCATAAATGGAGTTAAAACCAGACTCTGTGTCTTCCTACAAGCAAGACTTCGTTTCAGGTAAAGGCAGTCACTTTTCAGCTCAAAGGAAGGTACGTCATTCACAAAGCTCACACGTTTCTCGCTCTTAAGAGAAAAGTGTTGGATGTTATAGCACCTGTGGTTTGTATCACTTTCGTAAGCAGAGTTGAACTAGATATGGTCCGTATGTGTAGGAAACACATTTCTTTTGTTCTGAGCACACACACTTTTCATGCTGTCTTAGAGACTCTACAAAGCAAGAGCGTGCATCTTGCTCTAAAGCAGAATGTGTTTCATGGATGAGAACTGTGCTGTGTGTTTCCCTTCAGAAATGGAGTTAAATCCCACGCTCTGTGTCTTCCTACAAGCAAGACTTCGTCTCAGGTAATCGCAGTCACTTTATAGCTCAAATGCAGCTACCTCGTTCACGAAGCTCACACATATCTCTCCTTATACTGAGTAGCGTTGGATGTTAGAGGACCTGTGGTTTGTATCAGTTTCATAAGCAGAGTTGAACTGGATATGGTTTGTATGTGTAGGAAACACAGCTCTTTGTTCTGAGCACACTCAAGTTTCCTGCTGTGTTAGAGACTCTAGCAAGCAACAGCGTGCTTCTTGTTCTTAAACAGAGTATGTTTCATGGATGAGAACTGTGCTGGGTGTTTCCCTTCAGAAATGGAGTTCAATCCCAGGATCTGTGTCTTCTTACAAGCAAGACTTCTTTGCTGGTAAACGCAGTCACTATTCAGCTCCAAAAAAGCTACATCGCTCATTAAGCTCACACTTTTCTCGCTTGTAACTCAAAAACTGTGGATGTTAAAGGACCTGGGGTTTGTGTCAGTCTCCTGAACTGAGGTGAACTAGATATGGTCCGTATGTGTAGGAAACACAGTTCTTTTTTTCTGAGCACACTCATGTGTCCTGCTGTATTAGAGACTCTAGAATGCAAGAGCGTGCTACTTGCTCTAAAGCTGAGTGTGTTTCATGGATGAGAACTGTGCTGTGTGTTTCCCTTCAGAATTGGAGTTAAATCCGAGGCGCTGTGTCTTCCTACAAGCAAGACTTCGTTTCAGGTTACACAGTCACTTTCCAGCTCTAACGAAGCTATTTCGTTCACAAAGCTCACACGTTTCTTGCTCTTAACAGAAAAGCGTTGGATGTTAGAGTGCCTGTGGTTTGTATCAGTTTCATAAGGAGAGTTGAACTAGATATGGTCCGTATGTGTAGGAAACACAGTTCTTTTGTTCTGAGCACACACACTTTTCATGCTGTCTTAGAGAAAATACAAAGCAAGAGCGTGCATCTTGCTCTAAAGCAGAATGTGTTTCATGGATGAGAACTTTGCTGTGTGGTTCCCTTCCGTAATGGAGTTAAATCCCATGCTCTGTGTCTTCCTACAAGCAAGACTTCGTTTCAGGTAATCTCAGTCACTTTACAGCTCAAATGAAGCTACCTCGTTCACAAAGATCACACGTATCTCGCCTTATATTGTGAAGCGTTGGATGTTAGAGGACCTGTGGTTTGTATCAGTTTCATAAGCAGAGTTGAACTAGATATGGTCCGTATGTGTAGGAAACACAGTTCTTTTGTTCTGAGCACACACACTTTTCATGCTGTCTTAGAGACTCTACAAAGCAAGAGCGTGCATCTTGCTCTAAAGCAGAATGTGTTTCATGGATGAGAACTGTGCTGTGTGTTTCCCTTCAGAAATGGAGTTAAATCCCACGCTCTGTGTCTTCCTACAAGCAAGACTTCGTCTCAGGTAATTGCAGTCACTTTACAGCTCAAATGAAGCTACCTCGTTTACAAAGCTCACACGTATCTCGCCTTATATTGAGAAGCGTTGGATGTTAGAGGACCTGTGGTTTGTATCATTTTCATAAGCAGAGTTGAACTGGATATGGTTTGTATGTGTAGGAAACACAGTTCTTTGTTCTGAGCACACTCAAGTTTCCTGCTGTGTTAGAGACTCTAGCAAGCAACAGCGTGCTTCTTGTTCTTAAACAGAGTATGTTTCATGGATGAGAACTGTGCTGGGTGTTTCCCTTCAGAAATGGAGTTCAATCCCAGGATCTGTGTCTTCTTACAAGCAAGACTTCTTTGCTGGTAAACGCAGTCACTTTTCAGCTCCAAAAAAAGCTACATCCTCATTAAGCTCACACTTTTCTTGCTTGTAACTCAAAAACTTGGATATTAGAGGACCTAGGGTTTGTGTCAGTCTCCTGAGCAGAGGTGAACTAGATATGGTCCGTATGTGTAGGAAACACAGTTCTTTTTTTCTGAGCACACCCATGTGTCCTGCTGTATAAGAGACTCTAGAATGCAAGAGCGTGCTTCTTGCTCTAAAGCAGAGTGTGTTTCATGGATGAGAACTGTGCTGTGTGTTTCCCTTCAGAATTGGAGTTAAATCCGAGGCTCTGTGTCTTCCTACAAGCAAGACTTCGTTTCAGGTAAACACAGTCACTTTCCAGCTCTACCGAAGCTATATCGTTCACGAAGTTCACACGTTTCTCACTCTTAACTCAAACGTGTTGGATGTTAGAGGACTTTTGGTTTGTATCAGTTTCATAAGCAAGTTGAACTAGATATGGTCTGTATGTGTAGGAAATACAGTTCGTTTATTCTGATCACACTCACGTTTCCTGTCTTGTTAGTGACTCTAGAAAGAGAGTGCTTGCTTCTTTCTCTAAAGCAGAGTGTGTTTCTTGGATGAGAACTCTGCTGTGTGTTTCCCTTCATAAATGGAGTTAAAACCAGACTCTGTGTCTTCCTACAAGCAAGACTTCGTTTCAGGTAAAGGCAGTCACTTTTCAGCTCAAAGGAAGGTACGTCATTCACAAAGCTCACACGTTTCTCGCTCTTAAGAGAAAAGTGTTGGATGTTATAGCACCTGTGGTTTGTATCACTTTCGTAAGCAGAGTTGAACTAGATATGGTCCGTATGTGTAGGAAACACATTTCTTTTGTTCTGAGCACACACACTTTTCATGCTGTCTTAGAGACTCTACAAAGCAAGAGCGTGCATCTTGCTCTAAAGCAGAATGTGTTTCATGGATGAGAACTGTGCTGTGTGTTTCCCTTCAGAAATGGAGTTAAATCCCACGCTCTGTGTCTTCCTACAAGCAAGACTTCGTCTCAGGTAATCGCAGTCACTTTATAGCACAAATGAAGCTACCTCGTTCACGAAGCTCACACATATCTTGCCTTATACTGAGTAGTGTTGGATGTTAGAGGACCTGTGGTTTGTATCAGTTTCATAAGCAGAGTTGAACTGGATATGGTTTGTATGTGTAGGAAACACAGCTCTTTGTTCTGAGCACACTCAAGTTTCCTGCTGTGTTAGAGACTCTAGCAAGCAACAGCATGCTTCTTGTTCTTAAACAGAGTGTGTTTCATGGAACAGAACTGTGCTGGGTGTTTCCCTTCAGAAATGGAGTTCAATCCCAGGATCTGTGTCTTCTTACAAGCAAGACTTCTTTGCTGGTAAACGCAGTCACTATTCAGCTCCAAAAAAGCTACATCGCTCATTAAGCTCACACTTTTCTCACTTGTAACTCAAAAACTGTGGATGTTAAAGGACCTGGGGTTTGTGTCAGTCTCCTGAACTGAGGTGAACTAGATATGGTCCGTATGTGTAGGAAACACAGTTCTTTTTTTCTGAGCACACTCATGTGTCCTGCTGTATTAGAGACTCTAGAATGCAAGAGCGTGCTTCTTGCTCTAAAGCTGAGTGTGTTTCATGGATGAGAACTGTGCTGTGTGTTTCCCTTCAGAATTGGAGTTAAATCCGAGGCTCTGTGTCTTCCTACAAGCAAGACTTCGTTTCAGGTAAACACAGTCACTTTCCAGCTCTAACGAAGCTATTTCGTTCACAAAGCTCACACGTTTCTTGCTCTTAACAGAAAAGCGTTGGATGTTAGAGTGCCTGTGGTTTGTATCAGTTTCATAAGCAGAGTTGAACTAGATATGGTCCGTATGTGTAGGAAACACAGTTCTTTTGTTCTGAGCACACTCACTTTTCATGCTGTGTTAGAGAATCTACAAAGCAAGAGCGTGCATCTTGCTCTAAAGCAGAATGTGTTTCATGGATGAGAACTTTGCTGTGTGTTTCCCTTCAGAAATGGAGTTAAATCCCATGCTCTGTGTCTTCCTACAAGCAAGACTTTGTTTCAGGTAATCGCAGTCACTTTACAGCTCAAATGAAGCTACCTCGTTCACAAAGATCACACGTATCTCGCCTTATATTGTGAGGCGTTGGATGTTAGAGGACCTGTGGTTTGTATCAGTTTCATAAGCAGAGTTGAACTAGATATGGTCCGTATGTGTAGGAAACACATTTCTTTTGTTATGAGCACACACACTTTTCATGCTGTCTTAGAGACTCTACAAAGCAAGAGCGTGCATCTTGCTCTAAAGCAGAATGTGTTTCATGGATGAGAACTGTGCTGTGTGTTTCCCTTCAGAAATGGAGTTAAATCCCATGCTCTGTGTCTTCCTACAAGCAAGACTTCGTTTCAGGTAATCGCAGTCACTTTACAGCTCAAATGAAGCTACCTCGTTCACAAAGATCACACGTATCTCGCCTTATATTGTGAAGCGTTGGATGTTAGAGGACCTGTGGTTTGTATCAGTTTCATAAGCAGAGTTGAACTAGATATGGTCCGTATGTGTAGGAAACACATTTCTTTTGTTCTGAGCACACACACTTTTCATGCTGTCTTAGAGACTCTACAAAGCAAGAGCGTGCATCTTGCTCTAAAGCAGAATGTGTTTCATGGATGAGAACTGTGCTGTGTGTTTCCCTTCAGAAATGGAGTTAAATCCCACGCTCTGTGTCTTCCTACAAGCAAGACTTCGTCTCAGGTAATTGCAGTCACTTTACAGCTCAAATGAAGCTACCTCGTTCACAAAGCTCACACGTATCTCGCCTTATATTGAGAAGCATTGGATGTTAGAGCACCTGTGGTTTGTATCATTTTCATAAGCAGAGTTGAACTGGATATGGTTTGTATGTGTAGGAAACACAGTTCTTTGTTCTGAGCACACTCAAGTTTCCTGCTGTGTTAGAGACTATAGCAAGCAACAGCGTGCTTCTTGTTCTTAAACAGAGTATGTTTCATGGATGAGAACTGTGCTGGGTGTTTCCCTTCAGAAATGGAGTTCAATCCCAGGATCTGTGTCTTCTTACAAGCAAGACTTCTTTGCTGGTAAACGCAGTCACTTTTCAGCTCCAAAAAAAGCTACATCCTCATTAAGCTCACACTTTTCTTGCTTGTAACTCAAAAACTTGGATGTTAGAGGACCTAGGGTTTGTGTCAGTCTCCTGAGCAGAGGTGAACTAGATATGGTCCGTATGTATAGGAAACACAGTTCTTTTTTTCTGAGCACACCCATGTGTCCTGCTGTATAAGAGACTCTAGAATGCAAGAGCATGCTTCTTGCTCTAAAGCAGAGTGTGTTTCATGGATGAGAACTGTGCTGTGTGTTTCCCTTCAGAATTGGAGTTAAATCCGAGGCTCTGTGTCTTCCTACAAGCAAGACATCTTTTCAGGTAAACACAGTCACTTTCCAGCTCTAACGAAGCTATATCGTTCACGAAGCTCACACGTTTCTCACTCTTAACTCAAACGTGTTGGATGTTAGAGGACTTTTGGTTTGTATCAGTTTCATAAGCAAGTTGAACTAGATATGGTCTGTATGTGTAGGAAATACAGTTCGTTTATTCTGATCACACTCACGTTTCCTGTCTTGTTAGTGACTCTAGAAAGAGAGTGCTTGCTTCTTTCTCTAAAGCAGAGTGTGTTTCTTGGAGGAGAACTGTGCTGTGTGTTTCCCTTCATAAATGGAGTTAAAACCAGACTCTGTGTCTTCCTACAAGCAAGACTTTGTATCAGGTAAAGGCAGTCACTTTTCAGCTCAAACGAAGGTACATCATTCACGAACCTCACACGTTTCTCGCTCTTAAGAGAAAAGCGTTGGATGTTATAGCACCTGTGGTTTGTATCACTTTCGTAAGCAGAGTTGAACTAGATACGGTCCTTATGTGTAGGAAAAACTGTTCTTTTGTTCTGAGCACACACACTTTTCATGCTGACTTAGAGACTCTACAAAGCAAGAGCGTGCATCTTGCTCTAAAGCAGAATGTGTTTCATGGATGGGAACTGTGCTGTGTGTTTCCCTTCAGAAATGGAGTTAAATCCCATGCTCTGTGTCTTATTACAAGCAAGACTTCGTCTCAGGTAATCTCAATCACTTTATAGCTCAAATGCAGCTACCTCGTTCACGAAGCTCACACATATCTCTCCTTATACTGAGTAGCGTTGGATGTTAGAGGACCTGTGGTTTGTATCAGTTTCATAAGCAGAGTTGAACTGGATATGGTTTGTATGTGTAGGAAACACAGCTCTTTGTTCTGAGCACACTCAAGTTTCCTGCTGTGTTAGAGACTCTAGCAAGCAACAGCGTGCTTCTTGTTCTTAAACAGAGTATGTTTCATGGATGAGAACTGTGCTGGGTGTTTCCCTTCAGAAATGGAGTTCAATCCCAGGATCTGTGTCTTCTTACAAGCAAGACTTCTTTGCTGGTAAACGCAGTCACTATTCAGCTCCAAAAAAGCTACATCGCTCATTAAGCTCACACTTTTCTCGCTTGTAACTCAAAAACTGTGGATGTTAAAGGACCTGGGGTTTGTGTCAGTCTCCTGAACTGAGGTGAACTAGATATGGTCCGTATGTGTAGGAAACACAGTTCTTTTTTTCTGAGCACACTCATGTGTCCTGCTGTATTAGAGACTCTAGAATGCAAGAGCGTGCTACTTGCTCTAAAGCTGAGTGTTTCATGGATGAGAACTGTGCTGTGTGTTTCCCTTCAGAATTGGAGTTAAATCCGAGGCTCTGTGTCTTCCTACAAGCAAGACTTCGTTTCAGGTAAACACAGTCACTTTCCAGCTCTACCGAAGCTATATTGTTCACGAAGCTCACACGTTTCTTGCTCTTAACAGAAAAGCGTTGGATGTTAGAGTGCCTGTGGTTTGTATCAGTTTCATAAGGAGAGTTGAACTAGATATGGTCCGTATGTGTAGGAAACACAGTTCTTTTGTTCTGATCACACTCACTTTTCATGCTGTGTTAGAGAATCTACAAAGCAAGAGCGTGCATCTTGCTCTAAAGCAGAATGTGTTTCATGGATGAGAACTTTGCTGTGTGTTTCCCTTCAGAAATGGAGTTAAATCCCATGCTCTGTGTCTTCCTACAAGCAAGACTTCGTTTCAGGTAATCGCAGTCACTTTACAGCTCAAATGAAGCTACCTCGTTCACAAAGATCACACGTATGTCGCCTTATATTGTGAAGCGTTGGATGTTAGAGGACCTGTGGTTTGTATCAGTTTCATAAGCAGAGTTGAACTAGATATGGTCCGTATGTGTAGGAAACACAGTTCTTTTGTTCTGAGCACACACACTTTTCATGCTGTCTTAGAGACTCTACAAAGCAAGAGCGTGCATCTTGCTCTAAAGCAGAATGTGTTTCATGGATGAGAACTGTGCTGTGTGTTTCCCTTCAGAAATGGAGTTAAATCCCACGCTCTGTGTCTTCCTACAAGCAAGACTTCGTCTCAGGTAATTGCAGTCACTTTACAGCTCAAATGAAGCTACCTCGTTCACAAAGCTCACACGTATCTTGCCTTATATTGAGAAGCGTTGGATGTTAGAGGACCTGTGGTTTGTAACATTTTCATAAGCAGAGTTGAACTGGATATGGTTTGTATGTGTAGGAAACACAGTTCTTTGTTCTGAGCACACTCAAGTTTCCTGCTGTGTTAGAGACTCTAGCAAGCAACAGCGTGCTTCTTGTTCTTAAACAGAGTATGTTTCATGGATGAGAACTGTGCTGGGTGTTTCCCTTCAGAAATGGAGTTCAATCCCAGGATCTGTGTCTTCTTACAAGCAAGACTTCTTTGCTGGTAAACGCAGTCACTTTTCAGCTCCAAAAAAAGCTACATCCTCATTAAGCTCACACTTTTCTTGCTTGTAACTCAAAAACTTGGATATTAGAGGACCTAGGGTTTGTGTCAGTCTCCTGAGCAGAGGTGAACTAGATATGGTCCGTATGTGTAGGAAACACAGTTCTTTTTTTCTGAGCACACCCATGTGTCCTGCTGTATAAGAGACTCTAGAATGCAAGAGCGTGCTTCTTGCTCTAAAGCAGAGTGTGTTTCATGGATGAGAACTGTGCTGTGTGTTTCCCTTCAGAATTGGAGTTAAATCCGAGGCTCTGTGTCTTCCTACAAGCAAGACTTCGTTTCAGGTAAACACAGTCACTTTCCAGCTCTAACGAAGCTATATCGTTCACGAAGCTCACACGTTTCTCACTCTTAACTCAAACGTCTTGGATGTTAGAGGACTTTTGGTTTGTATCAGTTTCATAAGCAAGTTGAACTAGATATGGTCTGTATGTGTAGGAAATACAGTTCGTTTATTCTGATCACACTCACGTTTCCTGTCTTGTTAGTGACTCTAGAAAGAGAGTGCTTGCTTCTTTCTCTAAAGCAGAGTGTGTTTCTTGGATGAGAACTGTGCTGTGTGTTTCCCTTCATAAATGGAGTTAAAACCAGACTCTGTGTCTTCCTACAAGCAAGACTTTGTATCAAGTAAAGGCAGTCACTTTTCAGCTCAAACGAAGGTACATCATTCACGAACCTCACACGTTTCTCGCTCTTAAGAGAAAAGCGTTGGATGTTATCGCACCTGTGGTTTGTATCACTTTCGTAAGCAGAGTTGAACTAGATACGGTCCTTATGTGTAGGAAACACTGTTCTTTTGTTCTGAGCACACACACTTTTCATGCTGTCTTAGAGACTCTACAAAGCAAGAGCGTGCATCTTGCTCTAAAGCAGAATGTGTTTCATGGATGAGAACTGTGCTGTGTGTTTCCCTTCAGAATTGGAGTTAAATCCGAGGCTCTGTGTCTTCCTACAAGCAAGACTTCGTTTCAGGTAAACACAGTCACTTTCCAGCTCTAACGAAGCTATTTCGTTCACAAAGCTCACACGTTTCTTGCTCTTAACAGAAAAGCGTTGGATGTTAGAGTGCCTGTAGTTTGTATCAGTTTCATAAGGAGAGTTGAACTAGACATGGTCCGTATGTGTAGGAAACACAGTTCTTTTGTTCTGAGCACACTCACTTTTCATGCTGTGTTAGAGAATCTAAAAAGCAAGAGCGTGCATCTTGCTCTAAAGCAGAATGTGTTTCATGGATGAGAACTTTGCTGTGTGTTTCCCTTCAGAAATGTTGTTAAATCCCATGCTCTGTGTCTTCCTACAAGCAAGACTTCGTTTCAGGTAATCGCAGTCACTTTACAGCTCAAATGAAGCTACCTCGTTCACAAAGATCACACGTATCTCGCCTTATATTGTGAAGCGTTGGATGTTAGAGGACCTGTGGTTTGTATCAGTTTCATAAGCAGAGTTGAACTGGATATGGTTTGTATGTGTAGGAAACACAGTTCTTTGTTCTGAGCACACTCAAGTTTCCTGCTGTGTTAGAGACTCTAGCAAGCAACAGCGTGCTTCTTGTTCTTAAACAGAGTATGTTTCATGGATGAGAACTGTGCTGGGTGTTTCCCTTCAGAAATGGAGTTCAATCCCAGGATCTGTGTCTTCTTACAAGCAAGACTTCTTTGCTGGTAAACGCAGTCACTTTTCAGCTCCAAAAAAAGCTACATCCTCATTAAGCTCACACTTTTCTTGCTTGTAACTCAAAAACTTGGATATTAGAGGACCTAGGGTTTGTGTCAGTCTCCTGAGCAGAGGTGAACTAGATATGGTCCGTATGTGTAGGAAACACAGTTCTTTTTTTCTGAGCACACCCATGTGTCCTGCTGTATAAGAGACTCTAGAATGCAAGAGCGTGCTTCTTGCTCTAAAGCAGAGTGTGTTTCATGGATGAGAACTGTGCTGTGTGTTTCCCTTCAGAATTGGAGTTAAATCCGAGGCTCTGTGTCTTCCTGCAAGCAAGACTTCGTTTCAGGTAAACACAGTCACTTTCCAGCTCTACCGAAGCTATATCGTTCACGAAGCTCACACGTTTCTCACTCTTAACTCAAACGTCTTGGATGTTAGAGGACTTTTGGTTTGTATCACTTTCATAAGCAAGTTGAACTAGATATGTTCTGTATGTGTAGGAAATACAGTTCGTTTATTCTGATCACACTCACGTTTCCTGTCTTGTTAGTGACTCTAGAAAGAGAGTGCTTGCTTCTTTCTCTAAAGCAGAGTGTGTTTCTTGGATGAGAACTGTGCTGTGTGTTTCCCTTCATAAATGGAGTTAAAACCAGACTCTGTGTCTTCCTACAAGCAAGACTTTGTATCAGGTAAAGGCAGTCACTTTTCAGGTCAAACGAAGGTACATCATTCACGAACCTCACACGTTTCTCGCTCTTAAGAGAAAAGCGTTGGATGTTATAGCACCTGTGGTTTGTATCACTTTCGTAAGCAGAGTTGAACTAGATACGGTCCTTATGTGTAGGAAACACTGTTCTTTTGTTCTGAGCACACACACTTTTCATGCTGTCTTAGAGACTCTACAAAGCAAGAGCGTGCATCTTGCTCTAAAGCAGAATGTGTTTCATGGATGGGAACTGTGCTGTGTGTTTCCCTTCAGAAATGGAGTTAAATCCCATGCTCTGTGTCTTCCTACAAGCAAGACTTCGTCTCAGGTAATCGCAATCACTTTATAGCTCAAATGCAGCTACCTCGTTCACGAAGCTCACACATATCTCTCCTTATACTGAGTAGCGTTGGATGTTAGAGGACCTGTGGTTTGTATCAGTTTCATAAGCAGAGTTGAACTGGATATGGTTTGTATGTGTAGGAAACACAGCTCTTTGTTCTGAGCACACTCAAGTTTCCTGCTGTGTTAGAGACTCTAGCAAGCAACAGCATGCTTCTTGTTCTTAAACAGAGTGTGTTTCATGGAACAGAACTGTGCTGTGTGTTTCCCTTCAGAAATGGAGTTCAATCCCAGGATCTGTGTCTTCTTACAAGCAAGACTTCTTTGCTGGTAAACGCAGTCACTATTCAGCTCCAAAAAAGCTACATCGCTCATTAAGCTCACACTTTTCTCACTTCTAACTCAAAAACTGTGGATGTTAAAGGACCTGGGGATTGTGTCAGTCTCCTGAACTGAGGTGAACTAGATATGGTCCGTATGTGTAGGAAACACAGTTCTTTTTTTCTGAGCACACTCATGTGTCCTGCTGTATTAGAGACTCTAGAATGCAAGAGCGTGCTTCTTGCTCTAAAGCTGAGTGTGTTTCATGGATGAGAACTGTGCTGTGTGTTTCCCTTCAGAATTGGAGTTAAATCCGAGGCTCTGTGTCTTCCTACAAGCAAGACTTCGTTTCAGGTAAACACAGTCACTTTCCAGCTCTAACGAAGCTATATCGTTCACAAAGCTCACACGTTTCTTGCTCTTAACAGAAAAGCGTTGGATGTTAGAGTGCCTGTGGTTTGTATCAGTTTCATAAGCAGAGTTGAACTAGATATGGTCCGTATGTGTAGGAAACACAGTTCTTTTGTTCTGAGCACACTCACTTTTCATGCTGTGTTAGAGAATCTACAAAGCAAGAGCGTGCATCTTGCTCTAAAGCAGAATGTGTTTCATGGATGAGAACTTTGCTGTGTGTTTCCCTTCAGAAATGGAGTTAAATCCCATGCTCTGTGTCTTCCTACAAGCAAGACTTTGTTTCAGGTAATCGCAGTCACTTTACAGCTCAAATGAAGCTACCTCGTTCACAAAGATCACACGTATCTCGCCTTATATTGTGAGGCGTTGGATGTTAGAGGACCTGTGGTTTGTATCAGTTTCATAAGCAGAGTTGAACTAGATATGGTCCGTATGTGTAGGAAACACAGTTCTTTTGTTCTGAGCACACACACTTTTCATGCTGTCTTAGAGACTCTACAAAGCAAGAGCGTGCATCTTGCTCTAAAGCAGAATGTGTTTCATGGATGAGAACTGTGCTGTGTGTTTCCCTTCAGAAATGGAGTTAAATCCCATGCTCTGTGTCTTCCTACAAGCAAGACTTCGTTTCAGGTAATCGCAGTCACTTTACAGCTCAAATGAAGCTACCTCGTTCACAAAGCTCACACGTATCTCGCCTTATATTGTGAAGCGTTGGATGTTAGAGGACCTGTGGTTTGTATCAGTTTCATAAGCAGAGTTGAACTACATATGGTCCGTATGTGTAGGAAACACAGTTCTTTTGTTCTGAGCACACACACTTTTCATGCTGTCTTAGAGATTCTACAAAGCATGAGCGTGCATCTTGCTCTAAAGCAGAATGTGTTTCATGGATGAGAACTGTGCTGTGTGTTTCCCTTCAGAAATGGAGTTAAATCCCATGCTCTGTGTCTTCCTACAAGCAAGACTTCGTCTCAGGTAATTGCAGTCACTTTACAGCTCAAATGAAGCTACCTCGTTCACAAAGCTCACACGTATCTTTCCTTATATTGAGAAGCGTTGGATGTTAGAGGACCTGTGGTTTGTATCATTTTCATAAGCAGAGTTGAACTGGATATGGTTTGTATGTGTAGGAAACACAGTTCTTTGTTCTGAGCACACTCAAGTTTCCTGCTGTGTTAGAGACTCTAGCAAGCAACAGCGTGCTTCTTGTTCTTAAACAGAGTATGTTTCATGGATGAGAACTGTGCTGGGTGTTTCCCTTCAGAAATGGAGTTAAAACCAGACTCTGTGTCTTCCTACAAGCAAGACTTTGTATCAGGTAAAGGCAGTCACTTTTCAGCTCAAACGAAGGTACGTCATTCACGAACCTCACACGTTTCTCGCTCTTAAGAGAAAAGCGTTGGATGTTATAGCACCTGTGGTTTGTATCACTTTCGTAAGCAGAGTTGAACTAGATATGGTCCTTATGTGTAGGAAACACTGTTCTTTTGTTCTGAGCACACACACTTTTCATGCTGTCTTAGAGATTCTACAAAGCAAGAGCGTGCATCTTGCTCTAAAGCAGAATGTGTTTCATGGATGAGAACTGTGGTGTGTGTTTCCCTTCAGAAATGGAGTTAAATCCCACGCTCTGTGTCTTCCTACAAGCAAGACTTCGTCTCAGGTAATTGCAGTCACTTTACAGCTCAAATGAATCTACCTCGTTCACAAAGCTCACACGTATCTCGCCTTATATTGAGAAGCATTGGATGTTAGAGCACCTGTGGTTTGTATCATTTTCATAAGCAGAGTTGAACTGGATATGGTTTGTATGTGTAGGAAACACAGTTCTTTGTTCTGAGCACACTCAAGTTTCCTGCTGTGTTAGAGACTCTAGCAAGCAACAGCGTGCTTCTTGTTCTTAAACAGAGTATGTTTCATGGATGAGAACTGTGCTGGGTGTTTCCCTTCAGAAATGGAGTTCAATCCCAGGATCTGTGTCTTCTTACAAGCAAGACTTCTTTGCTGGTAAATGCAGTCACATTTCAGCTCCAAAAAAAGCTACATCCTCATTAAGCTCACACTTTTCTTGCTTGTAACTCAAAAACTTGGATATTAGACGACCTAGGGTTTGTGTCAGTCTCCTGAGCAGAGGTGAACTAGATATGGTCCGTATGTGTAGGAAACACAGTTCTTTTTTTCTGAGCACACCCATGTGTCCTGCTGTATAAGAGACTCTAGAATGCAAGAGCGTGCTTCTTGCTCTAAAGCAGAGTGTGTTTCATGGATGAGAACTGTGCTGTGTGTTTCCCTTCAGAATTGGAGTTAAATCCGAGGCTCTGTGTCTTCCTACAAGCAAGACTTCATTTCAGGTAAACACAGTCACTTTCCAGCTCTAACGAAGCTATATCGTTCACGAAGCTCACACGTTTCTCACTCTTAACTCAAACGTCTTGGATGTTAGAGGACTTTTGGTTTGTATCAGTTTCATAAGCAAGTTGAACTAGATATGGTCTGTATGTGTAGGAAATACAGTTCGTTTATTCTGATCACACTCACGTTTCCTGTCTTGTTAGTGACTCTAGAAAGAGAGTGCTTGCTTCTTTCTCTAAAGCAGAGTGTGTTTCTTGGATGAGAACTGTGCTGTGTGTTTCCCTTCATAAATGGAGTTAAAACCAGACTCTGTGTCTTCCTACAAGCAAGACTTTGTATCAGGTAAAGGCAGTCACTTTTCAGGTCAAACGAAGGTACATCATTCACGAACCTCACACGTTTCTCGCTCTTAAGAGAAAAGCGTTGGATGTTATAGCACCTGTGGTTTGTATCACTTTCGTAAGCAGAGTTGAACTAGATACGGTCCTTATGTGTAGGAAACACTGTTCTTTTGTTCTGAGCACACACACTTTTCATGCTGTCTTAGAGACTCTACAAAGCAAGAGCGTGCATCTTGCTCTAAAGCAGAATGTGTTTCATGGATGGGAACTGTGCTGTGTGTTTCCCTTCAGAAATGGAGTTAAATCCCATGCTCTGTGTCTTCCTACAAGCAAGACTTCGTCTCAGGTAATCGCAATCACTTTATAGCTCAAATGCAGCTACCTCGTTCACGAAGCTCACACATATCTCTCCTTATACTGAGTAGCGTTGGATGTTAGAGGACCTGTGGTTTGTATCAGTTTCATAAGCAGAGTTGAACTGGATATGGTTTGTATGTGTAGGAAACACAGCTCTTTGTTCTGAGCACACTCAAGTTTCCTGCTGTGTTAGAGACTCTAGCAAGCAACAGCATGCTTCTTGTTCTTAAACAGAGTGTGTTTCATGGAACAGAACTGTGCTGTGTGTTTCCCTTCAGAAATGGAGTTCAATCCCAGGATCTGTGTCTTCTTACAAGCAAGACTTCTTTGCTGGTAAACGCAGTCACTATTCAGCTCCAAAAAAGCTACATCGCTCATTAAGCTCACACTTTTCTCACTTCTAACTCAAAAACTGTGGATGTTAAAGGACCTGGGGATTGTGTCAGTCTCCTGAACTGAGGTGAACTAGATATGGTCCGTATGTGTAGGAAACACAGTTCGTTTATTCTGATCACACTCACGTTTCCTGTCTTGTTAATGACTCTAGAAAGAGAGTGCTTGCTTCTTTCTCTAAAGCAGAGTGTGTTTCTTGGATGAGAACTGTGCTGTGTGTTTCCCTTCATAAATGGAGTTAAAACCAGACTCTGTGTCTTCCTACAAGCAAGACTTTGTATCAAGTAAAGGCAGTCACTTTTCAGCTCAAACGAAGGTACATCATTCACGAACCTCACACGTTTCTCGCTCTTAAGAGAAAAGTGTTGGATGTTATCGCACCTGTGGTTTGTATCACTTTCGTAAGCAGAGTTGAACTAGATACGGTCCTTATGTGTAGGAAACACTGTTCTTTTGTTCTGAGCACACACACTTTTCATGCTGTCTTAGAGACTCTACAAAGCAAGAGCGTGCATCTTGCTCTAAAGCAGAATGTGTTTCATGGATGAGAACTGTGCTGTGTGTTTCCCTTCAGAATTGGAGTTAAATCCGAGGCTCTGTGTCTTCCTACAAGCAAGACTTCGTTTCAGGTAAACACAGTCACTTTCCAGCTCTAACGAAGCTATTTCGTTCACAAAGCTCACACGTTTCTTGCTCTTAACAGAAAAGCGTTGGATGTTAGAGTGCCTGTAGTTTGTATCAGTTTCATAAGGAGAGTTGAACTAGACATGGTCCGTATGTGTAGGAAACACAGTTCTTTTGTTCTGAGCACACTCACTTTTCGTGCTGTGTTAGAGAATCTAAAAAGCAAGAGCGTGCATCTTGCTCTAAAGCAGAATGTGTTTCATGGATGAGAACTTTGCTGTGTGTTTCCCTTCAGAAATGTTGTTAAATCCCATGCTCTGTGTCTTCCTACAAGCAAGACTTCGTTTCAGGTAATCGCAGTCACTTTACAGCTCAAATGAAGCTACCTCGTTCACAAAGATCACACGTATCTCGCCTTATATTGTGAAGCGTTGGATGTTAGAGGACCTGTGGTTTGTATCAGTTTCATAAGCAGAGTTGAACTGGATATGGTTTGTATGTGTAGGAAACACAGTTCTTTGTTCTGAGCACACTCAAGTTTCCTGCTGTGTTAGAGACTCTAGCAAGCAACAGCGTGCTTCTTGTTCTTAAACAGAGTATGTTTCATGGATGAGAACTGTGCTGGGTGTTTCCCTTCAGAAATGGAGTTCAATCCCAGGATCTGTGTCTTCTTACAAGCAAGACTTCTTTGCTGGTAAACGCAGTCACTTTTCAGCTCCAAAAAAAGCTACATCCTCATTAAGCTCACACTTTTCTTGCTTGTAACTCAAAAACTTGGATATTAGAGGACCTAGGGTTTGTGTCAGTCTCCTGAGCAGAGGTGAACTAGATATGGTCCGTATGTGTAGGAAACACAGTTCTTTTTTTCTGAGCACACCCATGTGTCCTGCTGTATAAGAGACTCTAGAATGCAAGAGCGTGCTTCTTGCTCTAAAGCAGAGTGTGTTTCATGGATGAGAACTGTGCTGTGTGTTTCCCTTCAGAATTGGAGTTAAATCCGAGGCTCTGTGTCTTCCTGCAAGCAAGACTTCGTTTCAGGTAAACACAGTCACTTTCCAGCTCTACCGAAGCTATATCGTTCACGAAGCTCACACGTTTCTCACTCTTAACTCAAACGTCTTGGATGTTAGAGGACTTTTGGTTTGTATCACTTTCATAAGCAAGTTGAACTAGATATGTTCTGTATGTGTAGGAAATACAGTTCGTTTATTCTGATCACACTCACGTTTCCTGTCTTGTTAGTGACTCTAGAAAGAGAGTGCTTGCTTCTTTCTCTAAAGCAGAGTGTGTTTCTTGGATGAGAACTGTGCTGTGTGTTTCCCTTCATAAATGGAGTTAAAACCAGACTCTGTGTCTTCCTACAAGCAAGACTTTGTATCAGGTAAAGGCAGTCACTTTTCAGGTCAAACGAAGGTACGTCATTCACGAACCTCACACGTTTCTCGCTCTTAAGAGAAAAGCGTTGGATGTTATAGCACCTGTGGTTTGTATCACTTTCGTAAGCAGAGTTGAACTAGATACGGTCCTTATGTGTAGGAAACACTGTTCTTTTGTTCTGAGCACACACACTTTTCATGCTGTCTTAGAGACTCTACAAAGCAAGAGCGTGCATCTTGCTCTAAAGCAGAATGTGTTTCATGGATGGGAACTGTGCTGTGTGTTTCCCTTCAGAAATGGAGTTAAATCCCATGCTCTGTGTCTTCCTACAAGCAAGACTTCGTCTCAGGTAATCGCAATCACTTTATAGCTCAAATGCAGCTACCTCGTTCACGAAGCTCACACATATCTCTCCTTATACTGAGTAGCGTTGGATGTTAGAGGACCTGTGGTTTGTATCAGTTTCATAAGCAGAGTTGAACTGGATATGGTTTGTATGTGTAGGAAACACAGCTCTTTGTTCTGAGCACACTCAAGTTTCCTGCTGTGTTAGAGACTCTAGCAAGCAACAGCATGCTTCTTGTTCTTAAACAGAGTGTGTTTCATGGAACAGAACTGTGCTGTGTGTTTCCCTTCAGAAATGGAGTTCAATCCCAGGATCTGTGTCTTCTTACAAGCAAGACTTCTTTGCTGGTAAACGCAGTCACTATTCAGCTCCAAAAAAGCTACATCGCTCATTAAGCTCACACTTTTCTCACTTCTAACTCAAAAACTGTGGATGTTAAAGGACCTGGGGATTGTGTCAGTCTCCTGAACTGAGGTGAACTAGATATGGTCCGTATGTGTAGGAAACACAGTTCTTTTTTTCTGAGCACACTCATGTGTCCTGCTGTATTAGAGACTCTAGAATGCAAGAGCGTGCTTCTTGCTCTAAAGCTGAGTGTGTTTCATGGATGAGAACTGTGCTGTGTGTTTCCCTTCAGAATTGGAGTTAAATCCGAGGCTCTGTGTCTTCCTACAAGCAAGACTTCGTTTCAGGTAAACACAGTCACTTTCCAGCTCTAACGAAGCTATATCGTTCACAAAGCTCACACGTTTCTTGCTCTTAACAGAAAAGCGTTGGATGTTAGAGTGCCTGTGGTTTGTATCAGTTTCATAAGCAGAGTTGAACTAGATATGGTCCGTATGTGTAGGAAACACAGTTCTTTTGTTCTGAGCACACTCACTTTTCATGCTGTGTTAGAGAATCTACAAAGCAAGAGCGTGCATCTTGCTCTAAAGCAGAATGTGTTTCATGGATGAGAACTTTGCTGTGTGTTTCCCTTCAGAAATGGAGTTAAATCCCATGCTCTGTGTCTTCCTACAAGCAAGACTTTGTTTCAGGTAATCGCAGTCACTTTACAGCTCAAATGAAGCTACCTCGTTCACAAAGATCACACGTATCTCGCCTTATATTGTGAGGCGTTGGATGTTAGAGGACCTGTGGTTTGTATCAGTTTCATAAGCAGAGTTGAACTAGATATGGTCCGTATGTGTAGGAAACACAGTTCTTTTGTTCTGAGCACACACACTTTTCATGCTGTCTTAGAGACTCTACAAAGCAAGAGCGTGCATCTTGCTCTAAAGCAGAATGTGTTTCATGGATGAGAACTGTGCTGTGTGTTTCCCTTCAGAAATGGAGTTAAATCCCATGCTCTGTGTCTTCCTACAAGCAAGACTTCGTTTCAGGTAATCGCAGTCACTTTACAGCTCAAATGAAGCTACCTCGTTCACAAAGCTCACACGTATCTCGCCTTATATTGTGAAGCGTTGGATGTTAGAGGACCTGTGGTTTGTATCAGTTTCATAAGCAGAGTTGAACTACATATGGTCCGTATGTGTAGGAAACACAGTTCTTTTGTTCTGAGCACACACACTTTTCATGCTGTCTTAGAGATTCTACAAAGCATGAGCGTGCATCTTGCTCTAAAGCAGAATGTGTTTCATGGATGAGAACTGTGCTGTGTGTTTCCCTTCAGAAATGGAGTTAAATCCCATGCTCTGTGTCTTCCTACAAGCAAGACTTCGTCTCAGGTAATTGCAGTCACTTTACAGCTCAAATGAAGCTACCTCGTTCACAAAGCTCACACGTATCTTTCCTTATATTGAGAAGCGTTGGATGTTAGAGGACCTGTGGTTTGTATCATTTTCATAAGCAGAGTTGAACTGGATATGGTTTGTATGTGTAGGAAACACAGTTCTTTGTTCTGAGCACACTCAAGTTTCCTGCTGTGTTAGAGACTCTAGCAAGCAACAGCGTGCTTCTTGTTCTTAAACAGAGTATGTTTCATGGATGAGAACTGTGCTGGGTGTTTCCCTTCAGAAATGGAGTTAAAACCAGACTCTGTGTCTTCCTACAAGCAAGACTTTGTATCAGGTAAAGGCAGTCACTTTTCAGCTCAAACGAAGGTACGTCATTCACGAACCTCACACGTTTCTCGCTCTTAAGAGAAAAGCGTTGGATGTTATAGCACCTGTGGTTTGTATCACTTTCGTAAGCAGAGTTGAACTAGATATGGTCCTTATGTGTAGGAAACACTGTTCTTTTGTTCTGAGCACACACACTTTTCATGCTGTCTTAGAGATTCTACAAAGCAAGAGCGTGCATCTTGCTCTAAAGCAGAATGTGTTTCATGGATGAGAACTGTGGTGTGTGTTTCCCTTCAGAAATGGAGTTAAATCCCACGCTCTGTGTCTTCCTACAAGCAAGACTTCGTCTCAGGTAATTGCAGTCACTTTACAGCTCAAATGAATCTACCTCGTTCACAAAGCTCACACGTATCTCGCCTTATATTGAGAAGCATTGGATGTTAGAGCACCTGTGGTTTGTATCATTTTCATAAGCAGAGTTGAACTGGATATGGTTTGTATGTGTAGGAAACACAGTTCTTTGTTCTGAGCACACTCAAGTTTCCTGCTGTGTTAGAGACTCTAGCAAGCAACAGCGTGCTTCTTGTTCTTAAACAGAGTATGTTTCATGGATGAGAACTGTGCTGGGTGTTTCCCTTCAGAAATGGAGTTCAATCCCAGGATCTGTGTCTTCTTACAAGCAAGACTTCTTTGCTGGTAAATGCAGTCACATTTCAGCTCCAAAAAAAGCTACATCCTCATTAAGCTCACACTTTTCTTGCTTGTAACTCAAAAACTTGGATATTAGAGGACCTAGGGTTTGTGTCAGTCTCCTGAGCAGAGGTGAACTAGATATGGTCCGTATGTGTAGGAAACACAGTTCTTTTTTTCTGAGCACACCCATGTGTCCTGCTGTATAAGAGACTCTAGAATGCAAGAGCGTGCTTCTTGCTCTAAAGCAGAGTGTGTTTCATGGATGAGAACTGTGCTGTGTGTTTCCCTTCAGAATTGGAGTTAAATCCGAGGCTCTGTGTCTTCCTACAAGCAAGACTTCATTTCAGGTAAACACAGTCACTTTCCAGCTCTAACGAAGCTATATCGTTCACGAAGCTCACACGTTTCTCACTCTTAACTCAAACGTCTTGGATGTTAGAGGACTTTTGGTTTGTATCAGTTTCATAAGCAAGTTGAACTAGATATGGTCTGTATGTGTAGGAAATACAGTTCGTTTATTCTGATCACACTCACGTTTCCTGTCTTGTTAGTGACTCTAGAAAGAGAGTGCTTGCTTCTTTCTCTAAAGCAGAGTGTGTTTCTTGGATGAGAACTGTGCTGTGTGTTTCCCTTCATAAATGGAGTTAAAACCAGACTCTGTGTCTTCCTACAAGCAAGACTTTGTATCAGGTAAAGGCAGTCACTTTTCAGGTCAAACGAAGGTACATCATTCACGAACCTCACACGTTTCTCGCTCTTAAGAGAAAAGCGTTGGATGTTATAGCACCTGTGGTTTGTATCACTTTCGTAAGCAGAGTTGAACTAGATACGGTCCTTATGTGTAGGAAACACTGTTCTTTTGTTCTGAGCACACACACTTTTCATGCTGTCTTAGAGACTCTACAAAGCAAGAGCGTGCATCTTGCTCTAAAGCAGAATGTGTTTCATGGATGGGAACTGTGCTGTGTGTTTCCCTTCAGAAATGGAGTTAAATCCCATGCTCTGTGTCTTCCTACAAGCAAGACTTCGTCTCAGGTAATCGCAATCACTTTATAGCTCAAATGCAGCTACCTCGTTCACGAAGCTCACACATATCTCTCCTTATACTGAGTAGCGTTGGATGTTAGAGGACCTGTGGTTTGTATCAGTTTCATAAGCAGAGTTGAACTGGATATGGTTTGTATGTGTAGGAAACACAGCTCTTTGTTCTGAGCACACTCAAGTTTCCTGCTGTGTTAGAGACTCTAGCAAGCAACAGCATGCTTCTTGTTCTTAAACAGAGTGTGTTTCATGGAACAGAACTGTGCTGTGTGTTTCCCTTCAGAAATGGAGTTCAATCCCAGGATCTGTGTCTTCTTACAAGCAAGACTTCTTTGCTGGTAAACGCAGTCACTATTCAGCTCCAAAAAAGCTACATCGCTCATTAAGCTCACACTTTTCTCACTTCTAACTCAAAAACTGTGGATGTTAAAGGACCTGGGGATTGTGTCAGTCTCCTGAACTGAGGTGAACTAGATATGGTCCGTATGTGTAGGAAACACAGTTCTTTTTTTCTGAGCACACTCATGTGTCCTGCTGTATTAGAGACTCTAGAATGCAAGAGCGTGCTTCTTGCTCTAAAGCTGAGTGTGTTTCATGGATGAGAACTGTGCTGTGTGTTTCCCTTCAGAATTGGAGTTAAATCCGAGGCTCTGTGTCTTCCTACAAGCAAGACTTCGTTTCAGGTAAACACAGTCACTTTCCAGCTCTAACGAAGCTATATCGTTCACAAAGCTCACACGTTTCTTGCTCTTAACAGAAAAGCGTTGGATGTTAGAGTGCCTGTGGTTTGTATCAGTTTCATAAGCAGAGTTGAACTAGATATGGTCCGTATGTGTAGGAAACACAGTTCTTTTGTTCTGAGCACACTCACTTTTCATGCTGTGTTAGAGAATCTACAAAGCAAGAGCGTGCATCTTGCTCTAAAGCAGAATGTGTTTCATGGATGAGAACTTTGCTGTGTGTTTCCCTTCAGAAATGGAGTTAAATCCCATGCTCTGTGTCTTCCTACAAGCAAGACTTTGTTTCAGGTAATCGCAGTCACTTTACAGCTCAAATGAAGCTACCTCGTTCACAAAGATCACACGTATCTCGCCTTATATTGTGAGGCGTTGGATGTTAGAGGACCTGTGGTTTGTATCAGTTTCATAAGCAGAGTTGAACTAGATATGGTCCGTATGTGTAGGAAACACAGTTCTTTTGTTCTGAGCACACACACTTTTCATGCTGTCTTAGAGACTCTACAAAGCAAGAGCGTGCATCTTGCTCTAAAGCAGAATGTGTTTCATGGATGAGAACTGTGCTGTGTGTTTCCCTTCAGAAATGGAGTTAAATCCCATGCTCTGTGTCTTCCTACAAGCAAGACTTCGTTTCAGGTAATCGCAGTCACTTTACAGCTCAAATGAAGCTACCTCGTTCACAAAGCTCACACGTATCTCGCCTTATATTGTGAAGCGTTGGATGTTAGAGGACCTGTGGTTTGTATCAGTTTCATAAGCAGAGTTGAACTACATATGGTCCGTATGTGTAGGAAACACAGTTCTTTTGTTCTGAGCACACACACTTTTCATGCTGTCTTAGAGATTCTACAAAGCATGAGCGTGCATCTTGCTCTAAAGCAGAATGTGTTTCATGGATGAGAACTGTGCTGTGTGTTTCCCTTCAGAAATGGAGTTAAATCCCATGCTCTGTGTCTTCCTACAAGCAAGACTTCGTCTCAGGTAATTGCAGTCACTTTACAGCTCAAATGAAGCTACCTCGTTCACAAAGCTCACACGTATCTTTCCTTATATTGAGAAGCGTTGGATGTTAGAGGACCTGTGGTTTGTATCAGTTTCATAAGCAGAGTTGAACTGGATATGGTTTGTATGTGTAGGAAACACAGTTCTTTGTTCTGAGCACACTCAAGTTTCCTGCTGTGTTAGAGACTCTAGCAAGCAACAGCGTGCTTCTTGTTCTTAAACAGAGTATGTTTCATGGATGAGAACTGTGCTGGGTGTTTCCCTTCAGAAATGGAGTTAAAACCAGACTCTGTGTCTTCCTACAAGCAAGACTTTGTATCAGGTAAAGGCAGTCACTTTTCAGCTCAAACGAAGGTACGTCATTCACGAACCTCACACGTTTCTCGCTCTTAAGAGAAAAGCGTTGGATGTTATAGCACCTGTGGTTTGTATCACTTTCGTAAGCAGAGTTGAACTAGATATGGTCCTTATGTGTAGGAAACACTGTTCTTTTGTTCTGAGCACACACACTTTTCATGCTGTCTTAGAGATTCTACAAAGCAAGAGCGTGCATCTTGCTCTAAAGCAGAATGTGTTTCATGGATGAGAACTGTGGTGTGTGTTTCCCTTCAGAAATGGAGTTAAATCCCACGCTCTGTGTCTTCCTACAAGCAAGACTTCGTCTCAGGTAATTGCAGTCACTTTACAGCTCAAATGAATCTACCTCGTTCACAAAGCTCACACGTATCTCGCCTTATATTGAGAAGCATTGGATGTTAGAGCACCTGTGGTTTGTATCATTTTCATAAGCAGAGTTGAACTGGATATGGTTTGTATGTGTAGGAAACACAGTTCTTTGTTCTGAGCACACTCAAGTTTCCTGCTGTGTTAGAGACTCTAGCAAGCAACAGCGTGCTTCTTGTTCTTAAACAGAGTATGTTTCATGGATGAGAACTGTGCTGGGTGTTTCCCTTCAGAAATGGAGTTCAATCCCAGGATCTGTGTCTTCTTACAAGCAAGACTTCTTTGCTGGTAAATGCAGTCACATTTCAGCTCCAAAAAAAGCTACATCCTCATTAAGCTCACACTTTTCTTGCTTGTAACTCAAAAACTTGGATATTAGACGACCTAGGGTTTGTGTCAGTCTCCTGAGCAGAGGTGAACTAGATATGGTCCGTATGTGTAGGAAACACAGTTCTTTTTTTCTGAGCACACCCATGTGTCCTGCTGTATAAGAGACTCTAGAATGCAAGAGCGTGCTTCTTGCTCTAAAGCAGAGTGTGTTTCATGGATGAGAACTGTGCTGTGTGTTTCCCTTCAGAATTGGAGTTAAATCCGAGGCTCTGTGTCTTCCTACAAGCAAGACTTCATTTCAGGTAAACACACTCACTTTCCAGCTCTAACGAAGCTATATCGTTCACGAAGCTCACACGTTTCTCACTCTTAACTCAAACGTCTTGGATGTTAGAGGACTTTTGGTTTGTATCAGTTTCATAAGCAAGTTGAACTAGATATGGTCTGTATGTGTAGGAAATACAGTTCGTTTATTCTGATCACACTCACGTTTCCTGTCTTGTTAGTGACTCTAGAAAGAGAGTGCTTGCTTCTTTCTCTAAAGCAGAGTGTGTTTCTTGGATGAGAACTGTGCTGTGTGTTTCCCTTCATAAATGGAGTTAAAACCAGACTCTGTGTCTTCCTACAAGCAAGACTTTGTATCAGGTAAAGGCAGTCACTTTTCAGGTCAAACGAAGGTACATCATTCACGAACCTCACACGTTTCTCGCTCTTAAGAGAAAAGCGTTGGATGTTATAGCACCTGTGGTTTGTATCACTTTCGTAAGCAGAGTTGAACTAGATACGGTCCTTATGTGTAGGAAACACTGTTCTTTTGTTCTGAGCACACACACTTTTCATGCTGTCTTAGAGACTCTACAAAGCAAGAGCGTGCATCTTGCTCTAAAGCAGAATGTGTTTCATGGATGGGAACTGTGCTGTGTGTTTCCCTTCAGAAATGGAGTTAAATCCCATGCTCTGTGTCTTCCTACAAGCAAGACTTCGTCTCAGGTAATCGCAATCACTTTATAGCTCAAATGCAGCTACCTCGTTCACGAAGCTCACACATATCTCTCCTTATACTGAGTAGCGTTGGATGTTAGAGGACCTGTGGTTTGTATCAGTTTCATAAGCAGAGTTGAACTGGATATGGTTTGTATGTGTAGGAAACACAGCTCTTTGTTCTGAGCACACTCAAGTTTCCTGCTGTGTTAGAGACTCTAGCAAGCAACAGCATGCTTCTTGTTCTTAAACAGAGTGTGTTTCATGGAACAGAACTGTGCTGTGTGTTTCCCTTCAGAAATGGAGTTCAATCCCAGGATCTGTGTCTTCTTACAAGCAAGACTTCTTTGCTGGTAAACGCAGTCACTATTCAGCTCCAAAAAAGCTACATCGCTCATTAAGCTCACACTTTTCTCACTTCTAACTCAAAAACTGTGGATGTTAAAGGACCTGGGGATTGTGTCAGTCTCCTGAACTGAGGTGAACTAGATATGGTCCGTATGTGTAGGAAACACAGTTCTTTTT
Organism: Onychomys arenicola; assembly: GCA_949786405.1. NCBI lineage: Eukaryota > Metazoa > Chordata > Mammalia > Rodentia > Cricetidae > Onychomys > Onychomys arenicola. The sequence goes on from OX460367.1 coordinate 24,048,003, forward strand.
TTCTGAGCACACTCATGTGTCCTGCTGTATTAGAGACTCTAGAATGCAAGAGCGTGCTTCTTGCTCTAAAGCTCAGTGTGTTTCATGGATGAGAACTGTGCTGTGTGTTTCCCTTCAGAATTGGAGTTAAATCCGAGGCTCTGTGTCTTCCTACAAGCAAGACTTCGTTTCAGGTAAACACAGTCACTTTCCAGCTCTAATGAAGCTATATCGTTCACAAAGCTCACACGTTTCTTGCTCTTAACAGAAAAGCGTTGGATGTTAGAGTGCCTGTGGTTTGTATCAGTTTCATAAGCAGAGTTGAACTAGATATGGTCCGTATGTGTAGGAAACACAGTTCTTTTGTTCTGAGCACACTCACTTTTCATGCTGTGTTAGAGAATCTACAAAGCAAGAGCGTGCATCTTGCTCTAAAGCAGAATGTGTTTCATGGATGAGAACTTTGCTGTGTGTTTCCCTTCAGAAATGGAGTTAAATCCCATGCTCTGTGTCTTCCTACAAGCAAGACTTTGTTTCAGGTAATCGCAGTCACTTTACAGCTCAAATGAAGCTACCTCGTTCACAAAGATCACACGTATCTCGCCTTATATTGTGAGGCGTTGGATGTTAGAGGACCTGTGGTTTGTATCAGTTTCATAAGCAGAGTTGAACTAGATATGGTCCGTATGTGTAGGAAACACAGTTCTTTTGTTCTGAGCACACACACTTTTCATGCTGTCTTAGAGACTCTACAAAGCAAGAGCGTGCATCTTGCTCTAAAGCAGAATGTGTTTCATGGATGAGAACTGTGCTGTGTGTTTCCCTTCAGAAATGGAGTTAAATCCCATGCTCTGTGTCTTCCTACAAGCAAGACTTCGTTTCAGGTAATCGCAGTCACTTTACAGCTCAAATGAAGCTACCTCGTTCACAAAGCTCACACGTATCTCGCCTTATATTGTGAAGCGTTGGATGTTAGAGGACCTGTGGTTTGTATCAGTTTCATAAGCAGAGTTGAACTAGATATGGTCCGTATGTGTAGGAAACACAGTTCTTTTGTTCTGAGCACACACACTTTTCATGCTGTCTTAGAGATTCTACAAAGCATGAGCGTGCATCTTGCTCTAAAGCAGAATGTGTTTCATGGATGAGAACTGTGCTGTGTGTTTCCCTTCAGAAATGGAGTTAAATCCCACGCTCTGTGTCTTCCTACAAGCAAGACTTCGTCTCAGGTAATTGCAGTCACTTTACAGCTCAAATGAAGCTACCTCGTTCACAAAGCTCACACGTATCTTTCCTTATATTGAGAAGCGTTGGATGTTAGAGGACCTGTGGTTTGTATCATTTTCATAAGCAGAGTTGAACTGGATATGGTTTGTATGTGTAGGAAACACAGTTCTTTGTTCTGAGCACACTCAAGTTTCCTCCTGTGTTAGAGACTCTAGCAAGCAACAGCGTGCTTCTTGTTCTTAAACAGAGTATGTTTCATGGATGAGAACTGTGCTGGGTGTTTCCCTTCAGAAATGGAGTTCAATCCCAGGATCTGTGTCTTCTTACAAGCAAGACTTCTTTGCTGGTAAACGCAGTCACTTTTCAGCTCCAAAAAAAGCTACATCCTCATTAAGCTCACACTTTTCTTGCTTGTAACTCAAAAACTTGGATATTAGAGGACCTAGGGTTTGTGTCAGTCTCCTGAGCAGAGGTGAACTAGATATGGTCCGTATGTGTAGGAAACACAGTTCTTTTTTTCTGAGCACACCCATGTGTCCTGCTGTATAAGAGACTCTAGAATGCAAGAGCGTGCTTCTTGCTCTAAAGCAGAGTGTGTTTCATGGATGAGAACTGTGCTGTGTGTTTCCCTTCAGAATTGGAGTTAAATCCGAGGCTCTGTGTCTTCCTACAAGCAAGACATCTTTTCAGGTAAACACAGTCACTTTCCAGCTCTAAGGAAGCTATATCGTTCACGAAGTTCACACGTTTCTCACTCTTAACTCAAACGTCTTGGATGTTAGAGGACTTTTGGTTTGTATCAGTTTCATAAGCAAGTTGAACTAGATATGGTCTGTATGTGTAGGAAATACAGTTCGTTTATTCTGATCACACTCACGTTTCCTGTCTTGTTAGTGACTCTAGAAAGAGAGTGCTTGCTGCTTTCTCTAAAGCAGAGTGTGTTTCTTGGATGAGAACTGTGCTGTGTGTTTCCCTTCATAAATGGAGTTAAAACCAGACTCTGTGTCTTCCTACAAGCAAGACTTTGTATCAGGTAAAGGCAGTCACTTTTCAGCTCAAACGAAGGTACGTCATTCACGAACCTCACACGTTTCTCGCTCTTAAGAGAAAAGCGTTGGATGTTATAGCACCTGTGGTTTGTATCACTTTCGTAAGCAGAGTTGAACTAGATACGGTCCTTATGTGTAGGAAACACTGTTCTTTTGTTCTGAGCACACACACTTTTCATGCTGTCTTAGAGACTCTACAAAGCAAGAGCGTGCATCTTGCTCTAAAGCAGAATGTGTTTCATGGATGGGAACTGTGCTGTGTGTTTCCCTTCAGAAATGGAGTTAAATCCCACGCTCTGTGTCTTCCTACAAGCAAGACTTCGTCTCAGGTAATCGCAATCACTTTATAGCTCAAATGCAACTACCTCGTTCACGAAGCTCACACATATCTCTCCTTATACTGAGTAGCGTTGGATGTTAGAGGACCTGTGGTTTGTATCATTTTCATAAGCAGAGTTGAACTGGATATGGTTTGTATGTGTAGGAAACACAGCTCTTTGTTCTGAGCACACTCAAGTTTCCTGCTGTGTTAGAGACTCTAGCAAGCAACAGCGTGCTTCTTGTTCTTAAACAGAGTATGTTTCATGGATGAGAACTGTGCTGGGTGTTTCCCTTCAGAAATGGAGTTCAATCCCAGGATCTGTGTCTTCTTACAAGCAAGACTTCTTTGCTGGTAAATGCAGTCACATTTCAGCTCCAAAAAAAGCTACATCCTCATTAAGCTCACACTTTTCTTGCTTGTAACTCAAAAACTTGGATATTAGACGACCTAGGGTTTGTGTCAGTCTCCTGAGCAGAGGTGAACTAGATATGGTCCGTATGTGTAGGAAACACAGTTCTTTTTTTCTGAGCACACCCATGTGTCCTGCTGTATAAGAGACTCTAGAATGCAAGAGCGTGCTTCTTGCTCTAAAGCAGAGTGTGTTTCATGGATGAGAACTGTGCTGTGTGTTTCCCTTCAGAATTGGAGTTAAATCCGAGGCTCTGTGTCTTCCTACAAGCAAGACTTCATTTCAGGTAAACACACTCACTTTCCAGCTCTAACGAAGCTATATCGTTCACGAAGCTCACACGTTTCTCACTCTTAACTCAAACGTCTTGGATGTTAGAGGACTTTTGGTTTGTATCAGTTTCATAAGCAAGTTGAACTAGATATGGTCTGTATGTGTAGGAAATACAGTTCGTTTATTCTGATCACACTCACGTTTCCTGTCTTGTTAGTGACTCTAGAAAGAGAGTGCTTGCTTCTTTCTCTAAAGCAGAGTGTGTTTCTTGGATGAGAACTGTGCTGTGTGTTTCCCTTCATAAATGGAGTTAAAACCAGACTCTGTGTCTTCCTACAAGCAAGACTTTGTATCAGGTAAAGGCAGTCACTTTTCAGGTCAAACGAAGGTACATCATTCACGAACCTCACACGTTTCTCGCTCTTAAGAGAAAAGCGTTGGATGTTATAGCACCTGTGGTTTGTATCACTTTCGTAAGCAGAGTTGAACTAGATACGGTCCTTATGTGTAGGAAACACTGTTCTTTTGTTCTGAGCACACACACTTTTCATGCTGTCTTAGAGACTCTACAAAGCAAGAGCGTGCATCTTGCTCTAAAGCAGAATGTGTTTCATGGATGGGAACTGTGCTGTGTGTTTCCCTTCAGAAATGGAGTTAAATCCCATGCTCTGTGTCTTCCTACAAGCAAGACTTCGTCTCAGGTAATCGCAATCACTTTATAGCTCAAATGCAGCTACCTCGTTCACGAAGCTCACACATATCTCTCCTTATACTGAGTAGCGTTGGATGTTAGAGGACCTGTGGTTTGTATCAGTTTCATAAGCAGAGTTGAACTGGATATGGTTTGTATGTGTAGGAAACACAGCTCTTTGTTCTGAGCACACTCAAGTTTCCTGCTGTGTTAGAGACTCTAGCAAGCAACAGCATGCTTCTTGTTCTTAAACAGAGTGTGTTTCATGGAACAGAACTGTGCTGTGTGTTTCCCTTCAGAAATGGAGTTCAATCCCAGGATCTGTGTCTTCTTACAAGCAAGACTTCTTTGCTGGTAAACGCAGTCACTATTCAGCTCCAAAAAAGCTACATCGCTCATTAAGCTCACACTTTTCTCACTTCTAACTCAAAAACTGTGGATGTTAAAGGACCTGGGGATTGTGTCAGTCTCCTGAACTGAGGTGAACTAGATATGGTCCGTATGTGTAGGAAACACAGTTCTTTTTTTCTGAGCACACTCATGTGTCCTGCTGTATTAGAGACTCTAGAATGCAAGAGCGTGCTTCTTGCTCTAAAGCTCAGTGTGTTTCATGGATGAGAACTGTGCTGTGTGTTTCCCTTCAGAATTGGAGTTAAATCCGAGGCTCTGTGTCTTCCTACAAGCAAGACTTCGTTTCAGGTAAACACAGTCACTTTCCAGCTCTAACGAAGCTATATCGTTCACAAAGCTCACACGTTTCTTGCTCTTAACAGAAAAGCGTTGGATGTTAGAGTGCCTGTGGTTTGTATCAGTTTCATAAGCAGAGTTGAACTAGATATGGTCCGTATGTGTAGGAAACACAGTTCTTTTGTTCTGAGCACACTCACTTTTCATGCTGTGTTAGAGAATCTACAAAGCAAGAGCGTGCATCTTGCTCTAAAGCAGAATGTGTTTCATGGATGAGAACTTTGCTGTGTGTTTCCCTTCAGAAATGGAGTTAAATCCCATGCTCTGTGTCTTCCTACAAGCAAGACTTTGTTTCAGGTAATCGCAGTCACTTTACAGCTCAAATGAAGCTACCTCGTTCACAAAGATCACACGTATCTCGCCTTATATTGTGAGGCGTTGGATGTTAGAGGACCTGTGGTTTGTATCAGTTTCATAAGCAGAGTTGAACTAGATATGGTCCGTATGTGTAGGAAACACAGTTCTTTTGTTCTGAGCACACACACTTTTCATGCTGTCTTAGAGACTCTACAAAGCAAGAGCGTGCATCTTGCTCTAAAGCAGAATGTGTTTCATGGATGAGAACTGTGCTGTGTGTTTCCCTTCAGAAATGGAGTTAAATCCCATGCTCTGTGTCTTCCTACAAGCAAGACTTCGTTTCAGGTAATCGCAGTCACTTTACAGCTCAAATGAAGCTACCTCGTTCACAAAGCTCACACGTATCTCGCCTTATATTGTGAAGCGTTGGATGTTAGAGGACCTGTGGTTTGTATCAGTTTCATAAGCAGAGTTGAACTAGATATGGTCCGTATGTGTAGGAAACACAGTTCTTTTGTTCTGAGCACACACACTTTTCATGCTGTCTTAGAGATTCTACAAAGCATGAGCGTGCATCTTGCTCTAAAGCAGAATGTGTTTCATGGATGAGAACTGTGCTGTGTGTTTCCCTTCAGAAATGGAGTTAAATCCCACGCTCTGTGTCTTCCTACAAGCAAGACTTCGTCTCAGGTAATTGCAGTCACTTTACAGCTCAAATGAAGCTACCTCGTTCACAAAGCTCACACGTATCTTTCCTTATATTGAGAAGCGTTGGATGTTAGAGGACCTGTGGTTTGTATCATTTTCATAAGCAGAGTTGAACTGGATATGGTTTGTATGTGTAGGAAACACAGTTCTTTGTTCTGAGCACACTCAAGTTTCCTCCTGTGTTAGAGACTCTAGCAAGCAACAGCGTGCTTCTTGTTCTTAAACAGAGTATGTTTCATGGATGAGAACTGTGCTGGGTGTTTCCCTTCAGAAATGGAGTTCAATCCCAGGATCTGTGTCTTCTTACAAGCAAGACTTCTTTGCTGGTAAACGCAGTCACTTTTCAGCTCCAAAAAAAGCTACATCCTCATTAAGCTCACACTTTTCTTGCTTGTAACTCAAAAACTTGGATATTAGAGGACCTAGGGTTTGTGTCAGTCTCCTGAGCAGAGGTGAACTAGATATGGTCCGTATGTGTAGGAAACACAGTTCTTTTTTTCTGAGCACACCCATGTGTCCTGCTGTATAAGAGACTCTAGAATGCAAGAGCGTGCTTCTTGCTCTAAAGCAGAGTGTGTTTCATGGATGAGAACTGTGCTGTGTGTTTCCCTTCAGAATTGGAGTTAAATCCGAGGCTCTGTGTCTTCCTACAAGCAAGACATCTTTTCAGGTAAACACAGTCACTTTCCAGCTCTAAGGAAGCTATATCGTTCACGAAGCTCACACGTTTCTCACTCTTAACTCAAACGTCTTGGATGTTAGAGGACTTTTGGTTTGTATCAGTTTCATAAGCAAGTTGAACTAGATATGGTCTGTATGTGTAGGAAATACAGTTCGTTTATTCTGATCACACTCACGTTTCCTGTCTTGTTAGTGACTCTAGAAAGAGAGTGCTTGCTGCTTTCTCTAAAGCAGAGTGTGTTTCTTGGATGAGAACTGTGCTGTGTGTTTCCCTTCATAAATGGAGTTAAAACCAGACTCTGTGTCTTCCTACAAGCAAGACTTTGTATCAGGTAAAGGCAGTCACTTTTCAGCTCAAACGAAGGTACGTCATTCACGAACCTCACACGTTTCTCGCTCTTAAGAGAAAAGCGTTGGATGTTATAGCACCTGTGGTTTGTATCACTTTCGTAAGCAGAGTTGAACTAGATACGGTCCTTATGTGTAGGAAACACTGTTCTTTTGTTCTGAGCACACACACTTTTCATGCTGTCTTAGAGACTCTACAAAGCAAGAGCGTGCATCTTGCTCTAAAGCAGAATGTGTTTCATGGATGGGAACTGTGCTGTGTGTTTCCCTTCAGAAATGGAGTTAAATCCCACGCTCTGTGTCTTCCTACAAGCAAGACTTCGTCTCAGGTAATCGCAATCACTTTATAGCTCAAATGCAGCTACCTCGTTCACGAAGCTCACACATATCTCTCCTTATACTGAGTAGCGTTGGATGTTAGAGGACCTGTGGTTTGTATCATTTTCATAAGCAGAGTTGAACTGGATATGGTTTGTATGTGTAGGAAACACAGCTCTTTGTTCTGAGCACACTCAAGTTTCCTGCTGTGTTAGAGACTCTAGCAAGCAACAGCGTGCTTCTTGTTCTTAAACAGAGTATGTTTCATGGATGAGAACTGTGCTGGGTGTTTCCCTTCAGAAATGGAGTTCAATCCCAGGATCTGTGTCTTCTTACAAGCAAGACTTCTTTGCTGGTAAACGCAGTCACTATTCAGCTCCAAAAAAGCTACATCGCTCATTAAGCTCACACTTTTCTCGCTTGTAACTCAAAAACTGTGGATGTTAAAGGACCTGGGGTTTGTGTCAGTCTCCTGAACTGAGGTGAACTAGATATGGTCCGTATGTGTAGGAAACACAGTTCTTTTTTTCTGAGCACACTCATGTGTCCTGCTGTATTAGAGACTCTAGAATGCAAGAGCGTGCTACTTGCTCCAAAGCTGAGTGTTTCATGGATGAGAACTGTGCTGTGTGTTTCCCTTCAGAATTGGAGTTAAATCCGAGGCTCTGTGTCTTCCTACAAGCAAGACTTCGTTTCAGGTAAACACAGACACTTTCCAGCTCTACCGAAGCTATATTGTTCACGAAGCTCACACGTTTCTTGCTCTTAACAGAAAAGCGTTGGATGTTAGAGTGCCTGTGGTTTGTATCAGTTTCATAAGGAGAGTTGAACTAGATATGGTCCGTAAGTGTAGGAAACACAGTTCTTTTGTTCTGATCACACTCACTTTTCATGCTGTGTTAGAGAATCTACAAAGCAAGAGCGTGCATCTTGCTCTAAAGCAGAATGTGTTTCATGGATGAGAACTTTGCTGTGTGTTTCTCTTCAGAAATGGAGTTAAATCCCATGCTCTGTGTCTTCCTACAAGCAAGACTTCGTTTCAGGTAATCGCAGTCACTTTACAGCTCAAATGAAGCTACCTCGTTCACAAAGATCACACGTATCTCGCCTTATATTGTGAAGCATTTGATGTTAGAGGACCTGTGGTTTGTATCAGTTTCATAAGCAGAGTTGAACTAGATATGGTCCGTATGTGTAGGAAACACAGTTCTTTTGTTCTGAGCACACACACTTTTCATGCTGTCTTAGAGACTCTACAAAGCAAGAGCGTGCATCTTGCTCTAAAGCAGAATGTGTTTCATGGATGAGAACTGTGCTGTGTGTTTCCCTTCAGAAATGGAGTTAAATCCCACGCTCTGTGTCTTCCTACAAGCAAGACTTCGTCTCAGGTAATTGCAGTCACTTTACAGCTCAAATGAAGCTACCTCGTTCACAAAGCTCACACGTATCTCGCCTTATATTGAGAAGCATTGGATGTTAGAGGACCTGTGGTTTGTATCATTTTCATAAGCAGAGTTGAACTGGATATGGTTTGTATGTGTAGGAAACACAGTTCTTTGTTCTGAGCACACTCAAGTTTCCTGCTGTGTTAGAGACTCTAGCAAGCAACAGCGTGCTTCTTGTTCTTAAACAGAGTATGTTTCATGGATGAGAACTGTGCTGGGTGTTTCCCTTCAGAAATGGAGTTCAATCCCAGGATCTGTGTCTTCTTACAAGCAAGACTTCTTTGCTGGTAAACGCAGTCACTTTTCAGCTCCAAAAAAAGCTACATCCTCATTAAGCTCACACTTTTCTTGCTTGTAACTCAAAAACTTGGATATTAGAGGACCTAGGGTTTGTGTCAGTCTCCTGAGCAGAGGTGAACTAGATATGGTCCGTATGTGTAGGAAACACAGTTCTTTTTTTCTGAGCACACCCATGTGTCCTGCTGTATAAGAGACTCTAGAATGCAAGAGCGTGCTTCTTGCTCTAAAGCAGAGTGTGTTTCATGGATGAGAACTGTGCTGTGTGTTTCCCTTCAGAATTGGAGTTAAATCCGAGGCTCTGTGTCTTCCTACAAGCAAGACTTCGTTTCAGGTAAACACAGTCACTTTCCAGCTCTACCGAAGCTATATCGTTCACGAAGCTCACACGTTTCTCACTCTTAACTCAAACGTCTTGGATGTTAGAGGACTTTTGGTTTGTATCAGTTTCATAAGCAAGTAGAACTAGATATGGTCTGTATGTGTAGGAAATACAGTTCGTTTATTCTGATCACACTCACGTTTCCTGTCTTGTTAGTGACTCTAGAAAGAGAGTGCTTGCTTCTTTCTCTAAAGCAGAGTGTGTTTCTTGGATGAGAACTGTGCTGTGTGTTTCCCTTCATAAATGGAGTTAAAACCAGACTCTGTGTCTTCCTACAAGCAAGACTTTGTATCAGGTAAAGGCAGTCACTTTTCAGCTCAAACGAAGGTACGTCATTCACGAACCTCACACGTTTCTCGCTCTTAAGAGAAAAGCGTTGGATGTTATAGCACCTGTGGTTTGTATCACTTTCGTAAGCAGAGTTGAACTAGATACGGTCCTTATGTGTAGGAAACACTGTTCTTTTGTTCTGAGCACACACACTTTTCATGCTGTCTTAGAGACTCTACAAAGCAAGAGCGTGCATCTTGCTCTAAAGCAGAATGTGTTTCATGGATGGGAACTGTGCTGTGTGTTTCCCTTCAGAAATGGAGTTAAATCCCATGCTCTTAGTCTTCCTACAAGCAAGACTTCGTCTCAGGTAATCGCAATCACTTTATAGCTCAAATGCAGCTACCTCGTTCACGAAGCTCACACATATCTCTCCTTATACTGAGTAGCGTTGGATGTTAGAAGACCTGTGGTTTGTATCAGTTTCATAAGCAGAGTTGAACTGGATATGGTTTGTATGTGTAGGAAACACAGCTCTTTGTTCTGAGCACACTCAAGTTTCCTGCTGTGTTAGAGACTCTAGCAAGCAACAGCGTGCTTCTTGTTCTTAAACAGAGTATGTTTCATGGATGAGAACTGTGCTGGGTGTTTCCCTTCAGAAATGGAGTTCAATCCCAGGATCTGTGTCTTCTTACAAGCAAGACTTCTTTGCTGGTAAACGCAGTCACTATTCAGCTCCAAAAAAGCTACATCGCTCATTAAGCTCACACTTTTCTCGCTTGTAACTCAAAAACTGTGGATGTTAAAGGACCTGGGGTTTGTGTCAGTCTCCTGAACTGAGGTGAACTAGATATGGTCCGTATGTGTAGGAAACACAGTTCTTTTTTCCTGAGCACACTCATGTGTCCTGCTGTATTAGAGACTCTAGAGTGCAAGAGCGTGCTACTTGCTCTAAAGCTGAGTGTGTTTCATGGATGAGAACTGTGCTGTGTGTTTCCCTTCAGAATTGGAGTTAAATCCGAGGCTCTGTGTCTTCCTACAAGCAAGACTTCGTTTCAGGTAAACACAGTCACTTTCCAGCTCTAACGAAGCTATATCGTTCACGAAGCTCACACGTTTCTTGCTCTTAACAGAAAAGCGTTGGATGTTAGAGTGCCTGTGGTTTGTATCAGTTTCATAAGGAGAGTTGAACTAGATATGGTCCGTAAGTGTAGGAAACACAGTTCTTTTGTTCTGATCACACTCACTTTTCATGCTGTGTTAGAGAATCTACAAAGCAAGAGCGTGCATCTTGCTCTAAAGCAGAATGTGTTTCATGGATGAGAACTTTGCTGTGTGTTTCCCTTCAGAAATGGAGTTAAATCCCATGCTCTGTGTCTTCCTACAAGCAAGACTTCGTTTCAGGTAATCGCAGACACTTTACAGCTCAAATGAAGCTACCTCGTTCACAAAGATCACACGTATCTCGCCTTATATTGTGAAGCATTGGATGTTAGAGGACCTGTGGTTTGTATCAGTTTCATAAGCAGAGTTGAACTAGATATGGTCCGTATGTGTAGGAAACACAGTTCTTTTGTTCTGAGCACACACACTTTTCATGCTGTCTTAGAGACTCTACAAAGCAAGAGCGTGCATCTTGCTCTAAAGCAGAATGTGTTTCATGGATGAGAACTGTGCTGTGTGTTTCCCTTCAGAAATGGAGTTAAATCCCACGCTCTGTGTCTTCCTACAAGCAAGACTTCGTCTCAGGTAATTGCAGTCACTTTACAGCTCAAATGAAGCTACCTCGTTCACAAAGCTCACACGTATCTCGCCTTATATTGAGAAGCATTGGATGTTAGAGGACCTGTGGTTTGTATCATTTTCATAAGCAGAGTTGAACTGGATATGGTTTGTATGTGTAGGAAACACAGTTCTTTGTTCTGAGCACACTCAAGTTTCCTGCTGTGTTAGAGACTCTAGCAAGCAACAGCGTGCTTCTTGTTCTTAAACAGAGTATGTTTCATGGATGAGAACTGTGCTGGGTGTTTCCCTTCAGAAATGGAGTTCAATCCCAGGATCTGTGTCTTCTTACAAGCAAGACTTCTTTGCTGGTAAACGCAGTCACTATTCAGCTCCAAAAAAGCTATATCGCTCATTAAGCTCACACTTTTCTCGCTTGTAACTCAAAAACTGTGGATGTTAAAGGACCTGGGGTTTGTGTCAGTCTCCTGAACTGAGGTGAACTAGATATGGTCCGTATGTGTAGGAAACACAGTTCTTTTTTTCTGAGCACACTCATGTGTCCTGCTGTATTAGAGACTCTAGAATGCAAGAGCGTGCTACTTGCTCCAAAGCTGAGTGTTTCATGGATGAGAACTGTGCTGTGTGTTTCCCTTCAGAATTGGAGTTAAATCCGAGGCTCTGTGTCTTCCTACAAGCAAGACTTCGTTTCAGGTAAACACAGACACTTTCCAGCTCTACCGAAGCTATATTGTTCACGAAGCTCACACGTTTCTTGCTCTTAACAGAAAAGCGTTGGATGTTAGAGTGCCTGTGGTTTGTATCAGTTTCATAAGGAGAGTTGAACTAGATATGGTCCGTAAGTGTAGGAAACACAGTTCTTTTGTTCTGATCACACTCACTTTTCATGCTGTGTTAGAGAATCTACAAAGCAAGAGCGTGCATCTTGCTCTAAAGCAGAATGTGTTTCATGGATGAGAACTTTGCTGTGTGTTTCCCTTCAGAAATGGAGTTAAATCCCATGCTCTGTGTCTTCCTACAAGCAAGACTTCGTTTCAGGTAATCGCAGTCACTTTACAGCTCAAATGAAGCTACCTCGTTCACAAAGATCACACGTATTTCGCCTTATATTGTGAAGCATTGGATGTTAGAGGACCTGTGGTTTGTATCAGTTTCATAAGCAGAGTTGAACTAAATATGGTCCGTATGTGTAGGAAACACAGTTCTTTTGTTCTGAGCACACACACTTTTCATGCTGTCTTAGAGACTCTACAAAGCAAGAGCGTGCATCTTGCTCTAAAGCAGAATGTGTTTCATGGATGAGAACTGTGCTGTGTGTTTCCCTTCAGAAATGGAGTTAAATCCCACGCTCTGTGTCTTCCTACAAGCAAGACTTCGTCTCAGGTAATTGCAGTCACTTTACAGCTCAAATGAAGCTACCTCGTTCACAAAGCTCACACGTATCTCGCCTTATATTGAGAAGCATTGGATGTTAGAGGACCTGTGGTTTGTATCATTTTCATAAGCAGAGTTGAACTGGATATGGTTTGTATGTGTAGGAAACACAGTTCTTTGTTCTGAGCACACTCAAGTTTCCTGCTGTGTTAGAGACTCTAGCAAGCAACAGCGTGCTTCTTGTTCTTAAACAGAGTATGTTTCATGGATGAGAACTGTGCTGGGTGTTTCCCTTCAGAAATGGAGTTCAATCCCAGGATCTGTGTCTTCTTACAAGCAAGACTTCTTTGCTGGTAAACGCAGTCACTTTTCAGCTCCAAAAAAAGCTACATCCTCATTAAGCTCACACTTTTCTTGCTTGTAACTCAAAAACTTGGATATTAGAGGACCTAGGGTTTGTGTCAGTCTCCTGAGCAGAGGTGAACTAGATATGGTCCGTATGTGTAGGAAACACAGTTCTTTTTTTCTGAGCACACCCATGTGTCCTGCTGTATAAGAGACTCTAGAATGCAAGAGCGTGCTTCTTGCTCTAAAGCAGAGTGTGTTTCATGGATGAGAACTGTGCTGTGTGTTTCCCTTCAGAATTGGAGTTAAATCCGAGGCTCTGTGTCTTCCTACAAGCAAGACTTCGTTTCAGGTAAACACAGTCACTTTCCAGCTCTACCGAAGCTATATCGTTCACGAAGCTCACACGTTTCTCACTCTTAACTCAAACGTCTTGGATGTTAGAGGACTTTTGGTTTGTATCAGTTTCATAAGCAAGTAGAACTAGATATGGTCTGTATGTGTAGGAAATACAGTTCGTTTATTCTGATCACACTCACGTTTCCTGTCTTGTTAGTGACTCTAGAAAGAGAGTGCTTGCTTCTTTCTCTAAAGCAGAGTGTGTTTCTTGGATGAGAACTGTGCTGTGTGTTTCCCTTCATAAATGGAGTTAAAACCAGACTCTGTGTCTTCCTACAAGCAAGACTTTGTATCAGGTAAAGGCAGTCACTTTTCAGCTCAAACGAAGGTACGTCATTCACGAACCTCACACGTTTCTCGCTCTTAAGAGAAAAGCGTTGGATGTTATAGCACCTGTGGTTTGTATCACTTTCGTAAGCAGAGTTGAACTAGATACGGTCCTTATGTGTAGGAAACACTGTTCTTTTGTTCTGAGCACACACACTTTTCATGCTGTCTTAGAGACTCTACAAAGCAAGAGCGTGCATCTTGCTCTAAAGCAGAATGTGTTTCATGGATGGGAACTGTGCTGTGTGTTTCCCTTCAGAAATGGAGTTAAATCCCATGCTCTTAGTCTTCCTACAAGCAAGACTTCGTCTCAGGTAATCGCAATCACTTTATAGCTCAAATGCAGCTACCTCGTTCACGAAGCTCACACATATCTCTCCTTATACTGAGTAGCGTTGGATGTTAGAAGACCTGTGGTTTGTATCAGTTTCATAAGCAGAGTTGAACTGGATATGGTTTGTATGTGTAGGAAACACAGCTCTTTGTTCTGAGCACACTCAAGTTTCCTGCTGTGTTAGAGACTCTAGCAAGCAACAGCGTGCTTCTTGTTCTTAAACAGAGTATGTTTCATGGATGAGAACTGTGCTGGGTGTTTCCCTTCAGAAATGGAGTTCAATCCCAGGATCTGTGTCTTCTTACAAGCAAGACTTCTTTGCTGGTAAACGCAGTCACTATTCAGCTCCAAAAAAGCTACATCGCTCATTAAGCTCACACTTTTCTCGCTTGTAACTCAAAAACTGTGGATGTTAAAGGACCTGGGGTTTGTGTCAGTCTCCTGAACTGAGGTGAACTAGATATGGTCCGTATGTGTAGGAAACACAGTTCTTTTTTCCTGAGCACACTCATGTGTCCTGCTGTATTAGAGACTCTAGAGTGCAAGAGCGTGCTACTTGCTCTAAAGCTGAGTGTGTTTCATGGATGAGAACTGTGCTGTGTGTTTCCCTTCAGAATTGGAGTTAAATCCGAGGCTCTGTGTCTTCCTACAAGCAAGACTTCGTTTCAGGTAAACACAGTCACTTTCCAGCTCTAACGAAGCTATATCGTTCACGAAGCTCACACGTTTCTTGCTCTTAACAGAAAAGCGTTGGATGTTAGAGGACCTGTGGTTTGTATCAGTTTCATAAGCAGAGTTGAACTAGATATGGTCCGTATGTGTAGGAAACAGAGTTCTTTTGTTCTGAGCACACTCACTTTTCATGCTGTGTTAGAGATTCTACAAAGCAAGAGAGTGCATCTTGCTCTAAAGCAGAATGTGTTTCATGGATGAGAACTTTGTTGTGTGTTTCCCTTCAGAAATGGAGTTAAATCCCATGCTCTGTGTCTTCCTACAAGCAAGACTTCGTCTCAGGTAATCGCAGTCACTTTACAGCTCAAATGAAGCTACCTCGTTCACAAAGATCACATGTATCTCGCCTTATATTGTGAAGCGTTGGATGTTAGAGGACCTGTGGTTTGTATCAGTTTCATAAGCAGAGTTGAACTAGATATGGTCCGTATGTGTAGGAAACACAGTTCTTTTGTTCTGAGCACACACACTTTTCATGCTGTCTTAGAGACTCTACAAAGCAAGAGCGTGCATCTTGCTCTAAAGCAGAATGTGTTTCATGGATGAGAACTGTGCTGTGTGTTTCCCTTCAGAAATGGAGTTAAATCCCATGCTCTGTGTCTTCCTACAAGCAAGACTTCGTCTCAGGTAATTGCAGTCACTTTACAGCTCAAATGAAGCTATCTCGTTCACAAAGCTCACGCGTATCTCGCCTTATATTGAGAAGCGTTGGATGTTAGAGGACCTGTGGTTTGTATCATTTTCATATGCAGAGTTGAACTGGATATGGTTTGTATGTGTAGGAAACACAGTTCTTTGTTCTGAGCACACTCAAGTTTCCTGCTGTGTTAGAGACTATAGCAAGCAACAGCGTGCTTCTTGTTCTTAAACAGAGTATGTTTCATGGATGAGAACTGTGCTGGGTGTTTCCCTTCAGAAATGGAGTTCAATCCCAGGATCTGTGTCTTCTTACAAGCAAGACTTCTTTGCTGGTAAACGCAGTCACTTTTCAGCTCCAAAAAAAGCTACATCCTCATTAAGCTCACACTTTTCTTGCTTGTAACTCAAAAACTTTGGATATTAGAGGACCTAGGGTTTGTGTCAGTCTCCTGAGCAGAGGTGAACTAGATATGGTCCGTATGTGTAGGAAACACAGTTCTTTTTTTCTGAGCACACCCATGTGTCCTGCTGTATAAGAGACTCTAGAATGCAAGAGCGTGCTTCTTGCTCTAAAGCAGAGTGGGTTTCATGGATGAGAACTGTGCTCTGTGTTTCCCTTCAGAAATGGAGTTAAATCCGAGGCTCTGTGTCTTCCTACAAGCAAGACTTCGTTTCAGGTAAACACAGTCACTTTCCAGCTCTACCGAAGCTATATCGTTCACGAAGCTCACACGTTTCTCACTCTTAACTCAAACGTGTTGGATGTTAGAGGACTTTTGGTTTGTATCAGTTTCATAAGCAAGTTGAACTAGATATGGTCTGTATGTGTAGGAAATACAGTTCGTTTATTCTGATCACACTCACGTTTCATGTCTTGTTAGTGACTCTAGAAAGAGAGTGCTTGCTTCTTTCTCTAAAGCAGAGTGTGTTTCTTGGATGAGAACTGTGCTGTGTGTTTCCCTTCATAAATGGAGTTAAAACCAGACTCTGGGTCTTCCTACAAGCAAGACTTCGTTTCAGGTAAATGCAGTCACTTTTCAGCTCAAAGGAAGGTACGTCATTCACGAAGCTCACACGTTTCTCGCTCTTAAGAGAAAAGCGTTGGATGTTATAGCACCTGTGGTTTGTATCACTTTTGTAAGCAGAGTTGAACCTGATATGGTCCGTATGTGTAGGAAACACAGTTCTTTTGTTCTGAGCACACTCACGTTTCATGCTGTGTTAGAGACTCTACAAAGCAAGAGCGTGCATCTTGCTGTAAAGCAGAATGTGTTTCATGGATGAGAACTGTGCTGTGTGTTTCCCTTCAGAAATTGAGTTAAATCCCACGCTCTGTGTCTTCCTACAAGCAAGACTTCTTATCAGGTAATCGCAGTAACTTTAGAGCTCAAATGAAGCTACCTCGTTCACGAAGCTCACACGTTTCTGTCTTTATATTGAGAAGCGTTGGATGTTAGATGACCTGTGGTTTGTATCAGTTTCATAAGCAGAGTTGAACTGGATATGGTCCGTATGTGTAGGAAACACAGTTCTTTGTTCTGAGCACACTCAAGTTTCCTGCTGTGTTAGAGACTCTAGCAAGCAAGAGCTTGCTTTTGGCTCTAATGCAGAGTGTGTTTCATGGATGAGAACTATGCTGTGTGTTTCCCTTCAGAATTGGAGTTAAATCCGAGGCTCTGTGTATTACTACAAGCAAGACTTCGTTTCAGGTAAACACAGTCACTTTCAAGCTCTAAAGAAGCTACATCGCTCATTAAGCTCACACTTTTCTCGCTTGTAACTCAAAAACTTTGGGTGTTAAAGGACCTGGGGTTTGTGTCAGTCTCCTGAGCAGAGGTGAACTAGAAATGGTCCGTATGTGTAGGAAACACAGTTCTTTTGTTCTGAGCACACTCAAGTTTCCTGCTGTGTTAGAGACACTAGCAAGCAAGAGCGTGCTTCTTGTTCTTAAACAGAGTGTGTTTCATGGAACAGAACTGTGCTGTGTGTTTCCCTTCAGAAATGGAGTTCAATCCCAGGATCTGTGTCTTCCTACAAGCAAGACTTCTTTGCTTGTAAAAGCAGTCACTTCAAAGCTCCAAAAATGCTACATCGCTCATTAAGCTGACACTTTTCTCACTTGTAACTCAAAAACTTTGGATATTAGAGGACCTGGGGTTTATATCAATCTCCTGGGTAGAGTTGAACTAGATATGGTCCGTATGTCTAGGAAACACAGTTCTTTTTTCTGAGCACACTCACGTGTCCTGCTGTATTAGAGACTCTACAATGCAAGAGCATACTTCTTGCTCTAAAGCAGAGTGTGTTTCATGGATGAGAACTGTGCTGTGTGTTTCCCTTCATAAATGGAGTTAAAACCTGGCTCTGTGTCTTCCTACAAGCAAGACTTCGTTTCAGGTAAACGCAGTCACTTTTCAGCTCAGAGAAGCTACATCATTTACGAAGCTCACACGTGTCTCGCTTTATATTGAAAAGCATTGGATGTTAGAGGACCTGTGGTTTGTATCAGTTTACTAAGCAGAGTTGAACTCGATATGGTCTGTATGTATAGGAAACACAGTTCATTTGTTCTGAGCACACTCACATTTCCTGATGTGTTAGAGACTCTAGAATGCAAGAGCGTGCTTCTTGCTCTAAAGCAGAGTGTGTTTCATGGATGAGAACTGTGCTATGTGTTTCACTTCAGAAATGGAGTTCAATCCCAGGCTCTGTGTCTTCCTACAAGCAAGACTTTGTTTCAGGTAAACACAGTCACTTTTCAGCTCAAACTAAGCTACATCTTAAACGAAGCTCACATGTTACTCTCTCTTAACTGAAAAGCGTTGGATGTTAGAGGACCTGTTGTTTGTGTCAGTTTCCTTAGCAGAGTTGAACTAGATATGGTCTGTATGTGTAGGAAACCCAGTTCTTTTGTTCTGAGCACACTCATGTGTACTGCTGTATTAGAGACTCTAGAATGCAAGAGCGTACTTCTTGCTCTAAAGCAGAGTGTGTTTCATGGATGAGAACTGTGCTGTGTGTTTCCCTTCATAAATGGAGTTAAAACCTGGCTCTGTGTCTTCCTACAAGCAAGACTTCTTTTCAGGTAAACGCAGTTACTTTTTATCTCAAAGAATATACATCGTTCACGAATCTTACACGTTTCTCGCTGTTTACTGAAAATCATTGGATGCTAGAGGACCTCTGTTTGTATCAGTTTCCTAAGCAGAATTGAATTGGATACAGTCTTTATGTGTAGGAAACACAGTTCTTTTGTTCTGAGCACACTCACGTTTCCTGCTGTGTTAGAGACTCTAGATTGCAAGAGCGTACTTCTTGCTCTAAAGCAGAGTGTGTTTCATGGATGAGAACTGTGCTTGGTGTTTCCATTAAGAAATGGAGTTAAACCCCAGGCTCTGTGTCTTCCTACAAGCAAGACTTCGTTTCAGGTAAAAGCAATCACTTTGCAGCTCAAAAGAAACTACATCGTTCACGAAGATAACAAGTTTCTCGCTGTTAACTGAAAAGCGTCGGATGTTAGACGGTCTGTGGTTTGTAACAGTTTCCTAAGCACAGTTGACCTAGATATGGTCTGTGTGTGTAGGAAACACAGTTCTTTTGCTCTGAAAACACTCAAGTTTCTTGCTGTATTAGAGACTCTAGAAAGCAAGAGCATGCTTCTCTCTCTAAAGCAGAGTGTGTTTCATGGATGAGAACTGTGCTGCATGTTTCCCTTCAGAAATGAAGTTAAATCCCAGGCGCTGAGTCTTCCTACAAGCAAGACTTCGTTTCAGATTAACGCAGGCACTTTTCAGCTCAAATGAAGCTACATTGTTCACAAAGATCACACATTTCTCGCTCTTACTAAAAAGTGTTGGATGTTAGAGGGCCTGTGGTTTGTATCAGCCCTAAGCAGAGGTAAAGTAGATACGGTCCGTATGTGTAGGAAACACAGTTCTTTTGTTCTGAGCACACTCAAGTTTCCTGCTGTGTTAGAGACTGTAGAAAGCAAGAGCATGCATCTTGCTATAAAGTAGAGTGTATTTCGTGGATGAGAACTGTGCTGTGTGTTTCCATTCAGAAATGGAGTTAAATCCCAGGCTCTGTGTCTTCCTACAAGCAAGACTTTGTTTCAGGTAAACGCACTCACTTTTCAGCTCAAAGGAAGCTACATTGTTTACGAATCTCACACGTTTCTCGGTCTTATGTGAAAGGCATTGGTTGTTAGAGGACCTGTGGTTTGCATCCATTTCCTAAGCACAGTTGACCTAGATATGGTCCGTATGTGTAGGAAACACAGTTGTTTTGTTCGGAGCACACTCACGTTTCCTGCTGTGTTAGAGACTCTAGAAAGCAAGAGCGTGCATCTTTCTCTAAAGCAGAGTGTGTTTCATGGATGAGAACTGTGCTTTGTGTTTCCCTTCAGAAATGGAGTTAAATCCCAGGCTCTGTGTCTTCCTACAAGCAAGACTTCGTTTGAGGTAAACTCAGTCACTTCTCAGCTCAAACGAAGGACAGAGTTCACATAGCTCACACGTTTTTCGCTCTTAAATGAAAAACGTTGGATGTTATTGGACCTGTGGTTTGCATCACTTTCCTAAGCACGGTTGACCTACATATGGTCCGTATGTGTAGGAAACTCAGTTGTTTTGTTCTGAGAGCACTCACGTTTCCTGCTGTGTTCGAGACTCTAGAAAGCAAGAGCATGCATCTTGCTCTAAAGCAGAGTGTGTTTCATGGATGAGAACTGTGCTTTGTGTTTCCCTTCAGAAATGGAGTTAAATCCCAGGCTCTGTGTCTTTCTACAAGCAAGACTTCGTTTCAGGTAAACACAGGCACTTTTCATCTCAAACGAATCTACATCGTTCAAGAATCTCACACGTTTCTCGCTCTCAACTGAAAAGTGTTGGATGATAGAAGACCTGTGGTTTGTATCAGTTTCCTAAATAGACTTGATCTAGATATGGTCCATATGTGTTGGAAACACAGTTCTTTTGTTCTGAGCACATTCACGTTTCATGCTGTGATAGAGACTGTAGAAAGCAAGAGCGTGCATCTTGCTCTAAAGCAAAGTATGTTTCATGGATGAGAACTGTGCTGTGTGTTTCCCTCAGAAATGGAGTTAAATCTCAGGCTCTGTCTTCCTACATGAAAGACTTCTTTGCAGGTAAACGCAGTCACGTTTCAGCTCCAAAAAAGCAACATCGCTCATGAAGCTCAGACTTTTCTCGCTCTTAACTCAACAGCTTTGGATGTTAGAGGACCAGTGGTTTGTATCAGTTTCCTAAGCAGAGTTGAACTAGATATGGTCCGTATGTGTAGGAAACACTGTTCTTTTGTTCTGAGCACACTCACATTTCCTGCTGTGTTAGAGACTCTAGATTGCAAGAGCGTGCATCATGCTCCAAAGCAGAGGGTGTTTCATGGATGAGAACTGTGCTGTGTGTTTCTCTTCAGCAATGGAGTTAAATCCCAGGCTCTGTGTCTTCCTACAAGCAAGACATCTTTTAAGGTAAACCCAGTCACTTTTCAGCTAAAACAAAGGGACATCGTTCACATAGCTCACACGTTTTCCGATCTTAACTGAAGAGTGTTGGATGATAGAGGACCTGTGGTTTGTATCAGTTTCCTAATTAGACTTGATCTAGATATGGTCCGTATGTGTAGGAAACACAGTTCTTTTGTTCAGAGCACACTCACGTTTCATGCTGTGACAGAGACTCTAGAAAGCAATAGCGTGCTTCTTGTTCTTTAGCAGAGTGTGTTTCATGGAAGAGAACTGTGCTGTGTGTTTCCCTCAGAAATGGAGTTAAATCTCAGGCTCTGTCTTCCTACTTGCAAGACTTCCTTGCTGGTAAACACAGTCACTTTTCAGCTCCAAAAAAGCAACATCGCTCATGAAGCTCAGAATTTTCTCGCTCTTAACTCAAAAACTTTGGATGTTAGAGGACCAGTTGTTTGTAATAGTTTCCTAAACAGAGTTGAACTAGATATGGTCAGTATGTGTAGGAAACACAGTTCTTTTATTCCGAGCACACTCACATTTCCTGCTGTGTTAGAGAATCTAGAAATCAAGAGTGTGCATCTTGCTCTAAAGCAGAGTGTGTTTCATGGATGAGAACTGTGCTGTGTGTTTCCCTTCAGAAATGGAGTTAAATCCCAGGCTCTGTGTCTTCCTACAAGCAAGATTTTGTTTCAGGTAAACGCACTCACTTTTCAGCTCAAAGGAAGCTACATCGTTTATGAATCTCACACGTTTCTCGCTCTTAAGTGAAATGCATTGGATTTTAGAGGACATGTGGTTTGCATCCCTTTCCTAAGCACAGATGACCTAGATATGGTCCGTATGTGTAGGAAACACAGTTGTTTTGTTCTGACAACAGTCAAGTTTCCTGCTGTGTTCGAGACTCTAGAAAGCAAGAGAGTGCATCTTGCTCTAAAGCAGAGTGTGTTTCATGGATGAGAACTGTGCTTTGTGTTTCCCTTAGGAAATGGAGTTAAATCCCAGGCTCTGTGTCTTCCAACAAGCAAGACTTCGTTTCAGGTAAACACAGGCACTTTTCATCTCAAACGAATCTATATCGTTCAAGAAGCTCACACGTTTCTCGCTCTTAACTGAAAAGTGTTGGATGATAGAAGACCTGTGGTTTGTATCAGTTTCCTAAATAGACTGGATCTAGATATGGTCCGTATGTGTTGGAAACACAGTTCTATTGTTTTGAGCACACTAACGTTTCATGCTGTGATAGAGACTCTAGAAAGCAAGAGCGTGCATCTTGCTCTAAAGCAGAGTGTGTTTCATGGATGAGAACTGTGCTGTGTGTTTCCCTTCAGAAATGGAGTTAAATCCCAGGCTCTGTGTCTTCCTACAAGCAAGACTTCGTTGCTGGTAAACGCAGTCACTTTTCAGCTCCAAAAAAGCAACATCGCTCATGAAGCTTAGACTTTTCTCGCTCTTAACTAAAAAACTTTGGATGTTAGAGGACCAGCGGTTTGTAATAGTTTCCTAAGCAGAGTTGAACTAGATATGGTCCGTATGTGTAGGAAACACAGTTCTTTTATTCCGAGCACACTCACATTTCCTGCTATGTTAGAGACTCTAGAAATCAAGAGCGTGCCTCTTGCTCTAAAGCAGAGTGTGTTTCATGGATGAGAACTGTGCTGTGTGTTTCCCTTCAGAAATGGAGTTAAATCCCACGCTCTGTGTCTTCCTACAAGCAAGACTTCGTTTCAGGTAAACGCAGTCACTTTTCAGCTCAAAGGAAGCGTCATTGTTCATGAAGATCACACGTTTCTCGCTCTTAACCGAAAAGTGTTGGATGTTAGAGGGCCTGTGGTTTGTATCAGTCCTAAGCAGAGGTGAAGTAGATACAGTCTGTATGTGTAGGAAACACAGTTCTTTTGTTCTGAGCACACTCACGTTTGCTGCTGTGTTAGAGACTGTAGAAAGCAAGAGCATGCATCTTGCTCTAAAGTAGAGTATATTTCATGGATGAGAACTGTGCTGTGTGTTTTCATTCAGATATGGAGTTAAATCCCAGGCTCTGTGTCTTCCTACGAGCAAGATTTTTTTTCAGGTAAACGCACTCACTTTTCAGCTCAAAGGAAGCTACATCGTCTATGAATCTCACACGTTTCTCGCTCTTAAGTGAAATCCATTGGATTTTAGAGGACATGTGGTTTGCATCCCTTTCCTAAGCACAGATGACCTATATATTGTCCGTATGTGTAGGAAACACAGTTGTTTTGTTCTGACAACAGTCAAGTTTCCTGCTGTGTTCGAGACTCTAGAAAGCAAGAGAGTGCATCTTGCTCTAAAGCAGAGTGTGTTTCATGGATGAGAACTGTGCTGTGTGTTTCCCTTCAGAAATGGAGTTAAATCCCAGGCTCTGTGTCTTCCTACAAGCAAGATTTCGTTTCAGGTAAACACAGGCACTTTTCATCTCAAACGAATCTACAGCGTTCAAGAAGCTCACACGTTTCTCCCTCTTAACTGAAAAGTATTGGGTGATAGAAGACTTGTGGTTTGTATCAGTTTCCTAAAGAATTGATCTAGATATGGTCCGTATGTGTTGGAAACACAGTTCTTTTGTTCTGAGCACACTCACGTTACATGCTGTCATAGAGACTCTAGAAAGCAAGAGCGTGCATCTTGCTCTAAAGCAGAGTGTGTTTCATGGATGAGAACTGTGCTGTGTGTTTCTCTCAGAAATGGAGTTAAATCTCAGGCTCTGTCTTCCTACATGAAAGACTTCTTTGCAGGTAAACGCAGTCACGTTTCAGCTCCCAAAAAGCAACATCGCTCATGAAGCTCAGACTTTTCTCGCTCTTAACTCAACAGCTTTGGATGTTAGAGGACCAGGGGTTTGTATCAGTTTCCTAAGCAGAGTTGAACTAGATATGGTCAGTATGTGTAGGAAACATAGTTCTTTTATTCTGAGCACACTCACATTTCCTCCAGTGTTAGAGACTCTAGAAAGCAAGAGCGTGCATCTTACTCTAAAGCAGAGTGTTTTTCATGATTGAGAACTGTGCTGTGTGTTTCCCTTCAGAAATGGAGTTAAATCCCAGGTGCTGTGTCTTTCTGCAAGCAAGACCTCGTTTCAGGTAAACACAGTCACTTTTCAGTTCAAACAATGCTACAGAGTTCACAAAGCACACACGCTTCTTGTTCTTAACAGAAAAGCGTTGGATGTTAGAGAAACTTTGGTTTGTATCAGTTTCCTAAGCACAGTTGACCTAGATATGGTCTGTGTGTGTAGGAAACACAGTTCTTTTGCTCTGAAAACACTCAAGTTTCTTGCTGTATTAGAGACTCTAGAAAGCAAGAGCGTGCTTCTCTCTCTAAAGCAGAGTGTGTTTCATGGATGAGAACTGTGCTGCATGTTTCCCTTCAGAAATGAAGTTAAATCCCAGGCGCTGAGTCTTCCTACAAGCAAGACTTCGTTTCAGATTAACGCAGGCACTTTTCAGCTCAAATGAAGCTACATTGTTCACAAAGATCATACATTTCTCGCTCTTACTAAAAAGTGTTGGATGTTAGAGGGCCTGTGGTTTGTATCAGCCCTAAGCAGAGGTAAAGTAGATACGGTCCGTATGTGTAGGAAACACAGTTCTTTTGTTCTGAGCACACTCAAGTTTCCTGCTGTGTTAGAGACTGTAGAAAGCAAGAGCATGCATCTTGCTCTAAAGTAGAGTGTATTTCATGGATGAGAACTGTGCTGTGTGTTTCCATTCAGAAATGGAGTTAAATCCCAGGCTCTGTGTCTTCCTACAAGCAAGACTTTGTTTCAGGTAAACGCAGTCACTTTTCAGCTCAAAGGAAGCTACATTGTTTACGAATCTCACACGTTTCTCGGTCTTATGTGAAAGGCATTGGTTGTTAGAGGACCTTTGGTTTGCATCCCTTTCCTAAGCACAGTTGACCTAGATATGGTCCGTATGTGTAGGAAACACAGTTGTTTTGTTCGGAGCACACTCACGTTTCCTGCTGTGTTAGAGACTCTAGAAAGCAAGAGCGTGCATCTTTCTCTAAAGCAGAGTGTGTTTCATGGATGAGAACTGTGCTTTGTGTTTCCCTTCAGAAATGGAGTTAAATCCCAGGCTCTGTGTCTTCCTACAAGCAAGACTTCGTTTGAGGTAAACTCAGTCACTTCTCAGCTCAAACGAAGGACAGAGTTCACATAGCTCACACGTTTTTCGCTCTTAAATGAAAAACGTTGGATGTTATTGGACCTGTGGTTTGCATCACTTTCCTAAGCACGGTTGACCTACATATGGTCCGTATGTGTAGGATACTCAGTTGTTTTGTTCTGAGAGCACTCACGTTTCCTGCTGTGTTCGAGACTCTAGAAAGCAAGAGCGTGCTTCTTCCTCTAAAGCAGAGTGTGTTTCATGGATGAGAACTGTGCTTTGTGTTTCCCTTCAGAAATGGAGTTAAATCCCAGGCTCTGTGTCTTTCTACAAGCAAGACTTCGTTTCAGGTAAACACAGGCACTTTTCATCTCAAACGAATCTACATCGTTCAAGAAGCTCACACGTTTCTCGCTCTTAACTGAAAAGTGTTGGATGATAGAAGACCTGTGGTTTGTATCAGTTTCCTAAATAGACTTGATCTAGATATGGTCCATATGTGTTGGAAACACAGTTCTTTTGTTCTGAGCACACTCACGTTTCATGCTGTGATAGAGAATGTAGAAAGCAAGAGCGTGCATCTTGCTCTAAAGCAAAGTATGTTTCATGGATGAGAACTGTACTGTGTGTTTCCCTCAGAAATGGAGTTAAATCTCAGGCTCTGTCTTCCTACATGGAAGACTTCTTTGCTGGTAAACGCAGTCACGTTTCAGCTCCAAAAAAGCAACATCGCTCATGAAGCTCAGACTTTTCTCGCTCTTAACTCAACAGCTTTGGATGTTAGAGGACCAGTGGTTTGTATCAGTTTCCTAAGCAGAGTTGAACTAGATATGGTCCGTATGTGTAGGAAACACAGTTCTTTTGTTCTGAGCACACTCACATTTCCTGCTGTGTTAGAGACTCTAGATTGCAAGAGCGTGCATCATGCTCCAAAGCAGAGGGTGTTTCATGGATGAGAACTGTGCTGTGTGTTTCTCTTCAGCAATGGAGTTAAATCCCAGGCTCTGTGTCTTCCTACAAGCAAGACATCTTTTAAGGTAAACCCAGTCACTTTTCAGCTAAAACAAAGGGACATCTTTCACATAGCTCACACGTTTTTCGATCTTAACTGAAGAGTGTTGGATGATAGAGGACCTGTGGTTTGTATCAGTTTCCTAATTAGACTTGATCTAGATATGGTCCGTATGTGTAGGAAACACAGTTCTTTTGTTCAGAGCACACTCACGTTTCATGCTGTGACAGAGACTCTACAAAGCAATAGCGTGCTTCTTGTTCTTTAGCAGAGTGTGTTTCATGGATGAGAACTGTGCTGTGTGTTTCCCTTCAGAAATGGAGTTAAATCCCAGGCTCTGTGTCTTCCTACAAGCAAGATTTTGTTTCAGGTAAACGCACTCACTTTTCAGCTCAAAGGAAGCTACATCGTTTATGAATCTCACACGTTTCTCGTCTTAAGTGAAATGCATTGGATTTTAGAGGACATGTGGTTTGCATCCCTTTCCTAAGCACAGATGACCTAGATATGGTCCGTATGTGTAGGAAACACAGTTGTTTTGTTCTGACAACAGTCAAGTTTCCTGCTGTGTTCGAGACTCTAGAAAGCAAGAGAGTGCATCTTGCTCTATAGCAGAGTGTGTTTCATGGATGAGAACTGTGCTTTGTGTTTCCCTTAAGAAATGGAGTTAAATCCCAGGCTCTGTGTCTTCCAACAAGCAAGACTTCGTTTCAGGTAAACACAGGCACCTTTCATCTCAAACGAATCTATATCGTTCAAGAAGCTCACACGTTTCTCGCTCTTAACTGAAAAGTGTTGGATGATAGAAGACCTGTGGTTTGTATCAGTTTCCTAAATAGACTGGATCTAGATATGGTCCGTATGTGTTGGAAACACAGTTCTATTGTTCTGAGCACACTCACGTTTCATGCTGTGATAGAGACTCTAGAAAGCAAGAGCGTGCATCTTGCTCTAAAGCAGAGTGTGTTTCATGGATGAGAACTGTGCTGTGTGTTTCCCTTCAGAAATGGAGTTAAATCCCAGGCTCTGTGTCTTCCTACAAGCAAGACTTTGTTGCTGGTAAACGCATTACTTTTCAGCTCCAAAAAAGCAACATCGCTCATGAAGCTTAGACTTTTCTCGCTCTTAAATCAAAAACTTTGGATGTTAGAGGACCAGCGGTTTGTAATAGTTTCCTAAGAAGAGTTCAACTAGATATGGTCCGTATGTGTAGGAAACACAGTTCTTTTATCCTGAGCACACTCACATTTCCTGCTGTGTTAGAGACTCTAGAAATCAAGAGCGTGCATCTTGCTCTAAAGCAGAGTGTGTTTCATGGATGAGAACTGTGCTGTGTGTTTCCCTTCAGAAATGGTGTTAAATCCCACGCTCTGTGTCTTCCTACAAGCAAGACTTCGTTTCAGGTAAACGCAGTCACTTTTCAGCTCAAAGGAAGCGTCATCGTTCATGAAGATCACACGTTTCTCGCTCTTAACAGAAAAGCGTTGGATGTTTGAGGGCCTGGGGTTTGTATCAGTTTCCTAAGCAGAGTTGAAGTAGATACGTTCCCTTTGTGTATTAAACACAGTTCTTTTTTTTCTGAGCCCACTCACCTTTCCTGCTGTATTAGACTCTAGAAAGCAAGAGCGTGCTTCATTCTCTAAAGCAGAGTGTGTTTCATGGATGTGAAGTGTGCCGTGTGTTTCCCTTCAGAAATGGAGTCAAATCCCATGCGCTGTGTCTTCCTGCAAGCAAGACTTCATTTCATGTAAACGCAGGAATATTTCATCTCAAAGGAAACTACATCGTTCACGAAGATCACAAGTTTCTCGCTCTTAACTGAAAAGTGTTGGATGTTAGATGGTCTGTGGTTTGTATCAGTTTCCTAAGCAGGGTTGAACTAGATATGTTCCGTATGTGTAGGAAACACAGTACTTTTGTTCTGAGCTCACTCACGTTTCTTGCTGTGTCATAGACTCTAGAGAGCAAGAGCGTGCATCTTGCTCTAAAACAAAGGGGGTTTAGTGGATGAGAACTGTGCTGTTTGTTTCCCTTCAGAAATGAAGTTAAATACCAGGCTCTGTGTCTTCCTACGAGCAAGACTTCGTTTCAGATTAAGGCAGGCACTTTTCAGCTCAAATGAAGGTACATTGTTCACAAAGATCACACGTTTTTCGCTCTCAAATGAAAAGCGTTGGATGTTATTGGACCTGTGGTTTGCATCACTTTCCTAACCACGGTTGACCTACATATGGTCCGTATGTGTAGGAAACACAGTTGTTTTGTTCTGAGAACACTCACGTTTCCTGCTGTGTTCGAGACTCTAGAAAACAAGAGCGTGCATCTTGCTCTAAAGCAGAGTGTGTTTCATGGATGAGAACTGTGCTTTGTGTTTCCCTTCATAAATGGAGTTAAATCCCAGGCTCTGTGTCTTCCTACAAGCAAGATTTCGTTTCAGGTAAACACAGGCACTTTTCATCTCAAACGAATCTACAGCGTTCAAGAAGCTCACACGTTTCTCCCTCTTAACTGAAAAGTGTTGGATGATAGAAGACCTGTGGTTTGTATCAGTTTCCTAAAGAATTGATCTAGATATCTTCCGTATGTGTTGGAAACACAGTTCTTTTTTTCTGAGCACACTCACGTTTCATGCTGTCATAGAGACTCTAGAAAGCAAGAGCGTGCATCTTGCTCTAAAGCAGAGTGTGTTTCATGGATGAGAACTGTGCTGTGTGTTTCTCTCAGAAATGGAGTTAAATCTCAGGCTCTAACTTCCTACATGCAAGACTTCTTTGCAGGTAAACGCAGTCACGTTTCAGCTCCCAAACAGCAACATCGCTCATGAAGCTCAGACTTTTCTCGCTCTTAACTCAAAAACTTTGGATGTTAGAGGACCAGGGGTTTGTATCAGTTTCCTAAGCAGAGTTGAACTAGATATGGTCAGTATGTGTAGGAAACATAGTTCTTTTATTCTGAGCACACTCACATTTCCTCCTGTGTTAGAGACTCTAGAAAGCAAGTGAATGCATCTTACTCTAAAGCAGAGTGTTTTTCATGATTGAGAACTGTGCTGTGTGTTTCCCTTCAGAAATGGAGTTAAATCCCAGGCGCTGTGTCTTTCTGCAAGCAAGACCTCGTTTCAGGTAAACACAGTCACTTTTCAGCTAAAACGATGCTACAGCGTTCACGAAGCACACATGCTTCTTGTTCTTAACAGAAAAGCGTTGGATGTTAGAGAACCTTTGGTTTGTATCAGTTTCCTAAGCACAGTTGACCTAGATATGGTCTGTGTGTGTAGGAAACACAGTTCTTTTGCTCTGAAAACACTCAAGTTTCTTGCTGTATTAGAGACTCTAGAAAGCAAGAGCATGCTTCTCTCTCTAAAGCAGAGTGTGTTTCATGGATGAGAACTGTGCTGCGTGTTTCCCTTCAGAAATGAAGTTAAATCCCAGGCGCTGAGTCTTCCTACAAGCAAGATTTCGATTCAGATTAACGCAGACACTTTTCAGCTCAAATGAAACTACATTGTTCACAAAGATCACACATTTCTCGTTCTTACTAAAAAGTGTTGGATGTTAGAGGGCCTGTGGTTTGTATCAGCCCTAAGCAGAGGTAAAGTAGATACGGTCCGTATGTGTAGGAAACACAGTTCTTTTGTTCTGAGCACACTCACGTTTCCTGTTGTGTTAGAGACTGTAGAAAGCAAGAGCATGCATCTTGCTCTAAAGTAGAGTGTATTTCATGGATGAGAACTGTGCTGTGTGTTTCCATTCAGAAATGGAGTTAAATCCCAGGCTCTGTGTCTTCCTACAAGCAAGACTTTGTTTCAGGTAAACGCACTCACTTTTCAGCTCAAAGGAAGCTACATTGTTTACGAATCTCACACGTTTCTCGGTCTTATGTGAAAGGCATTGGTTGTTAGAGGACCTGTGGTTTGCATCCCTTTCCTAAGCACAGTTGACCTAGATAAGGTCCGTATGTGTAGGAAACACAGTTGTTTTGTTCGGAGCACACTCACGTTTCCTGCTGTGTTAGAGACTCTAGAAAGCAAGAGCGTGCAATTTTCTCTAAAGCAGAGTGTGTTTCATGGATGAGAACTGTGCTTTGTGTTTCCCTTCAGAAATGGAGTTAAATCCCAGGCTCTGTGTCTTCCTACAAGCAAGACTTCGTTTGAGGTAAACTCAGTCACTTCTCAGCTCAAACGAAGGACAGAGTTCACATAGCTCACACGTTTTTCGCTCTTAAATGAAAAACGTTGGATGTTATTGGACCTGTGGTTTGCATCACTTTCCTAAGCACGGTTGACCTACATATGGTCCGTATGTGTAGGAAACACAGTTGTTTTGTTCTGAGAGCACTCACGTTTCCTGCTGTATTAGAGACTCTAGAAAGCAAGAGCGTGCTTCTCTCTCTAAAGTAGAGTGTGTCTCATGGATGAGAACTGTGCTGCGTGTTTCCCTTCAGAAATGAAGTTAAATCCCAGGCGCTGAGTCTTCCTACAAGCAAGACTTCGTTTCAGATTAACGCAGGCACTTTTCAGCTCAAATGAAGCTACATTGTTCACAAAGATCACACGTTTCTCACTCTTACTAAAAAGTGTTGGATGTTAGAGGGCCTGTGGTTTGTATCAGTCCTAAGCAGAGGTGAAGTAGATACGGTCCGTATGTGTAGGAAACACAGTTCTTTTGTTCTGAGCACACTCACGTTTCATGCTGTGATAGAGACTCTAGAAAGCAAGAGCGTGCATCTTGCTCTAAAGCAGAGTGTGTTTCATGGATGACAACTGTGCTGTGTGTTTCCCTCAGATATGGAGTTAAATCTCAGGCTCTGTCTTCCTACATGCAAGACTTCTTTGCTGGTAAACGCAGTCTCGTTTCAGCTCCAAAAAAGCAACATCGCTCATGAAGCTCAGACTTTTCTCGCTCTTAACTCAAAAACTTTGGATGTTAGAGGACCAGTGGTTTGTATCAGTTTCCTAAGCAGAGTTGAACTAGATATGGTCCGTATGTGTAGGAAACACAGTTCTTTTGTTCTGAGCACACTCACATTTCCTGCTGTGTTAGCGACTCTAGATGCAAGAGAGTCCATCTTGCTCCAAAGCAGAGGGGGTTTCGTGGATGAGAACTGTGCTGTGTGTTTCTCTTCAGCAATGGAGTTAAATCCCAGGCTCTGTGTCTTCCTACAAGCAAGACATCTTTTAAGGTAAACCCAGTCACTTTTCAGCTAAAACAAAGGGACATCGTTCACATAGCTCACACGTTTTTCGATCTTAACTGAAAAGCGTTGGATGTTAGTGGACCTGTGGTTTGTATCAGTTTCCTAAGCACAGTTGACCTAGATATGGTCTGTGTGTGTAGGAAACATAGTTCTTTTGCTCTGAAAACACTCACGTTTCTTGCTGTATTAGAGACTCTAGTAAGCAAGAGCATGCTTCTTTCTCTAAAGCAGAGTGTGTTTCATGGATGAGAACTGTGCTGTGTGTTTCCATTCAGAAATGGAGTTAAATACCAGGCTCTGTGTCTCCCTACAAGGAAGACATTGTTACAGATTAATGCATGCACTTTTCAGCTCAAAGGAATCTACATCGTTCAAGAAGCACACACGTTTCTCGCTCTTAACTGAAAAGTGTTGGATGATAGAGGACCTGTGGTTTGTATCAGTTTCCTAATTAGACTTGATCTAGATATGGTCCGTATGTGTAGGAAACACAGTTCTTTTGTTCTGAGCACACTCACGTTTCATGCTGTGACAGAGACTCTAGAAAGCAATAGCGTGCTTCTTGTTCTTTAGCAGAGTGTGTTTCATGGAAGAGAACTGTGCTGTGTGTTTCCCTCAGAAATGGAGTTAAATCTCAGGCTCTGTCTTCCTACTTGCAAGACTTCCTTGCTGGTAAACGCAGTCACTTTTCAGCTCCAAAAAAGCAACATCGCTCATGAAGCTCAGAGTTTTCTCGCTCTTAACTCAAAAACTTTGGATGTTAGAGGACCAGTTGTTTGTAATAGTTTCCTAAACAGAGTTGAACTAGATATGGTCCGTATGTGTAGGAAACACAGTTCTTTTATTCCGAGCACACTCCCATTTCCTGCTGTGTTAGAGACTCTAGAAAGCACGAGCGTGCATCTTGCTCTAAAGCAGAGTGTGTTTCATGGATGAGAACTGTGCTGTGTGTGTCCCTTCAGAAATGGAGTTAAATCCCAGGCTCTGTGTCTTCCTACAAGCAAGACTTCGTTTCAGGTAAACGCAGTCGCTTTTCAGCTCAAAGGAAGCGTCATCGTTCATGAAGATCACAAGTTTCTCGCTCTTAACAGAAAAGCATTGGATGTTTGAGGGCCTGGGGTTTGTATCAGTTTCCTAAGCAGAGTTGAAGTAGATACGTTCCCTTTGTTTATTAAACACAGT
The DNA here is from genome assembly GCA_949786405.1 of Onychomys arenicola. NCBI lineage: Eukaryota > Metazoa > Chordata > Mammalia > Rodentia > Cricetidae > Onychomys > Onychomys arenicola. The sequence continues at coordinate 24,080,341 of OX460367.1, forward strand.
TCTTTTTTTTCTGAGCCCACTCACCTTTCTTGCTGTATTAGAGACTCTAGAAAGCAAGAGCGTGCTTCCTTCTCTAAAGCAGAGTATGTTTCATGGATGAGAACTGTGCTGTGTGTTTCCCTTCAGAAATGGAGTTAAATCCCAGGCGCTGTGTCTTCCTGCAAGCAAGACTTCGTTTTAGGTAAACGCAGTCACTTTTCAGCTCAAAGGGTGCTAGAGCGTTCACTAAGCACACACGCTTCTTGTTCTTAACACAAAAGCGTTGGATGTTAGAGAATCTTTGGTTTGTATCAGTTTCCTAAGCACAGTTGAACTAGATATGGTCCGTATGTGTAGGATACACAGTTCTTTTGTTCTGAGCACACTCACGTTTCCTGCTGTGTTAGAGACGCTAGAAAGCAAGAGCGTGCATCTTGTTCTATAGCAGAGTGTGTTTCATGGATGAGAACTGTGCTGTGTGTTTCCCTTCAGAAATGGAGTTAAATCCCAGGCGCTGTGTCTTCCTGCAAGCAAGACTTCGTTTTAGGTAAACACAGTCACTTTTCAGCTCAAACGAAGGTCCAGAGTTCACATAGCTCACACGTTTTTCGCTCTTAAATGAAAAGCGTTGGATGTTAGAGGACCTGTGGTTTGCATCACTTTCCAAAGCACAGTTGACCTACATATGGTCCGTATGTGTAAAAAACACAGTTGTTTTGTTCTGAGAACACTCACGTTTCCTGCTGTGTTCGAGATTCTAGAAAGCAAGAGCGTGCATCTTGCTCTAAAGCAGAGAGTGATTCATGGATGAGAACTGTGCTTTGTGTTTCCCTTCAGAAATGGAGTTAAATCCCACGCTCTGTGTCTTCCTACAAGGAAGACTTCGTTTCAGGAAAACGCAGTCACTTTTCAGCTCAAAGGAAGCTACATCGTTCACGAAGATCACACGTTTCTTGCTCTTAACAGAAAAGCGTTGAATGTTTGAGGGCCGGGGGTTTGTATCAGTTTCCTAAGTAGAGTTCAAGTAGATATGTTCCCTTTGTGTAGGAAACACACTTCTTTTTTTCTGAGCCCACTCACTTTTCCTGCTGTATTAGAGACTCTTGAAAGCAAGAGCGTGCTTCGTTCTCTAAAGCAGAGTGTGTTTCATGGATGAGATCTGTGCTGTGTGTTTCCCTTCAGAAATGGAGTTAAATCCCAGGAGCTGTGTCTACCTGCAAGCAAGACTTCGTTTTTGGTAAACGCAGACACTTTTCAGCTCAAATGATGCTACAGCATTCACAAAGAACACATGCTTCTTGTTCTTAACAGAGAAGCGTTGGATGTTAGAAAACCTTTGGTTTTTATCAGTTCCTAAGCACAGTTGAACTAGATATGGTCCGTATGTGTAGGAAACACAGTTATTTTATTCTGAGCACACTCACATTTCTCGCTGTATTAGAGACTCTAGAAAGCAACAGCGTGCTTCTCTCTCTAAAGCAGAGTGTGTTTCATGGATGAGAACTGTGCTGCGTGTTTCCCTTCAGAAATGGAGTTAAATCCCAGGTGCTGTGTCTTCCTACATGCAAGACTTCGTTTCAGCTTAACACAGGCACTTTTCAGCTCAAATGAAGCTACATTGTTCACAAAGATCACACGTTTCTCACTCTTAAATAAACTGTTGGATGTTAGAGGGCCTGTGGTTTGTATCAGTCCTAAGCAGAGGTGAAGTAGATACGGTCCCTATGTGTAGGAAACACAGTTCTTTTGTTCTGAGCACACACACTTTTCGTGCTGTATCCGAGAATCTAGAAAGCAAGAGCGTGCTTCTTTCTCTAAAGCAGAGTGTGTTTCATGGATGAGAACTGTGCTGTGTGTTTCCCTTCAGAAATGGAGTTAAATCCCAGGCTCTGTGTCTTCCTACAAGCAAGACTTCGTTTCAGGTAAACGCAGTCACTTTTCAGCTCAAAGGAAGCGTCATCGTTTATGAAGATCACACGTTTCTCGCACTTAACAGAAAAGCATTGGATGTTTGAGGGCCTGGGGTTTGTATCAGTTTCCTAAGCAGAGTTCAAGTAGATACGTTCCCTTTGTTTATTAAACTCAGTTCTTTTTTTTTTGAGCCCACTCACCTTTCTTGCTGTATTAGAGACTCTAGAAAGCAAGAGCGTGCTTCCTTCTCTAAATCAGAGTATGTTTCATGGATGAGAACTGTGCTGTGTGTTAACCTTCAGAAATGGAATTAAATCCCAGGCGCTGTGTCTTCCTGCAAGCAAGAATTTGTTTCAGGTAAACGCACTCACTTTTCAGCTCAAAGGAAGCTACATCGTTTACGAATCTCACATGTTTCTCGCTCTTAAGTGAAAGGCATTGGATGTTAGAGGACCTGTGGTTTGCATCCCTTTCTTAAGCACAGTTGACCTAGATATGGTCCGTATGTGTAGGAAACACAGTTCTTTTGATCTGAGCACACTCACGTTTCCTGCTGTGTTAGAGACTCTAGAAAGCAAGAGCGTGCATCTTGCTCTAAAGCAGAGTGTGTTTCATGGATGAGAACTGTGCTGTGTCTTTCCTTTCAGAAATTGAGTTAAATCCCAGGCTCTGTGTCTTCCTACAAGCACGACTTCGTTTCAGGCAAACGCAGTCACTTCTCAGCTCAAACGAAGGACAGAGTTCACATTGTTCACACGTTTTTCGCTTTTAAATGAAAAACGTTGGATGTTATTGGACCTGTGTTTTGCATCACTTTCCTAAGCATGGTTGACCTAGATATGGTCCGTATGTGTAGGAAACACAGTTCATTGTTCTGAGCACACTCATGTTTCCTGCTGTGTTCGAGACTCTAGAAAGCAAGAGCGTGCATCTTGCTCTAAAGCAGTGTGTGTTTCATGGATGAGAACTGTGCTTTGTGTTTCCCTCAGAAATGGAGTTAAATCTCAGGCTCTGTCTTCCTACATGCAAGACTTCTTTGCTGGTAAACGCAGTCACGTTTCAGCTCCAAAAAAGCAACATCGCTCATGTAGCTCAGACTTTTCTCGCTCTTAACTCAAAAACTTTGGATGTTAGAGGACCTGTGGTTTGCATCCCTTTCCTAAGCACAGTTGACCTAGATATGGTCCGTATGTGTAGGAAACACAGTTCTTTTATTCTGAGCACACTCACATTTCCTGCTGTGTTAGAGACTCTAGAAAGCAAGAGCGTGCATCTTACTCTAAAGCAGAGTGTTTTTCATGGTTGAGAACTGTGCTGTGTGTTTCCCTTCCGTTATGGAGTTAAATCCCAGGCGCTGTGTCTTCATGCAAGCAAGACTTCGTTTCAGGTAAATGCAGTCACTTTTCAGCTCAAACGATGCTACAGCGATCACGAAGCACACACGCTTCTTGTTCTTAACAGAAAAGCGTTGGATGTTAGAGAACTTTTGGTTCGTATCAGTTTCCTAAGCACAGTTCTCCTAGATATGGTCCGTATGTGTAGGAAACACAGTTCTTTTGTTCTGAGCACACTCACATTTCCTGCTGTGTTAGAGACTCTAGATTGCAAGAGCGTGCATCTTGCTCCAAAGCAGAGGGTGTTTCATGAATGAGAACTGTGCTGTGTGTTTCCGTTCAGAAATGGAGTTAAATTCCAGGCTCTGTGTCTTCCTACAAGCAAAGACTTCGTTTCAGGTAAACGCACTCACTTTTCAGCTCAAAGGAAGCTACATCGTTTACGAATCTCACACGTTTCTCGCTCTTAAGTGAAAGGCATTAGATGTTAGAGGACCTGTGGTTTGCATCCCTTTCTTAAGCACAGTTGACCTAGATATGGTCCGTATGTGTAGGAAACACAGTTCTTTTGTTCTGAGCACACTCACGTTTCCTGCTGTGTTAGAGACTCTAGAAAGCAAGAGCGTGCATCTTGCTCTAAAGCAGAGTGTGTTTCATGGATGAGAACTGTGCTGTGTGTTTCCCTCAGAATTGGAGTTAAATCCCAGGCTCTGTGTCTTCCTACAAGCAAGACTTCGTTTCAGGCAAACGCAGTCACTTCTCAGCTCAAACGAAGGACAGAGTTCACATTGTACACACGTTTTTCGCTTTTAAATGAAAAACGTTGGATGTTATTGGACCTGTGTTTTGCATCACTTTCCTAAGCATGGTTGACCTAGATATGGTCCGTATGTGTAGGAAACACAGTTCATTGTTCTGAGCACACTCACGTTTCCTGCTGTGTTCGAGACTCTAGAAAGCAAGAGCGTGCATCTTGTTCTTAAGCAGAGTGTGTTTCATGGAAGAGAACTGTGCTGTGTGTTTCCCTCAGAATTGGAGTTAAATCTCAGGCTCTGTCTTCCTACATGCAAGACTTCGTTGCTTGTAAACGCAGTCACTTTTCAGCTCCAAAAAAGCAACATCGCTCATGAAGCTCAGACTTTTCTCGCTCTTAACTCAAAAACTTTGGATGTTAGAGGACCAGTGGTTTGTATCAGTTTCCTAAGCAGAGTTGAACTAGATATGGTCCGTATGTGTAGGAAACACAGTTCTTTTATTCTAGCACACTCACATTTCCTGCTGTGCTAGAGACTCTAGAAAGCAAGAGCGTGCATCTTGCTCTAAAGCAGAGTGTGTTTCATGGATGAGAACTGTGCTGTGTGTTTCCCTTCAGAAATGGAGTTAAATCCCATGCGCTGTGTCTTCCTACAAGCAAGAATTTGTTTCAGGTAAAGCAGTCATTTTCATCTCAAACGAAGCTACAATGTACACAAAGATCACACGATAATCGCTCTTAACTGAAAAGCATTGGATGTTAGACGGCCTGTGGTTTGTGTCAGTTTCCTAAGGAGAGTTGAATTAGATCTGTTCCGTATGTGTAGGAAACAGTTCTTTTGTTCTCTGCACACTCACGTTTCTTGCTGTATTACAGACTCTAGAAAGCAAGAGCATGCTTCCTTCTCTAAAGCAGAGTGTGTTTCATGGATGAGAACTGTGCTGTGTGTTTCCCTTCAGAAATGGAGTTAAATCCCAGGCTCTGTGTCTTCCTACAAGCAAGACTTCTTTTAAGGTAAACCCAGTCACTTTTCAGCTAAAACAAAGGGACATCGTTCACATAGCTCACACGTTTTTCGATCTTAACTGAAAAGCGTTGGATGTTAGTGGACCTGTGCTTTGTATCAGTTTCCTAAGCAGAGTTGAACTAGATATGTTCCGTGTGTGTGAGAAACATAGTTCTTTTGTTCTGAGCACACTCACATTTCCTGCAGTGTTGGAGACTCTAGAAAGCAAGAGCGTGCATCTTGCTCTAAAGCAGAGTGTATTTCATGGATGAGAACTGTGCTGTGTGTTTCCATTCATAAATGGAGTTAAATCCCAGGCTTTGTGTCTTCCTACAAGCAAGACTTCGTTTCAGGTAAACACAGACACTTTTCTGCTCAAACGAATCTACAGCGTTCAAGAAGCTCACACGTGTCTCGCTCTTAACTGAAAAGTGTTGGATGATAGAGAACCTGTTGTTTGTATCACTTTCCTAAGCAGAGTTGAAGTAGATATGTTCCATAAGTTTAGGAAACACAGTTCTTTTGTTCTGAGCACACTCAAGTTTCTTGCTGTATTAGAGACTCTAGAAAGCAAGAGTGTGCTTTGTTCTCTAAAGCAGAGTGTGTTTCTTGGATGAGAACTGTGCTGTGTGTTTCCCTTCAGAAATGGAGTTAAATCCCAGGCTCTGTGTCTTCTTACAAGCAAGACTTCGTTTCAGGTAAACGCAGTCACTTTTCAGCTCAAACAAGTTACATTGTACAAGAAGCTCAAAGGTTTCTCGCTCTTAACTCAAAAGTGTTGGATGTTAGAGGACCAGTGGTTTGTATCAGTTTCCTAAGCAGAGTTGAAATAGATATAGTCCGTATGTGTAGGAAACACAGTTCTTTTGATCTGAGCACACTCAAGTTTCATGCTGTGTTAGAGACTCTAGATTGCAAGAGCGTGCATCTTGCTCCAAAGCAGAGGGTGTTTCATGGATGAGAACTGTGCTGTGTGTTTCCGTTCAGAAATGGAGTTAAATTCCAGGCTCTGTGTCTTCCTACAAGCAAGACTTCGTTTCAGGTAACCGCACTCACTTTTCAGCTCAAAGGAAGCTACATCATTTACGATACTCACACGTTTCTCGCTGTTAAATGAAAAGTGTCGGATGTTAGAGGACCTGCGGTTTTTATCAGTTTCCTAATTGGACTTGATCTAGATATGGTCCGTATGTGTAGGAAACACAGTTCTTTTGTTCTCAGCACACTCACATTTCCTGCTGTGTTAGAGATTCTAGAAAGCAAGAGCTTGATTCCTTCTCTAAAGCAGAGTGTGTTTCATGGATCAGAACTGTGCTGTGTGTTTCTCTTCAGAAATGGAGTTAAATCCCAGGCTCTGTGTCTTCTTACAAGCAAGACTTCGTTTCAGGTAAACACAGTCACTTTTCAACTCAAAGGAAGCTACATTTTACACGAAGATCACACGTTTCTCGCTCTTAACTGAAAAGTGTTGGATGTTAGAGGACCAGTAGTTTGTATCAGTTTCCTAAGCAGAGTTGAAATAGATATGGTCCGTATGTGTAGGAAACACAGTTCTTTTGATCTGAGCACACTCACGTTTCGTGCTGTGTTAGAGACTGTAGAAAGAAAGAGCGTGCATCTTGCTCTAAAGCAGAGTGTGTTTCATGGATGAGAACTGTGCTGTGTGTTTCCCTTCAGAAATGGAGTTAAATCCCAGGCTCTGTGTCTTCTTACAAGCAAGACTTCGTTTCAGGTAAACACAGTCACTTTTCAACTCAAAGGAAGCTACATTTTACACGAAGATCACACGTTTCTCGCTCTTAACTGAAAAGTGTTGGATGTTAGAGGACCAGTAGTTTGTATCAGTTTCCTAAGCAGAGTTGAAATAGATATGGTCCGTATGTGTAGGAAACACAGTTCTATTGATCTGAGCACACTCACGTTTCGTGCTGTGTTAGAGACTGTAGAAAGAAAGAGCGTGCATCTTGCTCTAAAGCAGAGTGTGTTTCATGGATGAGAACTGTGCTGTGTGTTTTCCTTCAGAAATGGAGTTAAATCCCAGGCTCTGTGTCTTCCTACAAGCAAGATTTCTTTTAAGGTAAACCCAGTCACTTTTCAGCTAAAACAAAGGGACATCGTTCACATAGCTCACACGTTTTTCGATCTTAACTGAAAAGCGTTGGATGTTAGTGGACCTGTGGTTTGTATCAGTTTCCTAAGCAGAGTTGAACTAGATATGTTCCGTGTGTGTGGGAAACATAGTTCTTTTGTTCTGAGCACACTCACATTTCCTGCAGTGTTAGAGACTCTAGAAAGCAAGAGCGTGCATCTTGCTCTAAAGCAGAGTGTATTTCATGGATGAGAACTGTGCTGTGTGTTTCCATTCATAAATGGAGTTAAATCCCAGGCTTTGTGTCTTCCTACAAGCAAGACTTCGTTTCAGGTAAACACAGACACTTTTCTGCTCAAACGAATCTACAGCGTTCAAGAAGCTCACACGTGTCTCGCTCTTAACTGAAAAGTGTTGGATGATAGAGAACCTGTGGTTTGTATCAGTTTCCTAAGCAGAGTTGAAGTAGATATGTTCCATATGTTTAGGAAACACAGTTCTTTTGTTCTGAGCACACTCAAGTTTCTTGCTGTATTAGAGACTCTAGAAAGCAAGAGTGTGCTTTGTTCTCTAAAACAGAGTGTGTTTCTTGGATGAGAACTGTGCTGTGTGTTTCCCTTCAGAAATGGAGTTAAATCCCAGGCTCTGTGTCTTCTTACAAGCAAGACTTCGTTTCAGGTAAACGCAGTCACTTTTCAGCTCAAACAAGTTACATTGTACAAGAAGATCACACGTTTCTCGCTCTTAACTCAAAAGTGTTGGATGTTAGAGGACCAGTGGTTTGTATCAGTTTCCTAAGCAGAGTTGAAATAGATATAGTCCGTATGTGTAGGAAACACAGTTCTTTTGATCTGAGCACACTCAAGTTTCATGCTGTGTTAGAGACTCTAGATTGCAAGAGCGTGCATCTTGCTCCAAAGCAGAGGGTGTTTCATGGATGAGAACTGTGCTGTGTGTTTCCGTTCAGAAATGGAGTTAAATTCCAGGCTCTGTGTCTTCCTACAAGCAAGACTTCGTTTCAGGTAACCGCACTCACTTTTCAGCTCAAAGGAAGCTACATCATTTACGATACTCACACGTTTCTCGCTGTTAAATGAAAAGTGTCGGATGTTAGAGGACCTGCGGTTTTTATCAGTTTCCTAATTGGACTTGATCTAGATATGGTCCGTATGTGTAGGAAACACAGTTCTTTTGTTCTCAGCACACTCACATTTCCTGCTGTGTTAGAGATTCTAGAAAGCAAGAGCTTGATTCCTTCTCTAAAGCAGAGTGTGTTTCATGGATCAGAACTGTGCTGTGTGTTTCTCTTCAGAAATGGAGTTAAATCCCAGGCTCTGTGTCTTCTTACAAGCAAGACTTCGTTTCAGGTAAACACAGTCACTTTTCAACTCAAAGGAAGCTACATTTTACACGAAGATCACACGTTTCTCGCTCTTAACTGAAAAGTGTTGGATGTTAGAGGACCAGTAGTTTGTATCAGTTTCCTAAGCAGAGTTGAAATAGATATGGTCCGTATGTGTAGGAAACACAGTTCTTTTGATCTGAGCACACTCACGTTTCGTGCTGTGTTAGAGACTGTAGAAAGAAAGAGCGTGCATCTTGCTCTAAAGCAGAGTGTGTTTCATGGATGAGAACTGTGCTGTGTGTTTCCCTTCAGAAATGGAGTTAAATCCCAGGCTCTGTGTCTTCTTACAAGCAAGACTTCGTTTCAGGTAAACACAGTCACTTTTCAACTCAAAGGAAGCTACATTTTACACGAAGATCACACGTTTCTCGCTCTTAACTGAAAAGTGTTGGATGTTAGAGGACCAGTAGTTTGTATCAGTTTCCTAAGCAGAGTTGAAATAGATATGGTCCGTATGTGTAGGAAACACAGTTCTATTGATCTGAGCACACTCACGTTTCGTGCTGTGTTAGAGACTGTAGAAAGAAAGAGCGTGCATCTTGCTCTAAAGCAGAGTGTGTTTCATGGATGAGAACTGTGCTGTGTGTTTCCCTTCAGAAATGGAGTTAAATCCCAGGCTCTGTGTCTTCCTACAAGCAAGATTTCTTTTAAGGTAAACCCAGTCACTTTTCAGCTAAAACAAAGGGACATCGTTCACATAGCTCACACGTTTTTCGATCTTAACTGAAAAGCGTTGGATGTTAGTGGACCTGTGGTTTGTATCAGTTTCCTAAGCAGAGTTGAACTAGATATGTTCCGTGTGTGTGGGAAACATAGTTCTTTTGTTCTGAGCACACTCACATTTCCTGCAGTGTTAGAGACTCTAGAAAGCAAGAGCGTGCATCTTGCTCTAAAGCAGAGTGTATTTCATGGATGAGAACTGTGCTGTGTGTTTCCATTCATAAATGGAGTTAAATCCCAGGCTTTGTGTCTTCCTACAAGCAAGACTTCGTTTCAGGTAAACACAGACACTTTTCTGCTCAAACGAATCTACAGCGTTCAAGAAGCTCACACGTGTCTCGCTCTTAACTGAAAAGTGTTGGATGATAGAGAACCTGTGGTTTGTATCAGTTTCCTAAGCAGAGTTGAAGTAGATATGTTCCATATGTTTAGGAAACACAGTTCTTTTGTTCTGAGCACACTCAAGTTTCTTGCTGTATTAGAGACTCTAGAAAGCAAGAGTGTGCTTTGTTCTCTAAAACAGAGTGTGTTTCTTGGATGAGAACTGTGCTGTGTGTTTCCCTTCAGAAATGGAGTTAAATCCCAGGCTCTGTGTCTTCTTACAAGCAAGACTTCGTTTCAGGTAAACGCAGTCACTTTTCAGCTCAAACAAGTTACATTGTACAAGAAGATCACACGTTTCTCGCTCTTAACTCAAAAGTGTTGGATGTTAGAGGACCAGTAGTTTGTATCAGTTTCCTAAGCAGAGTTGAAATAGATATAGTCCGTATGTGTAGGAAACACAGTTCTTTTGATCTGAGCACACTCAAGTTTCATGCTGTGTTAGAGACTCTAGATTGCAAGAGCGTGCATCTTGCTCCAAAGCAGAGGGTGTTTCATGGATGAGAACTGTGCTGTGTGTTTTCGTTCAGAAATGGAGTTAAATTCCAGGCTCTGTGTCTTCCTACAAGCAAGACTTCGTTTCAGGTAACCGCACTCACTTTTCAGCTCAAAGGAAGCTACATCATTTAGGATACTCACACGTTTCTCGCTGTTAAATGAAAAGTGTCGGATGTTAGAGGACCTGCGGTTTTTATCAGTTTCCTAATTGGACTTGATCTAGATATGGTCCGTATGTGTAGGAAACACAGTTCTTTGTTCTCAGCACACTCACATTTCCTGCTGTGTTAGAGATTCTAGAAAGCAAGAGCTTGCTTCCTTCTCTAAAGCAGAGTGTGTTTCATGGATCAGAACTGTGCTGTGTGTTTCCCTTCAGAAATGGAGTTAAATCCCAGGCTCTGTGTCTTCTTACAAGCAAGACTTCGTTTCAGGTAAACACAGTCACTTTTCAACTCAAAGGAAGCTACATTATACACGAAGATCACACGTTTCTCGCTCTTAACTGAAAAGTGTTGGATGTTAGAGGACCAGAAGTTTGTATCAGTTTCCTAAGCAGAGTTGATAGATATGGTCCGTATGTGTAGGAAACACAGTTCTTTTGATCTGAGCACACTCCCGTTTCGTACTGTGTTAGAGACTGTAGAAAGAAAGAGCGTGCATCTTGCTCTAAAGCAGAGTGTGTTTCATGGATGAGAACTGTGCTGTGTGTTTCCCTTCAGAAATGGAGTTAAATCCCAGGCTCTGTGTCTTGCTACAAGCAAGATTTCTTTTAAGGTAAACCCAGTCACTTTTCAGCTAAAACAAAGGGACATCGTTCACATAGCTCACACGTTTTTCGATCTTAACTGAAAAGCGTTGGATGTTAGTGGACCTGTGGTTTGTATCAGTTTCCTAAGCAGAGTTGAACTAGATATGTTCCGTGTGTGTAGGAAACATAGTTCTTTTGTTCTGAGCACACTCACATTTCCTGCAGTGTTAGAGACTCTAGAAAGCAAGAGCGTGCATCTTGCTCTAAAGCAGAGTATATTTCATGGATGAGAACTGTGCTGTGTGTTTCCATTCATAAATGGAGTTAAATCACAGGCTTTGTGTCTTCCTACAAGCAAGACTTCATTTCAGGTAAACACAGACACTTTTCTGCTCAAACGAATCTACAGCGTTCAAGAAGCTCACACGTGTCTCGCCCTTAACTCTAAAGTGTTGGATGATAGAGAACCTGTGGTTTGTATCAGTTTCCTAAGCAGAGTTGAAGTAGATATGTTCCGTATGTTTAGGAAACACAGTTCTTTTGTTCTGAGCACACTGAAGTTTCTTGCTGTATTAGAGACTCTAGAAAGCAAGAGTGTGCTTCGTTCTCTAAAGCAGAGTGTGTTTCTTGGATGAGAACTGTGCTGTGTGTTTCTCTTCAGAAATGGAGTTAAATCCCAGGCTCTGTGTCTTCTTACAAGCCAGACTTCTTTACAGGTAAAAACAGGCACTTTTCATCTCAAACGAATCTACATCGGTCAAGAAGCTCAAAGGTTTCTCGCTCTTAACTGAAAAGTGTTGCATGATAGAGGACCTGTGGTTTGTATCAGTATCCTAAGCAGAGTTGACTAGATATGTTCCGTATGTGTAGGAAACACAGTTCTTTTATTCTGAGCACACTCACATTTCCTGCTGTTTTAGAGAATCTAGAAAGGAAGAGCGTGCGTCTTGCTCTAAAGCAGAGTGTGTTTCATGGATAAGAACTGTGCTGTGTATTTCCCTCAGAAATGGAGTTAAATCTCAGGCTCTGTCTTCCTACATGCAAGACTTCGTTGCTGGTAAATGCAATCACTTTTTAGCTCCAAAAAAGCAACATCGCTCATGAAGCTCAGACTTTTCTCGCTCTTAACTCAAAAACTTTGGATGTTAGAGGACCAGTGATTTGTGTCAGTATCCTAAGCAGAGTTGACTAGATATGTTCTGTATGTGTAGGAAACACAGTTCTTTTATTCTGAGCACACTCACATTTCCTGCTCTGTTAGAGAATCTAGAAAGCAAGAGCGTGCGTCTTGCTCTAAAGCAGAGTGTGTTTCATGGATGAGAACTGTGCTGTGTGTTTCCCTTCAGAAATGGAGTTAAATCCCAGGCGCTGTGTCTAACTGCAGGCAAGACATCGTTTCAGGTAAACACAGTCACTTTTCAGCTCAAACGAAGCTAAAGCGTTCACGAAGCACCCATGCTTCTTGTTCTTAACAGAAAAGCGTTGGATCTTAAGGAACCTTTGGTTTGTATCAGTTTCCTAAGCACTGTTGAACTAGATATGGTCCGTATGTGTAGGAAACACAGTTCTTTTGTTCTGAGCACACTCACGTTTGTTGCTATGTTAGAGATTCTAGAGAGCACCAGCGTGCATCTTGCTCTAAAGCAGAGTTGTTTCATGGATGAGGACTGTGCTGTTTGTTTCCCTTCAGCACTGGAGTTAAACACCAGGCTCTGTGTCTTCCTACAAGCAAGAATTTGTTTCAGGTAAACGCAGTCATTTTCATCTCACAGGAAGCTACAATGTACACGAACATCACACGATAATCGCTCTTAATTGAAACGTGTTGGATGTTAGATGGCCTGTGGTTTGTATCAGTTTCCTAAGGAAAGTTGAAGTAGATTCGTTCCGTATGTGTAGGAAACACAGTTCTTTTGTTCTGAGCACACTCACGTTTCTTGCTGTATTAGAGACTCTAGTAAGCAAGAGCGTGCTGCTTTCTCCAATGCAGAGTGTGTTACATGGACGAGAACTGTGCTGTGTGTTTCCCATCAGAAATGGAGTTAAATCCCAGGCTTGTGTCTTCCTACAAGCCAGACTTCGTTTCAGTTAAACACAGTCAATTTTCAGCTCAAATGAAGATATATCATTTTGAAGCTCACACGTTTCTCGGTCTTAATTCAAAACCCTTGGATGTTACAGGACCTGTGATTTGTATCACTTTCCTAAGCAGAGTTGAACTAGATATGTTCCGTATGTGTAGGAAACACAGTTCTTTTGTTCTGAGCACACTCACATTTCCTTCTGTGTTAGAGTCTAGAAAGCAAGAGCGTGCTTCCTTCTCTAAAGCAGAGTGTGTTTCATGGATGAGAACTGTGCTGTGTGTTTCCCTTCAAAAATGGAGTTAAATACCAGGCGCCTTGTCTTCCTGCAAGCAAGACTTCGTTTTAGGTAAACGCAGTCACTTTTCACCTCAAACGATGCTACAGTGTTCACAAAGCACACACGCTTCTTGTTTTAAACAGAAAAGCATTGGATGTTAGAGAACCTTTGGTTTGTATCAGTTTCCTAAGCACAGTTGAACTAGATATGTTCCGTATGTGTAGGAAACACAGTTTTTTGTTCTGAGCACACTCACGTTTCCTGCAGTGTTAGAGACTCTAGAAAGCAAGAGCGTGCATCTTGCTCTAAAGCAGAGTGTATTTCATGGATGAGAACTGTGCTGTGTGTTTCCCTTCAGAAATGGAGTTAAATCCCAGGATCTGTGTCTTCCTACAAGCAAGACTTAGTTTCAGGTAAACGCAGTCACTTTTCAGCTCAAACGAAGCTACATTGTACACGAAGTTCACACGTTTCTCGCCTTTAACTGACAAGTGTTGGATGTTAGAGGACCAGTGGTTTGTATCAGTTTCCTAAGCACAGTTGAACTAGATATGGTCCGTATGTGTAGGAAACACAGTTCTTTTGTTCTGAGCACAATCAATTTTCCTGCTGTGTTAGAAACTCTAGGGTGCAAGAGCGTGAATGTTGCTCCAAAGCAGAGGGTGTTTCATAGATGAGAACTGTGTTGTGTGCTTCTCTTCAGAAATGGAGTTAAATCCCAGGCTCTGTGTGTTCCTACAAGCAAGACTTCTTTTAAGGTAAACCTGGTAACTTTTCAGCTAAAACAAAGGGACATCGTTCACATAGCTCACACGTTTTTGGCTCTTAACTGATAAGCGTTGGATGTTAGTGGACCTGTGGTTTGTATCAGTTTCCTTAGCAGATTTGAACTAGATATGTTCCGTGTGTGTAGGAAACATAGTTCTTTTGTTCTGAGCACACTCACGTTTCCTGCAGTGTTAGAGACTCTAGAAAGCAAGAGTGTGCTTTGTTCTCTAAAGCAGAGTGTGTTTCTTGGATGAGAACTGTGCTGTTTGTTTCCCTTTAGAAATGGAGTTAAATCCCAGGCTCTGTGTCTTCTTACAAGCAAGACTTCGTTTCAGGTAAACTCAGTCACTTTTCAGCTCAAACCAATTTACATTGTACACGAAGATCACACGTTTCTCGCTCTTAACTCAAAAGTGTTGGATGTTAGAGGACCAGTGGTTTGTATCAGTTTCCTAAGCAGAGTTGAAATAGATATGGTCCGTATGTGTAGAAAACACATTTCTTTTGATCTGAGCACACTCAAGTTTCATGCTGTGTTAGAGACTCTAGAAAGCAAGAGCGTGCATCTTGCTCTAAAGCAGAGGGTGTTTCATGGATGAGAACAGTGCTGTGTGTTTCCCTTCAGAAATGGAGTTAAATCCCAGGCTCTGTGTCTTCCTACAGGCAAGACTTCATTTCAGTTAAACACAGTCAATTTTCAGCTCAAACGAAGCTATATCGTTCATGAAGCTCACACGTTTCTCGGTTTTAATTGAAAACCATTGGATGTTAGAGGACCTGTGGTTTGTATTAATTTCCTAGGCAGAGTTGAACTAGATATGTTCCGTGTGTGTGGGAAACACAGTTCTTTTGTTCTTAGCACACTCACATTTCCTGCTGTGTTAGAGATTCTAGAAAGCAAGAGCTTGCTTCCTTCTCTAAAGCAGAGTATGTTTGATGGATCAGAACTGTGCTGTGTGTTTCCCTTCAGAAATGGAGTTAAATCCCAGGCTCTGTGTCTCCCTACAGACAAGACTTCGTTTCAGGTAAACCCAGTCACTTTTCAGCTCAAACGAAGCTACATCGTTCACTAAGATCACACGTTTCTCGTTCAAATTGAAAAGTGTCGGAAGTTAGAGGGCCTGTGATTTGTATCAGTTTCCAAGTCAGAGGTGAAGTAGATAAGGTCCGTATGTGTAGGAAACACAGTTCTTTTGTTCTGAGCACAAACACGTTTCTTGATGTATTAGAGAGTCTAGAAGGAAGAGCTTGCTTCTTTCTCTAAAGCAGAGTGTGTTTCATGGATGAGAACTGTGCTGTGTGTTTCCCTTCATAAATGGAGTTAAATCCCAGGCTCTGTGTCTTCCTACAAGCGAGAGTTCGTTTCAGGTAAAAACAGGCACTTTTCATCTCAAACGAATCTACATCGTTCAAGAAGCTCACACGTTTCTCGCTCTTAACTGAAAAGTGTTGGATGATAGTGGACCAGTAGTTTGTATCAGTTTCCAAACAGAGTTGAACTAGATATGGTCCGTATGTGTAGGAAACACAGTTTTTTTGATCTGAGCACACTCACGTTTCGTGCTGTGTTAGAGACTGTAGAAAGCAAGAGCGTGCATCTTGCTCTAAAGCAGAGTGTGTTTCATGGATGAGACCTGTGCTGTGTGTTTCCCTTCAGAAATGGGGTTAAATCCCAGGCTCTCTGCCTTCCTACAAGCAAGACTTCGTTTCAGTTAAATTTCAGCTCAAAAGAAGCTATATCGTTCATGAAGCTCACACTTTTCTCGGTCCTAATTCAAAAGCGTTGGATGTTAGAGGACCTGTGGTTTGTATCAGTTTCCTATGCAGAGCTGAACTAGATATGTTCCGTATGTGTAGGAAACACAGTTCTTTTGTTCTGAGCACACTCACGATTCCTGCTGTGTTAGAGATTCTAGAGTGTAAGAGCTTTAATCTTACACCAAAGCAGAGGGTGTTTCATGGATGAGAACTGTGCTGTGTGTTTCTCTTCAGCAATGGAGTTAAATCCCAGGTTCTGTGTCTTCCTACAAGCAAGACTTCTTTTAAGGTAAACCCGGTCACTTTTCAGCTAAAACAAAGGGACATCATTCACATACCTCACATGCTTTTCGCTCTTAACTGAAAAGCGTTGGTTGTTAGAGGACCTGTGGTTTGTATCAGTTTTGTAAGCAGAGTTGAAATAGATATGGTCTGTATCTGTAGGAAACAAAGTTCTTTTGATCTGAGCACACTCACATTTCGTGCTGTGTTAGAGATTGTAGAAAGCAAGAGCATGCATCTTGCTCTAAAGCAGAGTGTGTTTCATGGATGAGAACTGTGCTGTGTGTTTCCCTTCAGAAATGGGGTTAAATCCCAGGCTCTGTGCCTTCCTACAAGCAAGACTTCGTTTCAGTTAAACACAATCAATTTTCAGCTCAAACGAAGCTATATCGTTCATGAAGCTCACACGTTTGTCGGTCTTAATTCAAAAGTGTTGGATGTTAGAGGACCTGTGGTTTGTATTAGTTTCCTAAGCAGAGTTGAACTAGATATGTTCCGTATATGTAGGAAACACAGTTCTTTTGTTCTGAGCACACTCAGGTTTCCTGCTGTGTTAGAGACTCTAGAGTGCACGATCGTGTATGTTGCTCCAAAGCAGAGGGTGTTTCATGGATGAGAACTGTGTTGTGTGTTTCTCTTCAGAAATGGAGTTAAATCCCAGGCTCTGTGTCTTCCTACAAGCAAGACTTCTTTTACCATAAACCCGGTCACTTTTCAGCTAAAACAAAGGGACATCGTTCACATAGCTCACACGTTTTTCGCTCTTAACTGAAAAGCGTTGGATGTTAGTGGACCTGTGGATTGTATCAGCTTCCTAAGAAGAGCTGAACTAGATATGTTCCGTGTGTGTAGGAAACATAGTTCTTTTGTTCTGGGTACACTCACGTTTCCTGCAGTGTTAGAGACTCTAGAAAGCAAGAGTGTGCTTCGTTCTCTAAAGCAGAGTGTGTTTCTTGGATGAGAACTGTGTTGTGTGTTTCCCTTCAGAAATGGAGTTAAATCCCAGGCTCTGTGTCTTCCTACAACACAGACTTCTTTTCAGTTAAACACAGTCAATTTTCAGCTCAAAGGAAGCTATATCGTTCACGAAGCTCACACGTTTCTCAGACTTAATTCAAAACTGTTGGATGTTAGAGGACCTGTGGTTTGAATGAGTTTCCTAATTAGAGTTGATCTAGATATAGTCCGTATGTGTAGGAAACACAGTTCTTTTGTTCTGAGCACACTCACATTTCCTTCTGTGTTAGAGTCTAGAAAGCAAGAGCTTGCTTCCTTCTCTAAAGCAGAGTGTGTTTCATGGATGAGAACTGTGCTGTGTGATTCCGTTCAGAAATAGAGTTAAATCCCAGGCTCTGTGTCTCCCTACAAGCAAGACTTCGTTTCAGGAAAACGCAGTCACTTTTCAGCTCAAACGAAGCTACATCGTTCACGAAGATCACACGTTTCTCCTTCAAACTGAAAAGTGTTGGAATTTAGAGGGCCTGTGCTTTGTATCAGTTTCCAAGGCAGAGGGGAAGTAGATATGTTCCGTATGTGTAGGAAACACAGTTCTTTTGTTCTGAGCACACACACGTTTCTTGATGTATTAGAGAGTCTAGAAGCAAGATTGTGCTTCTTTCTCTAAAGCAGAGTGTGTTTCATGGATGAGAACTGTGCTGTGTGTTTCCATTCATAAATGGAGTTAAATCCCAGGCTCTGTGTCTTCCTACAAGCAAGAGATCATTTCAGGTAAACACAGACACTTTTCTGCACAAACAAATCTACATCGTTCCAGAAGCTCACACGTTTCTCGCTCTTAACTGAAAAGTGTTGGATGATAGAGGACCTGTGGGTTGTATCAATTTCCTAAGCAGAGTTGAACTAGATATGTTCCGTATGTGTAGGAAACACAGTTCTTTTGTTCTCAGCACACTCAATTTCCTGCTGTGTTAGAGATTCTAGAAAGCAAGAGCTTGCCTCCTTCTCTAAAGCAGAGTATGTTTCATGGATCAGAACTGTGCTGTGTGTTTCCCTTCAGAAATGGAGTTAAATCCCAGGCTCTGTGTCTCCCTACAAGCAAGACTTCGTTTCAGGTAAACCCAGTCACTTTTCAGCTCAAAGGAAGCTACATCGTTCACGAAGATCACACGTTTCTCGTTCAAATTGAAAAGTGTTGGAAGTTAGAGTACCTGTACTTTGTATCAGTTTCCAAGGCAGAGGGGAAGTAGATGCGTTCCACATGTGTAAGAAGCACAGTTCTTTTGTTCTGAGCACACACATGTTTCTTGATGTATTAGAGAGTCTAGAAGCAAGAGCGTGCTTCTTTCTCTAAGGCAGAGTGTGTTTCATGGATGAGAACTGTGCTGTGTGTTTCCATTCATAAATGGAGTTAAATCCCAGGCTCTGTGTCTTCCTACAAGCAAGAGATCATTTCAGGTAAACACAGGCACTTTTCATCTCAAACGAATCTACATCGTTCAAGAACCTCACACGTTTCTCGCTCTTAACTGAAAAGTGTTGGATGATAGAGGACATCTGGGTTGTATCAGTTTCCTAGGCAGAGTTGAAGTAGATATGTTCCGTATATTTAGGAAACACAGTTCTTTTGTTCTGAGCACACTCAAGTTTCTTGCTGTATTAGAGACTCTAGAAAGCAAGAGTGTGCTTCGTTCTCTAAAGCAGAGTGTTTCTTGGATGAGAACTGTGCTGTGTCATTCCCTTCAGAAATGGAGTTAAATCCCAGGCTCTGTGTATTCTTACAAGCAAGACTTCGTTTCAGGTAAACACAGTCACTTTTCAACTCAAACAAGCTACATTGTACACGAGGATCACACGTTTCTCGCTCTTAACTGCAAAATGTTGGATGTTAGAGGATCAGTGGTGTGTATCAGTTTCCTAAGCAGAGTTGAAATAGATATGGTCTGTATGTGTAGGAAACACTGTTCTTTTGATCTGAGCACACTCACATATCGTGCTGTGTTAGAGACTGTAGAAAGCAAGAGCGTGCATCTAGCTCTAAAGCAGAGTGTGTTTCATGGATGAGAACTGTGCTGTGTGTTTCCCTTCAGAAATGGGGTTAAATCCCAGGCTCTGTGCCTTCCTACAAGCAAGACTTCGTTTCAGTTAAACACAATCAATTTTCAGCTCAAACGAAGCTGTATCGTGCATGAAGCTCACACGTTTGTGGGTCTAAATTCAAAAGCGTTTTATGTTAGAGGACCTGTGGTTTGTATCAGTTTCCTAAGCAGAGTTCAACTAGATATGTTCCGTATGTGTAGGAAACACAGTTCTTTGTTCTGAGCACACTCCGGTTTCCTGCTGTGTTAGAGACTCTAGAGTGCAAGAGCGTGCATGTTGCTCCAAAGCAGAGGGTGTTTCATGGATGAGAACTGTGCTTTGTGTTTCTCTTCAGAAATGGAGTTAAATCCCAGGCTCTGTGTCTTCCTACAAGCAAGACTTCTTTTAAAGTAAACCCGATCACTTTTCAGCTAAAGCAAAGGGACATCATTCACATAGCTCACACGTTTTTCGCTCTTCACTGAAAAGCATTGGATGTTAGTCGACCTGTGGTTTGTATCAGCTTCCTAAGCAGAGTTGAACTAGATATGTTCCATGTGTGTAGGAAACAGAGTTCTTTTGTTGTGAGCACACTCACGTTTCCTGCAGTGTTAGAGACTCTAGAATGCAAGAGTGTGCTTCGTTCTCTAAAGCAGAGTGTGTTTCATGGATGAGAACTGTGCTGTGTGTTTCCTTTCAGAAATGGAGTTAAATCCCAGGATCTGTATCTTCCTAGAAGCAACACTTCGGTTCATGTAGACACAGTCACTTTTTATCTCAAAGAAGCTACATAGTTCACGAATTTCACACATTTCTCACTCTTAAGTGAAAAGCATCGGATGTTACAGAAGCTGTGATTTGTATGAGTTTCCTAAGGAGAGTTGAACTGATATGGTCTGTGTGTGTAGGAAACACAGTTCTTTTATTCAGAGCACACTCACATTTCCTGCTGTGTTAGAGACTCTAGAATGCAAGAGCTTGCTTCTTGCTCTAAAGCAGAGTGTGTTTCATGGATGAGAACTGTGCTGTGTTTTTCCCTTCAGAAATGGAGTTAAAACCAGGCACTGTGTCTTCCTAGAAGCAACATTTCGGTTCAGGTAGACACAGTCAATTTTTATCTCAAAGAAGCTACATTGTTCATGAATTTCACACATTTCTCACTCTTAAATGAAAAGCATCGGATGTTAGAGAAGCTGTGGTTTGTATGAGTTTCCTAAGCAGAGTTGAACTGATATGGTCCGTGTGTGTAGGAAACACAGTTCTTTTATTCTGAGCACACTCACATTTCCTGCTGTGTTAGAAACTCTAGAAAGCAGGAGCGTGCTTCTTGCTCTAAAGCAGAGTGTGTTTCATGGATTAGAACTGTGCTCTGTGTTTCCTTCATAAATGGAGTTAAATCCCAGGCTCTGTGTCTTCATACATGCAAGTCTTCGTTTCAGGTAAACACAGTCACTTTTCAGCATTCACGATGCTCTCATGTTTCTCGGTCTTAATTGAAAAGCGTTGGATTTTAGAGGACCTGATGTTGGTATCAGTTTCCTAAGCATAGGTGAACTAGATATGGTCCGTATGTGTAGGAAACACAGTTCTTTTGTTGTGAGCACACTCACATTTCCTGCTGTGTTAGAGACTCTAGAAACTAAGAGCGTGCATGTTGCTCTAAAGCAGAGTGTCTTTCATGGATGAGAACTGTGTTGTGTGTTTTCATTTAGAAATGGAGTTTTCCCTGGGCTCTGTGTCTTCCTACAAGCAAGACTTCGTTTCTGGTAAAAAAAAAAAAGTCACTTTTCAGCTCAAAGGTAGCTACATTGTTCACGAAGCTCACACGTTTCTCGGTCTTAATTCAAAAGCATTGGATGTTAGAGGACCTGTGGTTTGTATCAGTTTCCTAAGCAGAGTTGAACTAGATATGGTCCGTATGTGTAGGTAACACAGTTCTTTTGTTCTAAGCACACTCACGTTTCCTGCTGTGTTAGAGACTCTAGAAAGCAGGAGGGTGCTTCTTGCTCTAAAGCAGAGTGTGTTTCATGGATGAAAACCGTCCTGAGTGTTTCCATTCATAAATGGCGTTCAATCCCAGGCTCTGTGTCTTCCTACAAACAAGACTTCGTTTCAGCTAAACGCAGTCACTTTTCAGCTCAAACGAAGCTACATCCTTCATGAAGCTCAAACGTTTCTTGCTCTTAACTGAAAAGCATTGGATGTTAGAGGACCTGTGGTTTGTATCAGTTTCCTAAGCAGAATTGAAGGAGAGGTGGTCCGTATGTGTAGGAAACACAGTTCTTTTATTCTGAGCACACTCATATTTCTTGCTTGTTTAGAGACTCCAGAAAGCAGGAGCGTGCTTCTTGCTCTAAAGCAGAGTATGTTTCATGGATGAGAACTGTGCTGTGTGTTTCCCTTCCAAAATAGAGTTAAATCCCAGGCTCTGTGTCTTCCTACAAGCAAGACTTCGTTTCAGGTAAACGCAGTCACTTTCCAGCTCAAATGAAGCTACCTCTTTCTTGAAGCTCACAGATTTCTCAGTATTAAGGGAAAAGGATTGGATGATAAAGGACCTGTGGTTTGTATCAGTTTCCTAAGCAGAGTTGATCTACATATGGGCCGTATGTGCAGGAAGTACATTTCTTTTGTTCTGAGCACACTCACATTTCCCGCTGTGTTAGAGCCTCTAGAAAGCAAGATTGTGCATCTTGCTCTAAAGCAGAGTGTGTTTCATGGATGAGAACTCTGCTGTGTGTTTCCCTTCAGAAATGGAGTTAAATCCCAGGCTCTGTGTCTTCCTACAAGCAAGACTTCGTTTCAGATAAACACAGTCAATTTCAGCTCAAGCGAAGCTACATCATTCACGAAGCTCACAGGTTTATCGCTCTTAACTGAATAGCGTTGGATGTTAGAGGACCTGTGGTTTTTATCAGTTTCCTAAGCAGAATTGAACGAGATATGGTCCGTATGTGTAGGAAACACAGTTCTGTTATTCAGAGCACACTCACATTTCCTGCTGTGTTAGAGACTCTAGAATGCAAGAGCGTGCTTCTTGCTCTAAAGCAGAGTGTGTTTCATGGATGAGAACTGTGCTGTGTTTTTCCCTTCAGAAATGGAGTTAAATCCCAGGAACTGTGTCTTCCTAGAAGCAACATTTCTGTTCAGGTAGACACAGTCTCTTTTTATCTCAAAGAAGCTACATTGTTCATGAATTTCACACATTTCTCACTCTTAAATGAAAAGCATCAGATGTTAGAGAAGCTGTGGTTTGTATGAGTTTCCTAAGCAGAGTTGAACTGATATGGTCCGTGTGTGTAGGAAACACAGTTCTTTTATTCAGAGCACACTCACATTTCCTGCTGTATTAGACTCTAGAAAGCAAGAGCGTGCCACTTGCTCTAAAGAAGAGCATGTTTCATGGATGAGAACTGTGCTGTGTGTTTCCCTTCAGCAATGGAGTTAAATCCCAGAGTCTGTGTCTTCCAACATGCAAGAAATCATTTCAGGTAAACACAGTCACTTTTCAGCTCAAACGAAACTATATCATTTACGACACTCTCACGTTTCTCGGTCTTAATTGAACCGCGTTGGATTTAAGAGGACCTGTGGTTTGTATCAGTTTCCTAAGCAGAGTTGAACTAAATACCGTCCGTATCTGTAGGAAACACAGTTCTTTTATTCTGAGCACACTCACATTTCCTGCAGTGTTAGAGAATCTAGAAAGCAAGAGCATGCTTCAAGCTCTAAAGCAGAGTATGTTTCATGGACAAGAACTGTGCTGTGTGTTTCCCTTCAGAAATGGAGTTAAATCCCAGGCTCTGTGTCCTCCGACAAGCAAGATTTCGTTTCAGGTAAACGCAGTCAATTTTCAGCTCAAACGAAGCTACATCCTTCACGAAGATCACAGGTTTCTTGTTCTTAACTGATAAGCATTGAATGTTAGAAGACCTGTGGTTTGCATCAGTTTCCTAAGCAGAATTGAACTAGATAAGTTCCGTATGTGTAGGAAATACAGTTTTTTATTCTGAGCACACTCACATTTCCTGCTGTGTTAGAGACTCTAGAAAGCAGGAGCGTGCTTCTTGCTCTAAAGCAGAGTGTGTTTCATGGATTAGAACTGTGCTGTGTGTTTCCCTTCATAAATGGAGTTAAATCCCAGGCTCTGTGTCTTCATACATGCAAGTCTTCGTTTCAGGTAAACACAGTCACTTTTCAGCGTTCACGACGCTCTCATGTTTCTCGGTCTTAATTGAAAATCATTGGATTTTAGAGGACCTGAGGTTTGTATCAGTTTCCAAAGCAGAGGTGAACTAGATATGGTCCGTATGTGTAGGAAACACAGTTCTTTTGTTGTGAGCACACTCACATTTCCTGCTGTGTTAGAGACTCTAGAAACTAAGAGCGTGCATCTTGCTCTAAAGCAGAGTGTGTTTCATGGATGAGAACTGTGTTGTGTGTTTTCATTTAGAAATGGAGTTTTCCCTGGGCTCTGTGTCTTCCTACAAGCAAGACTTCGTTTCTCGTAAAAAAAAAAAGTCACTTTTCAGCTCAAAGGTAGCTACATTGTTCACGAAGCTCACACGTTTCTCGGTCTTAATTCAAAAGCATTGGATGTTAGAGGACCTGTGGTTTGTATCAGTTTCCTAAGCAGAGTTGAACTAGATATGGTCCGTATGTGTAGGTAACACAGTTCTTTTGTTCTAAGCACACTCACCTTTCCTGCTGTGTTAGAGACTCTAGAAAGCAGGAGCGTGCTTGTTGCTCTAAAGCAGAGTGTGTTTCATGGATGAAAACCGTCCTGTTTCCATTCATAAATGGCGTTCAATCCCAGGCTCTGTGTCTTCCTACAAGCAAGACTTCGTTTCAGCTAAACGCAGACACTTTTCAGCTCAAACGAAGCTACATCATTCACGATGCTCACAGGTTTATCGCTCTTAACTGAATAGTGTTGGATGTTAGAGGACCTGTGGTTTGTATCAGTTTCCTAAGCAGAATTGAACAAGATATGGTTCGTTTGTGCAGGCAGTACATTTCTTTTGTTCTGAGCACACTCACATTTCCTGCTTGTTTAGAGACCCTAGAAAGCAGGAGCGTGCTTCTTGCTCTAAAGCAGAGTATGTTTCATGGATCAGAACTGTGCTGTGTGTTTCCCTTCAGAAATGGAGTTAAATCCCAGGCTCTGTGTCTCCCTACAAGCAAGACTTCGTTTCAGGTAAAACCAGTCACTTTTCAGCTCAAAGGAAGCTACATCGTTCACGAAGATCACACGTTTCTCGTTCAAATTGAAAAGTGTTGGAAGTTAGAGTGCCTGTGCTTTGTATCAGTTTCCAAGGCAGAGGGGAAGTAGATACGGTCCGCATGTGTAATAAAAACAGTTCTTTTGTTCTGAGCACACACATGTTTCTTGATGTATTAGAGAGTCTAGAAGCAAGAGCGTGCTTCTTTCTCTTAAGGCAGAGTGTGTTTCATGGATGAGAACTGTGCTGTGTGTTTCCATTCATAAATGGAGTTAAATCCCAGGCTCTATGTCTTCCTACAAGCAACAGATCGTTTCAGGTAAACACAGGCACTTTTCATCTCAAACGAATCTACATCGTTAAAGAACCTCACACGTTTCTCGCTCTTAACTGAAAAGTGTTGGATGATAGAGGACCTGTGGGTTGTATCAGTTTCCTAGGCAGAATTGAAGTAGATATGTTCCGTATGTTTAGGAAACACAGTTCTTTTGTTCTGAGCACACTCAAGTTTCTTGCTGTATTAGAGACTATAGAAAGCAAGAGTGTGCTTCGTTCTCTAAAGCAGAGTGTTTCCTGGATGAGAACTGTGCTGTGTGATTCCCTTCAGAAATGGAGTTAAATCCCAGGCTCTGTGTATTCTTACAAGCAAGACTTCGTTTCAGGTAAACACAGTCACTTTTCAACTCAAACAAGCTACATTGTACACGAAGATCACACGTTTCTCGCTCTTAACTGCAAAATGTTGGATGTTAGATGACCAGTGGTGTGTATCAGTTTCCTAAGCAGAATTGAAATAGATATGGTCTGTATGTGTAGGAAACACAGTTCTTGTGATCTGAGCACACTCACGTATCGTGCTGTGTTAGAGACTCTAGAAAGCAAGAGCGTGCATCTTGCTCTAAAGCAGAGTGTGTTTCATGGATGAGAACTGTGCTGTGTGTTTCCCTTCAGAAATGGGGTTAAATCACAGGATCTGTGCCTTCCTACAAGCAAGACTTCGTTTCAGTTAAACACAATCAATTTTCAGCTCAAACGAAGCTATATCGTTCATGAAGCTCACACGTTTGTGGGTCTAAATTCAAAAGCGTTTTATGTTAGAGGACCTGTGGTTTGTATCAGATTCCTAAGCAGAGTTCAACTAGATATGTTCCGTATGTGTAGGAAACACAGTTCTTTGTTCTGAGCACACTCCGGTTTCCTGCTATGTTAGAGACTCTAGAGTACAAGAGCGTGCATGTTGCTCCAAAGCAGAGGGTGTTTCATGGATGAGAACTGTGCTTTGTGTATCTCTTCAGAAATGGAGTTAAATCCCAGGCTCTGTGTCTTCCTACAAGCAAGACTTCTTTGAAGGTAAACCTGATCACTTTTCAGCTAAAGCAAAGGGACATCGTTCACATAGCTCACACGTTTTTCGCTCTTAACTGAAAAGCGTTGGATGTTAGGCGACCTATGGTTTGTATCAGCTTCCTAAGCAGAGTTGAACTAGATATGTTCCGTGTGTGTAGGAAACAGAGTTCTTTTGTTGTGAGCACACTCACGTTTCCTGCAGTGTTAGAGACTCTAGAATGCAAGAGTGTGCTTCGTTCTCTAAAGCAGAGTGTGTTTCATGGATGAGAACTGTGCTGTGTGTTTCCTTTCAGAAATGGAGTTAAATCCCAGGATCTGTATCTTCCTAGAAGCAACACTTCGGTTCAGGTAGACACAGTCACTTTTTATCTCAAAGAAGCTACATAGTTCACGAATTTCACACATTTCTCACTCTTAAGTGAAAAGCATCGGATGTTACAGAAGCTGTGGTTTGTATGAGTTTCCTAAGGAGAGTTGAACTGATATGGTCCGTGTGTGTAGGAAACACAGTTCTTTTATTCAGAGCACACTCACAATTCCTGCTGTGTTAGAGACTCTAGAATGCAAGAGCGTGCTTCTTGCTCTAAAGTAGAGTGTGTTTCATGGATGAGAACTGTGCTGTGCTTTTCCCTTCAGAAATGGAGTTAAATCCCAGGCACTGTGTCTTCCTAGAAGCAACATTTCGGTTCAGGTAGACACAGTCAATTTTTATCTCAAAGAAGCTACATTGTTCATGAATTTCACACATTTCTCACTCTTAAATGAAAAGCATCGGATGTTAGAGAAGCTGTGGTTTGTATGAGTTTCCTAAGCAGAGTTGAACTGATATGGTCCGTGTGTGTAGGAAACACAGTTCTTTTATTCTGAGCACACTCACATTTCCTGCTGTGTTAGAAACTCTAGAAAGCAGGAGCGTGCTTCTTGCTCTAAAGCAGACTGTGTTTCATGGATTAGAACTGTGCTGTGTGTTTCCCTTCATAAATGGAGTTAAATCCCAGGCTCTGTGTCTTCATACATGCAAGTCTTCGTTTCAGGTAAACACAGTCACTTTTCAGCGTTCACGATGCTCTCATGTTTCTCGGTCTTAATTGAAAAGCGTTGGATTTTAGAGGACCTGATGTTTGTATCAGTTTCCTAAGCATAGGTGAACTAGATATGGTCCGTATGTGTAGGAAACACAGTTCTTTTGTTGTGAGCACACTCACATTTCCTGCTGTGTTAGAGACTCTAGAAATTAAGAGCGTGCATCTTGCTCTAAAGCAGAGTGTGTTTCATGGATGAGAACTGTGTTGTGTGTTTTCATTTAGAAATGGAGTTTTCCCTGGGCTCTGTGTCTTCCTACAAGCAAGACTTCGTTTCTGGTAAAAAAAAAAAAAAGTCACTTTCAGCTCAAAGGTAGCTACATTGTTCACGAAGCTCACACGTTTCTCGGTCTTAATTCAAAAGCATTGGATGTTAGAGGACCTGTGGTTTGTATCAGTTTCCTAAGCAGAGTTGAACTAGATATGGTCCGTGTGTGTAGGTAACACAGTTCTATTGTTCTAAGCACACTCACGTTTCCTGCTGTGTTAGAGACTCTAGAAAGCAGGAGCGTGCTTGTTGCTCTAAAGCAGAGTGTGTGTCATGGATGAAAACCGTCCTGAGTGTTTCCATTCATAAATGGCATTCAATCCCAGGCTCTGTGTCTTCCTACAAGCAAGACTTCGTTTCAGCTAAACGCAGTCACTTTTCAGCTCAAACGAAGCTACATCCTTCATGAAGCTCAAACGTTTCTTGCTCTTAACTGAAAAGCATTGGATGTTAGAGGACCTGTGGTTTGTATCAGTTTCCTAAGCAGAATTGAAGGAGATGTGGTCCGTATGTGTAGGAAACACAGTTCTTTTATTCTGAGCACACTCACATTTCTTGCTTGTTTAGAGACTCTAGAAAGCAGGAGCGTGCTTCTTGCTCAAAGCAGAGTGTGTTTCATGGATGAGAACTGTGCTGTGTGTTTCCCTTCCAAAATAGAGTTAAATCCCAGGCTCTGTGTCTTCCTACAAGCAAGACTTCGTTTCAGGTAAACGCAGTCACTTTCCAGCTCAAATGAAGCAACCTCTTTCTCGAAGCTCACAGATTTCTCAGTATTAAGGGAAAAGCGTTGGTTGTTAGAAGACCTGTGGTTTGTATCAGTTTCCTAAGCAGAATTGAATGAGATATGGTCCGTATGTGTAGGAAACACAGTTCTTTTATTCAGAGCACACTCACATTTCCTGCTGTGTTAGAGACTCTAGAATGCAAGAGCGTGCTTCTTGCTCTAAAGCAGAGTGTGTTTCATGGATGAGAACTGTGCTGTGTTTTTCCCTTCAGAAATGGAGTTAAATCCCAGGCACTGTGTCTTCCTAGAAGCAACATTTCTGTTCAGGTAGACACAGTCACTTTTATCTCAAAGAAGCTACATTGTTCATGAATTTCACACATTTCTCACTCTTAAATGAAAAGCATCTGATGTTAGAGAAGCTGTGGTTTGTATGAGTTTCCTAAGCAGAGTTGAACTGATATGGTCCGTGTGTGTAGGAAACACAGTTCTTTTATTCAGAGCACACTCACATTTCCTGCTGTGTTAGACTCTAGAAAGCAAGAGCGTGCCACTTGCACTAAAGAAGAGCATGTTTCATGGATGAGAACTGTGCTGTGTGTTTCCCTTCAGAAATGGAGTTAAATCCCAGAGTCTGTGTCTTCCTACATGCAAGAAATCGTTTCAGGTAAACACAGTCATTTTTCAGCTCAAACGAAGCTATATCATTTACGACACTCTCACGTTTCTCGGTCTTAATTGAACCACGTTGGATTTAAGAGGACCTGTGGTTTGTATCAGTTTCCTAAGCAGAGTTGAACTAAATACGGTCCGTATCTGTAGGAAACACAATTCTTTTATTCTGAGCACACTCACATTTCCTGCAGTGTTAGACAATCTAGAAAGCAAGACCATGCTTCAAGCTCTAAAGCAGATTATGTTTCATGGACAAGAACTGTGCTGTGTGTTTCCCTTCAGAAATGGAGTTAAATCCCAGGCTCTGTGTCCTCCGACAAGCAAGATTTCTTTTCAGGTAAACGCAGTCAATTTTCAGCTCAAACGAAGCTACATCCTTCACGAAGATCACAGGTTTCTTGTTCTTAACTGATAAGCGTTGAATGTTAGAAGACCTGTGGTTTGCATCAGTTTCCTAAGCAGAATTGAACTAGATAAGTTCCGTATGTGTAGGAAACACAGTTTTTTATTCTGAGCACACACACATTTCCTGCTGTGTTAGAGACTCTAGAAAGCAGGAGCGTGCTTCTTGCTCTAAAGCAGAGTGTGTTTCATGGATGAAAACCGTCCTGAGTGTTTCCATTCATAAATGGCATTCAATCCCAGGCTCTGTGTCTTCCTACAAGCAAGACTTCGTTTCAGCTAAACGCAGTCACTTTTCAGCTCAAACGAAGCTACATCCTTCATGAAGCTCAAACGTTTCTTGCTCTTAACTGAAAAGCATTGGATGTTAGAGGACCTGTGGTTTGTATCAGTTTCCTAAGCAGAAGTGAAGGAGATGTGGTCCGTATGTGTAGGAAACACAGTTCTTTTATTCTGAGCACACTCACATTTCTTGCTTGTTTAGAGACTCTAGAAAGCAGGAGCGTGCTTCTTGCTCTAAAGCAGAGTGTGTTTCATGGATGAGAACTGTGCTGTGTGTTTCCCTTCCAAAATAGAGTTAAATCCCAGGCTCTGTGTCTTCCTACAAGCAAGACTTCGTTTCAGGTAAACGCAGTCACTTTCCAGCTCAAATGAAGCAACCTCTTTCTCGAAGCTCACAGATTTCTCAGTATTAAGGGAAAAGCGTTGGTTGTTAGAAGACCTGTGGTTTGTATCAGTTTCCTAAGCAGAATTGAACGAGATATGGTCCGTATGTGTAGGAAACACAGTTCTTTTATTCAGAGCACACTCACATTTCCTGCTGTGTTAGAGACTCTAGAATGCAAGAGCGTGCTTCTTGCTCTAAAGCAGAGTGTGTTTCATGGATGAGAACTGTGCTGTGTTTTTCCCTTCAGAAATGGAGTTAAATCCCAGGCACTGTGTCTTCCTAGAAGCAACATTTCTGTTCAGGTAGACACAGTCACTTTTTATCTCAAAGAAGCTACATTGTTCATGAATTTCACACATTTCTCACTCTTAAATGAAAAGCATCGGATGTTAGAGAAGCTGTGGTTTGTATGAGTTTCCTAAGCAGAGTTGAACTGATATGGTCCGTGTGTGTAGGAAACACAGTTCTTTTATTCAGAGCACACTCACATTTCCTGCTGTGTTAGACTCTAGAAAGCAAGAGCGTGCCACTTGCACTAAAGAAGAGCATGTTTCATGGATGAGAACTGTGCTGTGTGTTTCCCTTCAGAAATGGAGTTAAATCCCAGAGTCTGTGTCTTCCTACATGCAAGAAATCGTTTCAGGTAAACACAGTCATTTTTCAGCTCAAACGAAGCTATATCATTTACGACACTCTCACGTTTCTCGGTCTTAATTGAACCACGTTGGATTTAAGAGGACCTGTGGTTTGTATCAGTTTCCTAAGCAGAGTTGAACTAAATACGGTCCGTATCTGTAGGAAACACAATTCTTTTATTCTGAGCACACTCACATTTCCTGCAGTGTTAGACAATCTAGAAAGCAAGACCATGCTTCAAGCTCTAAAGCAGATTATGTTTCATGGACAAGAACTGTGCTGTGTGTTTCCCTTCAGAAATGGAGTTAAATCCCAGGCTCTGTGTCCTCCGACAAGCAAGATTTCTTTTCAGGTAAACGCAGTCAATTTTCAGCTCAAACGAAGCTACATCCTTCACGAAGATCACAGGTTTCTTGTTCTTAACTGATAAGCGTTGAATGTTAGAAGACCTGTGGTTTGCATCAGTTTCCTAAGCAGAATTGAACTAGATAAGTTCCGTATGTGTAGGAAACACAGTTTTTTATTCTGAGCACACACACATTTCCTGCTGTGTTAGAGACTCTAGAAAGCAGGAGCGTGCTTCTTGCTCTAAAGCAGAGTGTGTTTCATGGATGAAAACCGTCCTGAGTGTTTCCATTCATAAATGGCATTCAATCCCAGGCTCTGTGTCTTCCTACAAGCAAGACTTCGTTTCAGCTAAACGCAGTCACTTTTCAGCTCAAACGAAGCTACATCCTTCATGAAGCTCAAACGTTTCTTGCTCTTAACTGAAAAGCATTGGATGTTAGAGGACCTGTGGTTTGTATCAGTTTCCTAAGCAGAAGTGAAGGAGATGTGGTCCGTATGTGTAGGAAACACAGTTCTTTTATTCTGAGCACACTCACATTTCTTGCTTGTTTAGAGACTCTAGAAAGCAGGAGCGTGCTTCTTGCTCTAAAGCAGAGTGTGTTTCATGGATGAGAACTGTGCTGTGTGTTTCCCTTCCAAAATAGAGTTAAATCCCAGGCTCTGTGTCTTCCTACAAGCAAGACTTCGTTTCAGGTAAACGCAGTCACTTTCCAGCTCAAATGAAGCAACCTCTTTCTCGAAGCTCACAGATTTCTCAGTATTAAGGGAAAAGCGTTGGTTGTTAGAAGACCTGTGGTTTGTATCAGTTTCCTAAGCAGAATTGAACGAGATATGGTCCGTATGTGTAGGAAACACAGTTCTTTTATTCAGAGCACACTCACATTTCCTGCTGTGTTAGAGACTCTAGAATGCAAGAGCGTGCTTCTTGCTCTAAAGCAGAGTGTGTTTCATGGATGAGAACTGTGCTGTGTTTTTCCCTTCAGAAATGGAGTTAAATCCCAGGCACTGTGTCTTCCTAGAAGCAACATTTCTGTTCAGGTAGACACAGTCACTTTTTATCTCAAAGAAGCTACATTGTTCATGAATTTCACACATTTCTCACTCTTAAATGAAAAGCATCGGATGTTAGAGAAGCTGTGGTTTGTATGAGTTTCCTAAGCAGAGTTGAACTGATATGGTCCGTGTGTGTAGGAAACACAGTTCTTTTATTCAGAGCACACTCACATTTCCTGCTGTGTTAGACTCTAGAAAGCAAGAGCGTGCCACTTGCACTAAAGAAGAGCATGTTTCATGGATGAGAACTGTGCTGTGTGTTTCCCTTCAGAAATGGAGTTAAATCCCAGAGTCTGTGTCTTCCTACATGCAAGAAATCGTTTCAGGTAAACACAGTCATTTTTCAGCTCAAACGAAGCTATATCATTTACGACACTCTCACGTTTCTCGGTCTTAATTGAACCGCGTTGGATTTAAGAGGACCTGTGGTTTGTATCAGTTTCCTAAGCAGAGTTGAACTAAATACGGTCCGTATCTGTAGGAAACACAATTCTTTTATTCTGAGCACACTCACATTTCCTGCAGTGTTAGACAATCTAGAAAGCAAGAGCATGCTTCAAGCTCTAAAGCAGAGTATGTTTCATGGACAAGAACTGTGCTGTGTGTTTCCCTTCAGAAATGGAGTTAAATCCCAGGCTCTGTGTCCTCCAACAAGCAAGATTTCTTTTCAGGTAAACGCAGTCAATTTTCAGCTCAAACGAAGCTACATCCTTCACGAAGATCACAGGTTTCTTGTTCTTAACTGATAAGCGTTGAATGTTAGAAGACCTGTGGTTTGCATCAGTTTCCTAAGCAGAATTGAACTAGATAAGTTCCGTATGTGTAGGAAACACAGTTTTTTATTCTGAGCACACACACATTTCCTGCTGTGTTAGAGACTCTAGAAAGCAGGAGCGTGCTTCTTGCTCTAAAGCAGAGTGTGTTTCATGGATTAGAACTGTGCTGTGTGTTTCCCTTCATAAATGGAGTTAAATCCCAGGCTCTGTGTCTTCATACATGCAAGTCTTCGTTTCAGGTAAACACAGTCACTTTTCAGCGTTCACGACGCTCTCATGTTTCTCGGTCTTAATTGAAAAGCATTGGATTTTAGAGGACCTGAGGTTTGTATCAGTTTCCAAAGCAGAGGTGAACTAGATATGGTCCGTATGTGTAGGAAACACAGTTCTTTTGTTGTGAGCACACTCACATTTCCTGCTGTGTTAGAGACTCTAGAAACAAAGAGCGTGCATCTTGCTCTAAAGCAGAGTGTGTTTCATGGATGAGAACTGTGTTGTGTGTTTTATTTAGAAATGTAGTTTTCCCTGGGCTCTGTGTCTTCCTACAAGCAAGACTTCGTTTCTGGTAAAAAAAAAGTCACTTTTCAGCTCAAAGGTAGCTACATTGTTCACGAAGCTCACACGTTTCTCGGTCTTAATTCAAAAGCATTGGATGTTAGAGGACCTGTGGTTTGTATCAGTTTCCTAAGCAGAGTTGAACTAGATATGGTCCGTATGTGTAGGTAACACAGTTCTTTTGTTCTAAGCACACTCACGTTTCCTGCTTTGTTAGAGACTCTAGAAAGCAGGAGCGTGCTTCTTGCTCTAAAGCAGAGTGTGTTTCATGGATGAAAACCGTCCTGTTTCCATTCATAAATGGCGTTCAATCCCAGGCTCTGTGTCTTCCTACAAGCAAGACTTCGTTTCACCTAAACGCAGTCACTTTTCAGCTCAAACGAAGCTACATCCTTCATGAAGCTCAAACGTTTCTTGCTCTTAACTGAAAAGCATTGGATGTTAGAGGACCTGTGGTTTGTATCAGTTTCCTAAGCAGAGTTGATCTACATATGGTCCGTATGTGCAGGAAGTACATTTCTTTTGTTCTGAGCACACTCACATTTCCTGCTGTGTTAGAGCCTCCAGAAAGCAAGATTGTGCATCTTGCTCTAAAGCAGAGTGTGTTTCATGGATGAGAACTGTGCTGTGTGTTTCCCTTCAGAAATGGAGTTAAATCCCAGGCTCTGTGTCTTCCTACAAGCAAGACTTCGTTTCAGATAAACGCAGTCAATTTCAGCTCAAACGAAGCTACATCATTCACGAAGCTCACAGGTTTATCGCTCTTAACTGAATAGTGTTGGATGTTAGAGGACCTGTGGTTTGTATCAGTTTCCTAAGCAGAATTGAACGAGATTTGGTCCGTATGTGTAGGAAACACAGTTCTTTTATTCTGAGCACACTTACATTTCCTGCTTGTTTAGAGACTCTAGAAAGCAGGAGCGTGCTTCTTGCTCTAAAGCAGAGTATGTTTCATGGATGAGAACTGTGCTGTGTGTTTCCCTTCAGAAATAGAGTTAAATCC
The DNA here is from genome assembly GCA_949786405.1 of Onychomys arenicola. NCBI lineage: Eukaryota > Metazoa > Chordata > Mammalia > Rodentia > Cricetidae > Onychomys > Onychomys arenicola. The sequence goes on from OX460367.1 coordinate 24,114,129, forward strand.
CAGGCTCTGTGTCTTCCTACAAGCAAGACTTCGTTTCAGGTAAACGCAGTCACTTTCCAGCTCAAACTGAGCTACCTCATTCATGAAGCTCACAGGTTTCTCGCTCTTAACTGAAAAGAGTTGGATGTTAGAGGACCTGTGGTTTGTATCAGTGTCCTAAGCAGAATTGAACTAGATATGGTCCGTATGTGTAGGAAACACAGTTCATTTTTTCTAAGCACACTCACGTTTCCTGCTGTGTTAGAGACTCTAGAAAGCAGCAGCCTGCTTCTTGCTCTAAAGCAGAGTGTCTTTCTGCTTCACCCACAGCTGTGACACCTGTTCAGCTGTAGAAATTATGCCGCTGCGCTGGGGTTCAGCAGCTGAAGGGTTGAGGTTGGAGCTTCCCGGAGCTTGGCCTCAGGCGGTTCCCCCGCAATCAGCAATCAACATGCAGCCTGAGGATCCCAGGAAGCCCTGGAGAACGAAATCGCCTTGACGACAGTCCTTGTTGACACTAATCATGATCTTTCTCTGTATGTCTTATCTGTGTCTTCTCCAGTTAACAGCACGACCAGTACAGGACAGCACCAACATGACTGACCCAGGTCACCTGTACCCAGAGCACCTCCATTTATCAGACCAGTGTATAAGGAAGCTCAAAAGACTTCCTCAAATACATCTCTGGGGTCGTTCCTGTTTAGAGTAGAGAAGCGCGAGCTATTGTCAGAAACAGCCAGAGAGCCCAAAAATGAAAGTAAGAAATAAAAATGTTACAAGGGAATAAACATAGCATGCCAGACCCTTCCAGAGAGAAAGAGTTAGAGAAAATTCCCCAGCACACACTTCCCGGGGGGTATACACAGTACTTCTTAGGAGGGAGCTGGTGGACAGCCCCTAGGTGGACCCCAAAAAGTGGAAGTTACCTAGAGCCGCTCCTATATACAGGAAGTTATGATGAAGTTGGGAACAGATGGGTAAATTATAAAGAACGGCTTGGAAAGCAAATGGGTATATGATAGTAAAATATGACCCAGGCTGGCAAGAGTTTGGCTCCCATAGATTTGGTCGCTGGAACGAGACAGATTTCACAAAATTCTGAGATCATGCCCTCAGACAATAGCCACGGTGAACTCGCGCTGCGGAAGTGAAACACAAAAACAGATATGGATGTCTCTTGTTATTGTTTCTTGCTGATTCTGAATAATTGTAAAAAATAATGGCTTGATGTAACCCCCTGCCAAGTTCCTCGATTGTAAAAGTATATAAGCATTGCCTATACAGAAGTAAAATTGCAGCAGCACATCAACACATGTGTCTGTCTGTCATTCTCCTCGCCGATTCCTGACTTATCCTTGAGCCTTCTTCCTGGTTCTCCCGCAGTGGTGGTCTCCCTCTGGGTGGTCTGCGGCATCTTTCATGGATGAGAACTGTGCTGAGTGTTTCCATTCATAAATGGCGTTAAATCCCAGACTCTGTGTCTTCCTACAAGCAAGAATTCGTTTCAGGTAAACGCAGCCACTTTTCAGCTCAAAGGAAGGTTCATCGTTCACGAAGCTCACACGTTTATCGCTCTTAACTGAAAAGCATTGGATTTTAGAGGACTTTTGGTTTGTATCAGTTTCCTAAGCAGAGGTTAACTAGATATGGTCCATATGTGTAGAAAACACAGTTCATTTGTTGTGAGCACACTCACGTTTCCTGCTGTGTTAGAGAGTCTAGAAAGCAGGAGCATGCTTCTTGCTCTAAAGCAGAGTGTGTTTCATGGATGAGAACTGTTCTGTGTGTTTTCATTCAGAAATGGAGTTAAATCCTAGGCTCTGTGTCTTCCTACAAGCAAGACTTCGTTTCAGGTAAACACAGTCACTTTTCAGCTCAAACGAATCTACATCGTTCAAGAAGCTCACACGTTTCTCGCTCTTAACTGAAAAGTGTTGGATGATAGAGGACCTCTGGTTTGTATCAGTTTCCAAGGCAGAGGTGAAGTAGATACGGTCCGTATGTTTAGGAAACACAGTTCTTTTGTTCTGAGCACACACACGTTTCTTTATGTATTAGAGAATCTAGAAGCAAGAGCATGCTTCTTTCTCTAAAGCAGAGTGTGTTTCATGGATGAGTACTGTGCTGTGTGTTTCCCTTCAGAAATGGAGTTAAATCCCAGGCTCTGTGTGTTCTTACAAGCAAGACATCTTTTCAGGTAAACGCAGTCACTTTTTAGCTCAAACAGAGCTACAATGTACACGAAGATCATACAATAATCGCTCTTAACTGAAAAGCGTTGGATGTTAGACGGCCTGTGGTTTGAATCAGTTTCCTAAGCAGAGTTGAAGTAGATACGTTCCATATGTGTAGGAAACACAGTTCTTTTATTCTGAGCACACTCACGTTTCTTGCAGTATTAGAGACTCTACAAAGCAAGAGCGTGCTTCCGTCTCTAAAGCAGAGTGTGTTTCATGGATGACAACTGTGCTGTGTGTTTCCCTTCAGAAATGGAGTTCAATCCCAGGCGCTGTGTCTTCCTGGAAGCAAGACGTCGTTTCAGGTAAATGCAGTCACTTTTCAGCTCAAAGGATGCTACAGCGTTCACGAAGCACACACGCTTCTTGTTCTTAACAGAAAAGCGTTGGATGTTAGAGAACCTTTGGTTTGTATCAGTTTCCTAAGCACAGTTGAACAAGATATGGTCCATATGTGTAGGAAACACAGTTCTTTTGTTCTGAGCACACTCACGTTTCCTGCTGTGTTAGAGACTCTAGAGAGCAAGAGCGTTTATCTTGCTCTAAAGCAGAGTGTGTTTCATGGATGAGAACTGTGCTGTGTGTTTCCCTTCAGAAATGGAGTTCAATCCCAGGCTATGTGTCTTCCTACAAGCAAGACTTCCTTTCAGATTAACGCAGGCACTTTTCACCTCAAACGAAGCTACGTTGTTCACAAAGATCACACGTTTCTCGCTCTTAACTGAAAAGTGTTGGATGATAGAGGACCTCTGGTTTGTATCAGTTTCCAAGGCAGAGGTGAAGTAGATACGGTCCGTATGTTTAGGAAACACAGTTCTTTTGTTCTGAGCACACACACGTTTCTTTATGTATTAGAGAGTCTAGAAGCAAGAGCATGCTTCTTACTCTAAAGCAGAGTGTGTTTCACGGATGAGAACTGTGCTGTGTGTTTCCCTTCAAAAATGCCATTAAATTCCAGGCTCTATGTCTTCCTACAAGCAAGACTTCGTTTCAGGTAAACGCACTCACTTTTCAGCTCAAAGGAAGCTACATCGTTTACGAAGCTCACACGTTACTCGCTCTTAACTGAAATGCCTTGGATGTTAGAGGACCTGTGGTTTGTATCAGTTTCCTAATTAGACTTGATCTAGATATGGTCCGTATGTGTAGGAAACACAGTTCTTTTGTTCTGAGCACACTCACGTTTCATGCTGTGTTAGAATCTCTAGAAAGAAAGAGCATGCTTCTTGTTCTTAAGCAGATTGTGTTTCATGGAAGAGAACTGTGCTGTGTGTTTCCCTCAGAAATGGATTTAAATCTCAGGCTCTGTCTTCCTACATGCAAGACTTCGTTGCTGGTAAACGCAGTGACTTTTATGCTCCAAAAAAGCAACATCGCTCATGAAGGTCAGACATTTCTCGCTCTTAACTCAAAAACTTTCGATGTTAGAGGACCAGTGGTTTGTATCAGTTTCCTAAGCAGAGTAGAACTAGTTATGTTCAGTATGTGTAGGAAACACAGTTCTTTTGTTCTGAGCACACTCACGTTTCCTGCTGTATTAGAGACTCTAGAAAGCAAGAGCGTGCTTCTTTCTCTAAAGCAGAGTGTGTTTCATGGATGAGAACTGTGCTGTGTGTTTCCCTTCAGAAATGGAGTTCAATCCCAGGGTCTGTGTCTTCCTACATACAAGACATCGTTTCAGGTAAACGCAGTCACTTTTTCGCTCAAACGAAGGTTCATGGTTCACGAACCTCACACGTTTATCGCTCTTAACTGAAAAGCTTTGGATTTCAGAGTACTTGTGGTTTGTATCAGATTCCTAAGCAGAGGTGAACTAGATATGGTCCATATGTGTAGGAAACACAGTTCATATGTTGTGAGCACACTCATGTTTTCTCCTGGGTTAGAGACTCTAGAAACTAAGAGTGTGCATCTTGCTCTAAAACAGAGTGTGTTTCATGGAAGAGAACTGTGCTGTGTGTTTCCATTCAGAAATGGAGTTAAATCCCAGGCACTGTGTCTTGCTACAAGCAAGTCTTCATTTCAGGTAAACGCAGTCAATTTCAGCTCAAACGGAGCTACATCCTTCACGAAGCTCACAGGTTTCTCGCTCTTAACTGAAAAGCGTTGGATGTTAGAGGACCTGTGGGTTATAAGTTTCCTAAGCAGAATTGCACTAGATAGGGTCCGTAGGTGTAAGAAACAGAGTTCTTTTGTTCTAAGCACACTCATGTTTCCTGCTGTGTTAGAGACTCTAGAAAGCAGGAGCATGCTACTTGCTGTAAAGCAGAGTGTCTTTCATGGATGAGAACTGTGCTGAGTGTTTCCCTTCAGAAATGGTGTTAAATCCCAGGGTCTGTGTCCTCCTACCTACAAGACATCTTTTCAGGTAAACACAGTCACTTTTCAGCGCAAACAAAGGTTCATTGTTCACAAAGCTCACACGTTTATCGCTCTTAACTGAAAAGCGTTGGATTTTAGAGGACATTTGGTTTGTATCAATTTCCTAAGCAGAGGTGAACTAGATATGGTCCATATGTGTAGGAAACACAGTTCTTTTGTTCTGAGCACACTCACGTTTCCTGCTGTGTTAGAGACTCTAGAAACTAAGAGTGTGCATCTTGCTCTAAAGCAGAGTGTGTTTCATGGATGAGAACTGTGCTGTGTGTTTTCTTTCAGAAATGGAGTTAAATCCTATGCTCTATGTCTTCCTACAAGCAAGACTTCATTTCAGGTAAACACAGTCATTTTTCAGCTCAAAGGAAGCTACATAGTTCAAGAACCTCACACGTTTCTCAATCTTAACTGAAAAGCGTTGTATGTTAGAAGACCTGGCGTTTGTGTCAGTTTCCTAAGCAGAGTTGAACTAGATATGGTCCGTATCTGTAGGAAACACCGTTCTTTTATTCTGAGCACACTCACATTTCCTGCAGTGTTAGAGAATCTAGAAAGCAGGAGCATGCTTCAAGCTTTAAAGCAGAGTGTGTTTCATGGATGATAAGTGTGCTGTGTGTTTCCCTTCATAAATGGAGTTAAATCCCAGGCTCTGTGTCTTCCTATAAGCAAGACTTCATTTGAGGTAAACACAGTCACTTTTCTGCTCAAACGAAGCTATACCTTCACGAAGCTCAAACCTTTCTTGCTCTTAACTGAAAAGCGTTGGGTTTTAGAGGATCTGTGGTTTGTATCAGTTTCCTAAGCAGAATTTATCTAAATATGGTCCGTATCTGTATGAAACACAGTTGTTTTATTCTGAGCACACTCACATTTCCTGCAGTGTTACAGAATCTAGAAAGCAGGAGCGTGATTCAAGCTCTAAAGCAGAGTGTGTTTCATGGACGAGAACTGTGGTGTGTGTTTCCCTTCAGAAATGGAGTTAAATCCCAGGCTCTGTGTCTTCCTACATACATCGTTTCAGGTAAACACCGTCACATTTCAACGTTCACGATGCTCTCACGTTTCTCAGTCTTAAATGAAAAGCATTGGATTTTAGAGGACCGGAGGTTTGCATCAGTTTCCTAAGCAGAGGTGAACTAGATATGGTCAGTATGTGTAGGAAACACAGTTCTTTTGTTGTGAGCACACTCATGTTTCCTGCTGTGTTAGAGACTCTAGAAACTAACAGCGTGCATCTTGCTCTAAAGTAGAGTGTGTTTCATGGATGAGAACTGTGCTGTGTGTTTCCATTCAGAAATGGAGTTAAATCCCAGGCTCTGTGTCTTCCTACAAGCAAGACATCGTTTCAGGTAAACGCATGCGCTTTCCAGCTCAAATGAATCTACCTCTTTCACGAAGCTCACAGGTTTCTCAGTCTTAAGTGAAAAGCGTTGGATGTTAGAGGACTGGTGGTTTGTATCAGTTTCCTAAGCAGAGTTGATCTAGATATGTTCCATGTGCGTAGGAAATACATTTCTTTTGTTCTGAGCACACTCACGTTTCCTGCTGTGTTACAGACTCTAGAAAGCAAGAGTGTGCATCTTGCTCTAATGCAGAGTGTGTTTCTTGGATAATAAGTGTGCTGTGTGTTTCCCTTCAGAAATGGAGTTAAATCCCAGGCGCTGTGTCTTCCTGCAAGCAATACTTCGTTTTAGGTAAACGCAGACACTTTTCAGCTCAAATGATGCTACAGCGTTCACAAAGCACACACGCTTCTTGTTCTTAACAGAAAAGCATTGGATGTTAGAGAACCTTTGGTTTGTATCAGTTTCCTAAGCACAGTTGAACTAGATATGGTCCGTATGTGTAGGAAACACACTTCTTTTGTTCTGAGCACACTCACGTTTCCTGCTGTGTTAGAGACTCTAGAGAACAAGAGCGTGCATCTTTCTGTAAAGCAGAGGGTGTTTCATGGATCAGAACTGTGCTGTGTGTTTCTCTTCAGCAAGGGAGTTAAATCCCAGGCTCTGAGTCTCCTACAAGCTAGACTTCTTTTAAGCTAAACCCAGTCACTTTTCAGCTAAAACAAAGGGACATCGTTCACGTAGCTCACACGTTTTTCGCTCTTAACTGAATAGCGTTGGATGTCAGTGGACCTGTGGTTTGTATCAGTTTCCTAAGCAGAGTTGAACTAGATATGGTCCGTATGTGTAGGAAACACAGTTCTTTTGTTCTGAGCACACACACGTTTCTTGATGTATTGGAGACTCTAGAAGCAAGAGCGTGCTTCTTACTCTAAAGCAGAGTGTGTTTCATGGATGAGAACTGTGCTGTGTGTTTTCTTTCAGAAATGGAGTTAAATCCTAGGCTCTATGTCTTCCTACAAGCAAGACTTCGTTTCAGGTAAACACAGTCATTTTTCAGCTCAAAGGAAGCTACAGAGTTCACGAACCTCACATGTTTCTCGCTCTTAACTGAAAAGCGTTGTATGTTAGAAGACCTGTCGTTTGTGTCAGTTTCCTAATTAGACTTGATCTAGATATGGTCCGTATGTGTAGGAAACACAGTGCTTTTGTTGTGAGCACACTCAAGTTTCCAGCTGTGTTAGAGACTCTAGAAAGCAGGAGCATGCTTCTTGCTCTAAAGCAGAGTGTGTTTCATGGATGAGAACTGCGCTGAGTGTTTCCATTTATGAATGGCGTTAAATCCCAGGCTCTGTGTCTTCCTACAAGCAAGACTTCGTTTCAGGTAAACGCAGTCACTTTTCAGCTCAAACGAAGCTATATCGTTTACGAAGCTCACAGGTTTCTCAGTCTTAACTGAAAAGCATTGGATGTTAGATGACCTGTGGTTTGTATCAGTTTCCTAAGCAGAGTTGAACTAAATATGGTCCGTATCTGTACGAAACACAGTTGTTTTATCTGAGAACACTCACATTTCCTGCAGTGTTAGAGAATCTAGAAAGCAGGAGCGTGCTTCAAGCTCTAAAGCAGAGTGTGTTTCATGGACGAGAACTGTGCTGTATGTTGGCCTTCAGAAATGGAGGTAAATCCCAGGCACTGTGTCTTCCTACAAGCAAGTCTTCGTTTCAGGTAAACGCAGTCAATTTCAGCTCAAGGGAGCTACATCCTTCACGAAGCTCACAGGTTTCTCGCTCTTAACTGAAAAGCGTTGGATGTTAGAGGACCTGTGGGTTATAAGTTTCCTAAGCAGAATTGCACTAGATAGGGTCCGTAGGTGTAAGAAACACAGTTCTTTTGTTCTAAACACACTCATGTTTCCTGCTGTGTTAGAGACTCTAGAAAGCAAGAGCATGCTACTTGCTGTAAAGCAGAGTGTGTTTCATGGATGAGAACTGTGCTGAGTGTTTCCATTCATAAATGGTGTTAAATCCCAGGGTCTGTGTCCTCCTACCTACAAGACATCGTTTCAGGTAAACACAGTCACTTTTCAGCGCAAACAAAGGTTCATTGTTCACGAAGCTCACACGTTTATCGCTCTTAACTGAAAAGTGTTGGATTTTAGAGGACATTTGGTTTGTATCAATTTCCTAAGCAGAGGTGAATTAGATATGTTCCGAATGTGTAGGAAACACAGTTCTTTTGTTCTAAGCACACTCATGTTTACTGCTGTGTTAGAGACTCTAGAAAGCAGGAGCGTGCTTCTTGCTCTAAAGCAGAGTGTGGTTCATGGATGAGAACTGTGCTGAGTGTTTCCATTCACAAATGGCATTAAATCCCAGGCTCTGTATCTTCCTACAAGCATGACTTCGTTTCAGGTCAATGCAGTCATTTTCAGCTCAAAGGAAGGTTCACTGTTCACGAAGCTCACAGGTTTCTCGCTCTTAACTAAAAAGAATTGGATTTTAGAGGACTTTTGGTTTGTATCAGTTTCCTAAGCAGAGGTGAACTAGATATGGTCCATATGTGTAGGAAACACAGTTCTTTTGTTGTGAGCACACTCACATTTCCTGCTGTGTTAGATACTCTAGAGAACAAGAGCGTGCATCTTTCTGTAAAGCAGAGGGTCTTTCATGGATCAGAACTGTGCTGTGTGTTTCTCTTCAGCAAGGGAGTTAAATCCCAGGCTCTGAGTCTCCTACAAGCTAGACTTCTTTTAAGCTAAACCCAGTCACTTTTCAGCTAAAACAAAGGGACATCGTTCACGTAGCTCACACGTTTTTCGCTCTTAACTGAAAAGCGTTGGATGTCAGTGGACCTATGGTTTGTATCAGTTTCCTAAGCAGAGTTGAACTAGATATGGTCCGTATGTGTAGGAAACACAGTTCTTTTGTTCTGAGCACACACACGTTTCTTGATGTATTGGAGACTCTAGAAGCAAGAGCGTGCTTCTTACTCTAAAGCAGAGTGTGTTTCATGGATGAGAACTGTGCTGTGTGTTTTCTTTCAGAAATGGAGTTAAATCCTAGGCTCTATGTCTTCCTACAAGCAAGACTTCGTTTCAGGTAAACACAGTCATTTTTCAGCTCAAAGGAAGCTACAGAGTTCACGAACCTCACATGTTTCTCGCTCTTAACTGAAAAGCGTTGTATGTTAGAAGACCTGTCGTTTGTGTCAGTTTCCTAATTAGACGTGATCTAGATATGGTCCCTATGTGTAGGAAACACAGTGCTTTTGTTGTGAGCACACTCAAGTTTCCAGCTGTGTTAGAGACTCTAGAAAGCAGGAGCATGCTTCTTGCTCTAAAGCAGAGTGTGTTTCATGGATGAGAACTGCGCTGAGTGTTTCCATTTATGAATGGCGTTAAATCCCAGGCTCTGTGTCTTCCTACAAGCAAGACTTCGTTTCAGGTAAACGCAGTCACTTTTCAGCTCAAACGAAGCTATATCGTTTACGAAGCTCACAGGTTTCTCAGTCTTAACTGAAAAGCATTGGATGTTAGAGGACCTGTGGTTTGTATCAGTTTCCTAAGCAGAGTTGAACTAAATATGGTCCGTATCTGTACGAAACACAGTTCTTTTATCTGAGAACACTCACATTTCCTGCAGTGTTAGAGAATCTAGAAAGCAGGAGCGTGCTTCAAGCTCTAAAGCAGAGTGTGTTTCATGGACGAGAACTGTGCTGTATGTTGGCCTTCAGAAATGGAGGTAAACCCAGGCACTGTGTCTTCCTACAAGCAAGTCTTCGTTTCAGGTAAACACAGTCAATTTCAGCTCAAAGGGAGCTACATCCTTCACGAAGCTCACAGGTTTCTCGCTCTTAACTGAAAAGCGTTGGATGTTAGAGGACCTGTGGGTTATAAGTTTCCTAAGCAGAATTGCACTAGATAGGGTCCGTAGGTGTAAGAAACACAGTTCTTTTGTTCTAAACACACTCATGTTTCCTGCTGTGTTAGAGACTCTAGAAAGCAAGAGCATGCTACTTGCTGTAAAGCAGAGTGTGTTTCATGGATGAGAACTGTGCTGAGTGTTTCCATTCATAAATGGTGTTAAATCCCAGGGTCTGTGTCCTCCTACCTACAAGACATCGTTTCAGGTAAACACAGTCACTTTTCAGCGCAAACAAAGGTTCATTGTTCACGAAGCTCACACGTTTATCGCTCTTAACTGAAAAGCGTTGGATTTTAGAGGACATTTGGTTTGTATCAATTTCCTAAGCAGAGGTGAACTAGATATGTTCTGAATGTGTAGGAAACACAGTTCTTTTGTTCTAAGCACACTCATGTTTACTGCTGTGTTAGAGACTCTAGAAAGCAGGAGCGTGCTTCTTGCTCTAAAGCTGAGTGTGTTTCATGGATGAGAACTGTGCGGTGTGTTTCTATTCAGAAATGGAGTTAATCCCAGACTCTGTGTTTTCCTACAAGAAAGACTTCGTTTCAGGTAAACACAGTCACTTTTCACCGCAAAGGAAGATACATCATTTACGAAGTTCACACTTTTCTCCCTCTTAACTGAAAAGCATTTAATGTTAGAGGACCTGTGGTTTGTATCAGTTTCCTAAGCAGAGGTGAACTAGATATGGTCCATATGTGTACGAAACCCAGTTCTTTTGTTGTGAGCACACTCACGTTTCCTGCTGTGGTAGAGACTCTAGAAACTAAGAGCGTGCATCTTGCTCTCAAGCAGAGTGTGTTTCATGGATGAGAACTGTGCTGTGTGTTTCCCTTCAGAAATGGAGTTAAATCCCAGGCGCTGTGTCTTCCTGCAAGCAATACTTCGTTTTAGGTAAACGCAGACACTTTTCAGCTCAAATGATGCTACAGCGTTCACAAAGCACACACGCTTCTTGTTCTTAACAGAAAAGCATTGGATGTTAGAGAACCTTTGGTTTGTATCAGTTTCCTAAGCACAGTTGAACTAGATATGGTCCGTATGTGTAGGAAACACACTTCTTTTGTTCTGAGCACACTCACGTTTCCTGCTGTGTTAGAGACTCTAGAGAACAAGAGCGTGCATCTTTCTGTAAAGCAGAGGGTCTTTCATGGATCAGAACTGTGCTGTGTGTTTCTCTTCAGCAAGGGAGTTAAATCCCAGGCTCTGAGTCTCCTACAAGCTAGATAGACTTCTTTTAAGCTAAACCCAGTCACTTTTCAGCTAAAACAAAGGGACATCGTTCACGTAGCTCACACGTTTTTCGCTCTTAACTGAAAAGCGTTGGATGTCAGTGGACCTGTGGTTTGTATCAGTTTCCTAAGCAGAGTTGAACTAGATATGGTCCGTATGTGTAGGAAACACAGTTCTTTTGTTTTGAGCACACACACGTTTCTTGATGTATTGGAGACTCTAGAAGCAAGAGCGTGCTTCTTACTCTAAAGCAGAGTGTGTTTCATGGATGAGAACTGTGCTGTGTGTTTTCTTTCAGAAATGGAGTTAAATCCTAGGCTCTATGTCTTCCTACAAGCAAGACTTCGTTTCAGGTAAACACAGTCATTTTTCAGCTCAAAGGAAGCTACAGAGTTCACGAACCTCACATGTTTCTCGCTCTTAACTGAAAAGCGTTGTATGTTAGAAGACCTGTCGTTTGTGTCAGTTTCCTAATTAGACTTGATCTAGATATGGTCCGTATGTGTAGGAAACACAGTGCTTTTGTTGTGAGCACACTCAAGTTTCCAGCTGTGTTAGAGACTCTAGAAAGCAGGAGCATGCTTCTTGCTCTAAAGCAGAGTGTGTTTCATGGATGAGCACTGCGCTGAGTGTTTCCATTTATGAATGGCGTTAAATCCCAGGCTCTGTGTCTTCCTACAAGCAAGACTTCGTTTCAGGTAAACGCAGTCACTTTTCAGCTCAAACGAAGCTATATCGTTTACGAAGCTCACAGGTTTCTCAGTCTTAACTGAAAAGCATTGGATGTTAGAGGACCTGTGGTTTGTATCAGTTTCCTAAGCAGAGTTGAACTAAATATGGTCCGTATCTGTATGAAACACAGTTGTTTTATCTGAGAACACTCACATTTCCTGCAGTGTTAGAGAATCTAGAAAGCAGGAGCGTGCTTCAAGCTCTAAAGCAGAGTGTGTTTCATGGACGAAAACTGTGCTGTATGTTGGCCTTCAGAAATGGAGGTAAATCCCAGGCACTGTGTCTTCCTACAAGCAAGTCTTCGTTTCAGGTAAACGCAGTCAATTTCAGCTCAAAGGAAGCTACATCCTTCACGAAGCTCACAGGTTTCTCGCTCTTAACTGAAAAGCGTTGGATGTTAGAGGACCTGTGGGTTATAAGTTTCCTAAGCAGAATTGCACTAGATAGGGTCCGTAGGTGTAAGAAACACAGTTCTTTTGTTCTAAACACACTCATGTTTCCTGCTGTGTTAGAGACTCTAGAAAGCAAGAGCATGCTACTTGCTGTAAAGCAGAGTGTGTTTCATGGATGAGAACTGTGCTGAGTGTTTCCATTCATAAATGGTGTTAAATCCCAGGGTCTGTGTCCTCCTACCTACAAGACATCGTTTCAGGTAAACACAGTCACTTTTCAGCGCAAACAAAGGTTCATTGTTCACGAAGCTCACACGTTTATCGCTCTTAACTGAAAAGCGTTGAATTTTAGAGGACATTTGGTTTGTATCAATTTCCTAAGCAGAGGTGAACTAGATATGGTCCATATGTGTAGGAAACACAGTTCTTTTGTTGTGAGCACACTCACATTTCCTGCTGTGTTAGATACTCTAGAAAGCAGGAGTGTGCTTCTTGCTCTAAAGCCGAGTGTGTTTCATGGATGAGAACTGTGCGGTGTGTTTCTATTCAGAAATGGAGTTAATCCCAGACTCTGTGTTTTCCTACAAGAAAGACTTCGTTTCAGGTAAACACAGTCACTTTTCACCGCAAAGGAAGATACATCATTTACGAAGTTCACACTTTTCTCCCTCTTAACTGAAAATCATTGGATGTTAGAGGACCTGTGGTTTGTATCAGTTTCCTAAGCAGAGGTGAACTAGATATGGTCCATATGTGTACGAAACCCAGTTCTTTTGTTGTGAGCACACTCACGTTTCCTGCTGTGGTAGAGACTCTAGAAACTAAGAGCGTGCATCTTGCTCTCAAGCAGAGTGTGTTTCATGGATGAGAACTGTGCTGTGTGTTTCCCTTCAGAAATGGAGTTAAATCCCAGGGTCTGTGTCCTCCTACCTACAAGACATCGTTTCAGGTAAACACAGTCACTTTTCAGCTCAAATGAAGGTTCATTGTTCACGAAGCTCACACGTTTATCGCTCTTAACTGAAAAGCGTTGGATTTAGAGGACGTTTGGTTTGTATCAATTTCCTAAGCAGAGGTGAACTAGATATGGTCCATATGTGTAGGAAACACAGTTCTTTTGTTCTGAGCACACTCACGTTTCCTGCTGTGTTAGAGACTCTAGAAACTAAGAGCGTCCATCTTGCTCTAAAGTAGAGTGTGTTTCATGGATGAGAACTGTGTTGTGTGTTTCCATTCAGAAATGAAGTTAAATCCCAGGCTCTGTGTCTTCCTACAAGCAAGACGTCATTTCAGGTAAACGCAGACGCTTTCCAGCTCAAATGAAGCTACCTCTTTCACGAAGCTCACAGGTTTCTCAGTCTTAATTCAAAACCGTTGGATGTTAGAGGACCGGTTCTTTGTATCACTTTCCTAAGTAGAGTTGATCTAGATATCTTCCATGTGTGTAGGAAATACATTTCTTTTGTTCTGAGCACACTCACGTTTCCTGCTTTGTTAGAGACTCTAGAAAGCAAGAGTGTGCATCTTGCTCTAAAGCCGAGTGTGTTTCATGGATGAGAACTGTGCAGTGTATTTCTATTCAGAAATGGAGTTAATCCCAAACTCTGTTTTCCTACAAGAAAGAATTCGTTTCAGGTAAACACAGTCACTTTTCAGCGCAAACGAACATACATCATTTACGAAGTTCACACTTTTCTCCCTCTTCACTGAAAAGCGTTTGATGTTAGAAACCTGTGGTTTGTATCAGTTTCCTAAGCAGAGGTGAACTAGATATGGTCCATATGTGTAGGAAACACAGTTCTTTTGTTCTGAGCACACCTACGTTTCCTGCTGTGTTAGAGACTCTAGAAACTAAGAGTGTGCATCTTGCTCTAAAGCAGAGTGTGTTTCATGGATGATAAGTGTGCTGTGTGTTTCCCTTCATAAATGGAGTTAAATCCCAGGCTCTGTGTCTTCCTATAAGCAAGACTTCATTTGAGGTAAACACAGAAACTTTTCTGCTCAAACGAAGCTACACCTTCACGAAGCTCAAACCTTTCTTGCTCTTAACTGAAAAGCGTTGGATTTTAGAGGACTTGTTGTTTGTATCAGTTTCCTAAGCAGAATTGCACTAGATATGGTTTGTATGTGTAGGAAACACAGTTCTTTTATTCTGAGCACACTCACATTTCCTGCTTGCTTATAGACTCTAGAAAGCAGTAGCGTGCTTCCTGCTCTAAAGCAGAGTGTGTTTCATGGATTAGAACTGTGCTCTGTGTTTCCCTTCAGAAATTGAGTTAAATCCCAGGGTCTGTGTCTTCCTACATATAAGACATCGTTTCAGGTAAACGTACTCACTTTTCAGCTCAAACGAAGGTTCATGGTTCAGGAAGCTCACACGTTTATCGTTCATAACTGAAAAGCGTTGGATTTCAGAGGACTTGTGGTTTGTATCAGTTTCCTAAGTAGAGGTGAACTAGAAATGGTCCATATGTGTAGGAAACACAGTTCTTTTTTTCTGAGTACACTCACGTTTCCTCCTGTTTTAGAGACTCTAGAAAGTAAGAGTGTGCATCTTGCTCTAAAGCAGAGTGTGTTTCATGGATGAGAACTGTGCTGAGTGTTTCCATTCAGAAATGGAGTTAAATCCCAGGGTCTGTGTCTTTCTACAAGCAAGACTTCGTTTCAGGTAAACACAGTCACTTTTCAGCTCAAACGAAGCTACACCTTCACGAAGCTCAAACTTTTCTTGCTCATAACTGAAAAGAGTTGGATTCTAGAAGACCTGTGCTTTGTATCAGTTTCCTAAGCAGTATTGAACGAGATATGGTCTGTATGTGTAGGAAACACAGTTCTTTTATTCTGAGCACACTCAAATTTCCTGCTTGGTTAGAGACTCTAGAAAGCAGGAGCGAGCTTCTTGCTCCAAAGCAGAGTGTGTTTCATGGATGAGAACTGCGCTGAGTGTTTCCATTCATAAATGGCGTGAAATCCCAGGCTCTGTGTCTTCCTACAATCAAGACTTCGTATATGGTAAACGCAGTCACTTTTCAGCTCAAACAAAGGTATATCGTTTACGAAGCTCACAGGTTTCTCAGTCTTAACTGAAAAGTGTTGGACGTTAGAGGACCTGTGGTTTGTATCAGTTTCCTAAGCAGAGTTGAACTACATATGGTCCATATCTGTATGAATCACAGTTGTTTTATTCTGAGCACACTCACATGTCCTGCAGTGTTAGAGAATCTAGAAAGCAGGAGCGTGCTTCAAGCTCTAAAGCAGTGTGTGTTTCACGGACGAGAACTGTGGTGTGTGTTTCCCTTCAGAAATGCAGTTAAATCCCAGGCTCTGAGTCTTCCTACATACAAGACTTCGTTTCAGGTAAACACAGTCACTTTTCAGCATTCACGACACTGTCACGTTTCTCGGTCTTAATTGAAAAGCGTTGGATTTTAGAGGACCAGAGGTTTGCATCAGTTTCCTAAGCAGAGGTGAACTAGACATGGTCTGTATGTGTAGGATACACAGTTCTTTTGTTGTGAGCACACTCATGTTTCCTGCTGTGTTAGAGACTCTAGAAACTAAGAGCGTGCATCTTGCACTAAAATAGAGTGTATTTCATGGATGAGAACTGTGCAGTGTGTTTCCATTCAGAAATGGAGTTAAATCCCAGGCTCTGTGTCTTCCTAAAGCAAGACGTCGTTTCAGGTAAACGCAGTCATTTTTCAGCTCAAAGGAAGCTATATAGTTCACGAAGCTCACACGTTTCTCGCTATTAACTGAAAAGCGTTGTATGTTAGAAGAACTGTCATTTGTGTCAGTTTCCTAAGCAGAGTTGAAATAGATATGGTCCGTATCTGTAGGAAACACTGTTCTTTTATTCTGAGCACACTCACATTTCCTGCAGTGTTAGAGAATCTAGAAAGCAGGAGCATGCTTCAAGCTCTAAAGCAGAGTGTGTTTCATGGATGAGAACTGTGCTGTGTGTTTTCCTTCATAAATGGAGTTAAATCCCAGGCTCTGTGTCTTTCTACAAGCAAGACTTCGTTTCAGGTAAACACAGCCACTTTTAAGCTCAAAGGAAGCTACAATGTTCACGAGCTCACACATTTCTCAGTCTCAATTCAAAAGCATTGGATGTTAGAGGACCTGTGGTTTGTATTAGTTTCCTAAGCAGACTTGAACTAGATATGTTCCGAATGTGTAGGAAACACAGTTCTTTTGTTCTAAGCACACTCATGTTTACTGCTGTGTTAGAGACTCTAGAAAGCAGGAGCGTGCTTCCTGCTCTAAAGCAGAGTGTGGTTCATGGATGAGAACTGTGCTGAGTGTTTCCATTCACAAATGGCATTAAATCCCAGGCTCTGTATCTTCCTACAATCAAGACTTCGTTTCAGGTCAATGCAGTCATTTTCAGCTCAAGGGAAGGTTCATTGTTCACGAAGCTCACAGGTTTCTCGCTCTTAACTGAAAAGAATTGGATTTTAGAGGACTTTTGGTTTGTATCAGTTTCCTAAGCAGAGGTGAACTAGATATGGTCCATATGTGTAGGAAACACAGTTCTTTTGTTGTGAGCACACTCACATTTCCTGCTGTGTTAGATACTCTAGAAAGCAGGAGTGTGCTTCTTGCTCTAAAGCCGAGTGTGTTTCATGGATGAGAACTGTGCTG
Source organism: Onychomys arenicola (assembly GCA_949786405.1). Taxonomy (NCBI): domain Eukaryota; kingdom Metazoa; phylum Chordata; class Mammalia; order Rodentia; family Cricetidae; genus Onychomys; species Onychomys arenicola. Next base: position 24,130,994 of record OX460367.1, read on the forward strand.
TGTGTTTCCCTTCAGAAATGGAGTTAAATCCTAGGATCTGTGTCTTCCTACAAGCAAGACTTCGTTTCAGTTAAACACAGTCACTTTTCAGCTCAAAGGAAGCGACAACGTTCACGAAGCTCACACGTTTCTCGGTCTTAATTCAAAAGCATTGGATATTAGAGGACCTGTGGTTTGTAGCAGTTTCCTAAGCAGAGTTGAACTAGATATGTTCCGAATGTGTAGGAAACACAGTTCTTTTGTTCTAAGCACACTCACGTTTCCTGCAGTGTTAGAGAGTCTAGAAAGCAGGAGCGTGCTTCTTGCTCTAAAGCAGAGTGTGTTTCCTGGATGAGAACTGTGAGGTGTGTTTCTATTCAGAAATGGAGTTAATCCCAGACTCTGTGTTTTCCTACAAGAAAGACTTCGTTTCAGGTAAACACAGTCACTTTTCACCGCAAAGGAAGATACATCATTTACGAAGTTCACACTTTTCTCCCTCTTAACTGAAAAGCGTTGGATGTTAGAGGACCTGTGGTTTGTATCAGTTTCCTAAGCAGAGGTGAACTAGATATGGTCCATATTTGTATGAAACCCAGTTCTTTTGTTGTGAGCACACTCACGTTACCTGCTGTGTTAGAGACTCTAGAAAGCAAGAGTGTGCATCTTGCTCCAAAGCAGAGTGTGTTTCATGGATGAGAACTGTGCTGTGTGTTTGCCTTCAGAAATAGAGTTTAAGCCCAGGCTCTGTGTCTTCCTATAAGCAAGACTTCATTTGAGGTAAACACAGTCACTTTTCTGCTCAAACGAAGCTACACCTTCACGAAGCTCAAACCTTTCTTGCTCTTAACTGAAAAGCGTTGGATTTTAGAGGACCTGTGGTTTGTATCAGTTTCCTAAGCAGAATTACACTAGATATGATCTGTATGTGTAAAAAACACAGTTCTTTTATTCTGAGCACACTCATATTTCCTGCTTGGTTATAGACTCTAGAAGCAGGAGCGTGCTTCTTGCTCTATAGCAGAGTGTTTTTCATGGATGAGAATTGTGCTCTGTGTTTCCCTTCAGAAATGGAGTTAAATCCCAGGGTCTGTGTCTTCCTACATATAAGACATCGTTTCAGGTAAATGTACTCACTTTTCAGCTCAAACAAAGGTTCATGGTTCACGAAGCTCACACGTTTATCGCTCATAACTGAAAAGCGTTGGATTTCAGAGGACTTGTGGTTTGTATCAGTTTCCTAGGCAGAGGTGAACTAGATATGGTCCATATGTGTAGGAAACACAGTTCTTTTTTTGTGAGCACACTCACGTTTCCTGCTGTGTTAGAGACTCTAGAAACTAAGAGCGTGCATCTTGCTCTAAAGCAGAGTGTGTTTCATGGATGAGAACTGTGCTGTGTGTTTCCCTTCAGAAATGGAGCTCAACCCCAGGCTCTGTGTCTTTTTACAAGCAAGACTTCGTTACAGGTAAACACAGTCACTTTTCAGCTCAAAGGAAGCTACAATGTTCACGAAGCTCACACGTTTCTCAGTCTTATTTCAAAAGCATTGGATGATAGAGGACCTGTGGTTTTATTAGTTTCCTAAGCAGAGTTGAACTAGATATGTTCCGAATGTGTAGGAAACACAGTTCTTTTGTTCTAAGCACACTCATGTTTCCTGCTGTGCTAGAGACTCTAGAAAGCAGGAGCATGCTTCTTGCTCTAAAGCAGAGTGTGGTTCATGGATGAGAACTGTGCTGAGTGTTTCCATTCACAAATGGCGTTAAATCCCAGGCTCTAAATCTTCCTAAGAGCAAGACTTCGTTTCAGGTAAACGCCGTCACTTTTCAGCTCAAAGGAAGGTTCATTGTTCAGGAAGCTCACAGGTTTCTCGCTCTTAACTGAAAAGAATTGGATTTTAGAGGACTTTTGGTTTGTATCAGTCTCCTAAGCAGAGGTGAACTAGATATGGTCCATATGTGTAGGAAACACAGTTCTTTTGTTGTGAGCACACTCACATTTCCTGCTGTGTTAGATTCTCTAGAAAGCAGGAGTGTGCTTCTTGCTCTAAAGCCGAGTGTGTTTCATGGATGAGAACTGTGCTGTGTGTTTCCCTTAAGAAATGGAGTTAAATCCTAGGATCTGTGTCTTCCTACAAGCAAGACTTCGTTTCAGGTAAACACAGTCACTTTTCAGCTCAAAGGAAGCGACAACGTTCACGAAGCTCACACGTTTCTCGGTCTTAATTCAAAAACATTGGATATTAGAGGACCTGTGGTTTGTATCAGTTTCCTAAGCAGAGTTGAAGTAGATATGTTCCGAATGTGTAGGAAACACAGTTCTTTTGTTCTAAGCACACTCACGTTTCCTGCAGTGTTAGAGAGTCTAGAAAGCAGGAGCGTGCTTCTTGCTCTAAAGCAGAGTGTGTTTCATGGATGAGAACTGTGCGGTGTGTTTCTATTCAGAAATGGAGTTAATCCCAGACTCTGTGTTTTCCTACAAGAAAGATGTCGTTTCAGGTAAACACATTCACTTTTCACCGCAAAGGAAGATACATCATTTACGAAGTTCACACTTTTCTCCCTCTTAACTGAAAAGTGTTGGATGTTAGAGGACCTGTGGTTTGTATCAGTTTCCTAAGCAGAGGTGAACTAGATATGGTCCATATTTGTACGAAACCCAGTTCTTTTGTTGTGAGCACACTCACGTTTCCTGCTGTGGTAGAGACTCTAGAAACTAAGAGCGTGCATCTTGCTCTCAAGCAGAGTGTGTTTCATGGATGAGAACTGTGCTGTGTGTTTCCCTTCAGAAATGGAGTTAAATCCCAGGGTCTGTGTCCTCCTACCTACAAGACATCGTTTCAGGTAAACACAGTCACTTTTCAGCTGAAATGAAGGTTCATTATTCACGAAGCTCACACGTTTATCGCTCTTAACTGAAAAGCGTTGGATTTAGAGGACGTTTGGTTTGTATCAATTTCCTAAGCAGAGGTGAACTAGATATGGTCCATATTTGTACGAAACCCAGTTCTTTTGTAGTGAGCACACTCACGTTTCCTGCTGTGTTAGAGACTCTAGAAATTAAGAGTGTGCATCTTGCCCTAAAGCAGAGTGTGTTTCATGGATGAGAACTGTGCTGTGTGTTTTCATTCAGACATGGAGTTTAATCCTAGGCTCTATGTCTTCCTACAAGCAAGACTTCGTTTCAGGTAAACACAGTCATTTTTCAGCTCAAAGGGAGCTACATAGTTCACGAAGCTCACACGTTTCTCGCCCTTAAATGAAAAGCGTTGTATGTTAGAAGACCTGTCGTTTGTGTCAGTTTCCTAAGCAGAGTTGAACTAGATATGGTCCGTATCTGTAGGAAACACCGTTCTTTTATTCTGAGCACACTCACATTTCCTGCAGTGTTAGAGAATCTAGAAAGCAGGAGCATGCTTCAAGCTCTAAAGCAGAGTGTGTCTCATGGATGATAAGTGTGCTGTGTGTTTCCCTTCATAAATGGAGTTAAATCCCAGGCTCTGTGTCTTCCTATAAGCAAGAATTCATTTGTGGTTAACACAGTCACTTTTCTGCTCAAACAGAGCTACACCTTCACGAAGCTCAAATCTTTCTTGCTCTTAACTGAAAAGCGTTGGATTTTAGAGGACCTGTTGTTTGTATCAGTTTCCCAAGCAGAATTGAACTAAATATGGTCCGTATCTGTAGGAAACACAGTTGTTTTATTCTGAGCACACTCACATTTCCTGCAGTGTTAGAGAATCTAGAAAGCAGGGGCGTGCTTCAAGCTCTAAAGCAGAGTGTGTTTCATGGACGAGAACTGTGGTGGGTGTTTCCCTTCAGAAATGGAGTTAAATCCCAGGTTCTGTGTCTTCCTACATGCAAGACTTCGTTACAGGTACACACAGTCACTTTTCAGCGTTCACGACGCTCTCACGTTAATCGGTCTTAATTGAAAAGCATTGGATTTTAGAGGAATGGAGGTTTGCATCAGTTTCCTACGCAGAGGTGAACTAGATATGGTCAGTGTGTGTAGGAAGCACAGTTCTTTTGTTGTGAGCACACTCATGTTTCCTGCTGTGTTAGAGACTCTAGAAACTAAGAGCGTGCATCTTGCTCTAAAGAGAGTGTGTTTCATGGATGAGAACTGTGCTGTGTGTTTCCATTCAGAAATGGGGATAAATTCCAGGCTCTGTGTCTTCCTACAAGCAAGACGTCGTTTCAGGTAAACGCAGTCGCTTTCCAGCTCAAATGAATCTACCTCTTTCACGAAACAAACAGGATTCTCAGTCATAAGAGAAAAGCGTTGGATGTGAGAGGACCCATGGTTTTTATCAGTTTCCTAAGCAGAGATGATCTAGATGTGGTCCATGTGTGTAGGAAATACATTTCTTTTGACCTGAGCACACTCACGTTTCCTGCTGTGTTAGAGACTCTAGAAAGCAAGAGTGTGCATCTTGCTCCAAAGCAGAGTGTGTTTCATGGATGAGAACTGTGCTGTGTGTTTGCCTTCAGAATAGGATTTAAATCCCAGGCACTTTGTCTTCCTACAAGCAAGACTTCGTTTCAGGTAAACGCAGTAAATTTCTGCTCAAACGGAGCTACATCCTTCACGAAGCTCACAGGTTTCTCGCTCTTAACTGAAAAGCGTTGGATATTAGAGGACCTGTGGTTTGTATCAGTTTCCTAAGCAGAATTGCACTAGATATGGTCCGTATGTGTAGGAAACACAGTTCTTTTATTCTGAGAACACTCATGTTTCCTGCTTGGTTATAGACTCTAGAAGCAGGAGCGTGCTTTTGCTCTAAAGCAGAGTGTGTTTCATGGATTAGAACTGTACTGTGTGTTTCCCTTCAGAAATGGAGTTAAATCCCGGGGTCTGTGTCTTGCTACCCATAATACATCGTTTCAGGTAAACGTACTCACTTTTCAGCTCAAAGGAAGGTTCATGGTTCACGAAGCTCACACGTTTATTGCTCGTAATTGAAACACGTTGGATTTCAGAGGACTTGTGGTTTGTATCAGTTTCCTAGGCAGAGGTGAACTAGATATGGTCCATATATGTTGGAAACACAGTTCTTTTGTTGTGAGCACACTCACGTTTCCTGCTGTGTTAGAGACTCTAGAAACTAAGAGCGTGCAACTGGCTCTAAATCAGAGTGTGTTTCATGGATGAGAACTGTGCTGTGTGTTTCCATTCAGAAATGGTGTTCAATCCCAGGCTCTGTGTCTTTCTACAAGCAAGACTTCGTTTCAGGTAAACACAGTCACTTTTCAGCTCAAAGGAAGCTACAACGTTCACAAAGCTCACACGTTTCTCGGTCGTAATTCAAAAGCACTGGATGTTAGAGGACCTGTGGTTTGTAACAGTTTCCAGAGCAGAGTTGAACTAGATATGTTCCGAATGTGTAGGAAACACAGTTCTTTTGTTCTAAGCACACTCACGTTTCCTGCAGTGTTAGAGAGTCTAGAAAGCAGGATCGTGCTTCTTGCTCTAAAGCAGGGTGTGTTTCATGGATGAGAACTGTGCAGTGTGTTTCTATTCAGAAATGGAGTTAATCCCAGACTCTGTGTTTTCCTACAAGAAAGACGTCGTTTCAGGTAAACACAGTCACTTTTCAGGGCAAACGAAGATACATCATTTACGAAGTTCACACTTTTCTCCCTCTTAACTGAAAAGCATTGGATGTTAGAGGACCTGTGGTTTGTATCAGTTTCCTAAGCAGAGGTGAATTAGATATGGTCCATATATTTAGGAAACACAGTTCTTTTGTTGTGAGCACACTCAATTTCCTGGTGTGTTAGGGACTCTAGAAACTAAGAGCGTGCATCTTGCTCTAAAGCAGAGTGTGTTTCATCGATGAGAACTGTGCTGTGTGTTTCCATTCAGAAATGGAGTTCAATCCCAGGCTCTGTGTCTTTCTACAAGCAAGACTTCTTTTCAGATAAACACAGTCACTTTTCAGCTCAAAGGAAGCTACAATGTTCACGAAGCTCATAGGTTTCTCAGTCTTAATTCAAAAGCATTGGATGTTAGAGGACCTGTGGTTTTATTAGTTTCCTAAGCAGAGTTGAACTAGATATGTTCCGAATGTGTAGGAAACACAGTTCTTTTGTTCTAAGCACACTCATGTTTCCTCTTGTGTTAGAGACTCTAGAAAGCAGGAGCGTGCTTCTTGCTCTAAAGCAGAGTGTGGTTCACGGATGAGAACTGTGCTGAGTGTTTCCATTCACAAATGGCATTAAATCTCAGGCTCTGTATCTTCCTACAAGCAAGACTTCGTTTCAGGTAAACGCAGTCACTTTTCAGCTCAAAGGAAAGTTCATTGTTCACGCAGCTCACACTTTTCTCGCTCTTAACTGAAAAGCGTTGTATGTTAGAAGACTTGTCGTTTGTGTCAGTTTCCTAAGCAGAGTTGAACCAGATATGGTCCATATCTGTAGGAAACACCGTTCTTTTATTCTGAGCACACTCACATTTCCTGCAGTGTTAGAGAATCTAGAAAGCAGGAGCATGCTTCAAGCTCTAAAGCAGAGTGTGTTTCATGGATGATAAGTGTGCTGTGTGTTTCCCTTCATAAATGGAGTTAAATCCCAGGCTCTGTGTCTTCCTATAAGCAAGACTTCATTTGAGGTAAACACAGTCACTTTTCTGTTCAAACGAAGCTACGCCTTCACGAAGCTCAAACCTTTATTGCTCTTAACTGAAAAGCGTTGGATTTTAGAGGACCTGTGGTTTGTATCTGTTTCCTAAGCAGAATTGCACTAGATATGGTCTGTATGTGTAGGAAACACAGTTCTTTTATTCTGAGCACACTCACATTTCCTGCTTGGTTGTAGACTCTAGAAAGCAGGGGCGTGCATCTTGTTCTATAGCAGAGTGTGTTTCATGGATTAGAACTGTACTCTATGTTTCCCTTCAGAAATGGAGTTAAATCCCAGGGTCTGTGTCTTCCTACATATAAGACATCGTTTCAGCTAAATGTACTCACTTTTCAGCTCAAACGAAGGTTCATGGTTCACGAAGCTCACACGTTTATTGCTCATAAGTGAAAAGCGTTGGATTTCAGAGGACTTGTGGTTTGTATCAGTTTCCTAAGCAGAGGTGAAATAGATATGGTCCATATGTGTAGGAAACACAGTTCTTTTGTTGTGAGCACACTCACGTTTCCTGCTGTGTTAGAGAGTCTAGAAACTAAGAGCGTGCATCTTGCTCTAAAGCAGAGTGTGTTTCATAGATGTGAACTGTGCTGAGTGTTTCCTTTCATAAATGGTGTTAAATCCCAGGCTCTGTGTCTTCCTACAAGCAAGACTTCATTTCAGGTAAACGCAGTCACTTTTCAACTCAAATGAAGGTTCATTGTTCAAGAAGCTCACAGGTTTCTCGCTCTTAACTGAAAAGAATTGGATTTTAGAGGACTTTTGGTTTTTATCAGTTTCCTAAGCAGAGTTGAACTAGATATGGTCCGTATCTGTAGGAAACACCGTTCTTTTATTCAGAGCACACTCACATTTCCTGCAGTGTTTGAGAATCTAGAAAGCAGGAGCATGCTTCAAGCTCTAAAGCAGAGTGTGTTTCATGGATGATAAGTGTGCTGTGTGTTTCCCTTCATAAATGGAGTTAAATCCAAGGCTCTGTGTCTTCCTATAAGCAAGACTTCATTTGAGGTAAACACAGTCACTTTTCTGCTGAAACAAAGCTACACCTTCACGAAGCTCAAACCTTTCTTGCTCTTAACTGAAAAGCATTGGATTTTAGAGGCCCTGTGGTTTGTATCAGTTTCCTAAGCAGAATTGAACTAAATATGGTCCGTATCTGTAGGAAACACAGTTGTTTTATTCTGAACACTCTCACATTTCCTGCAGTGTTAGAGAATCTAGAAAGCAGGAGCGTGCTTCAAGCTCTAAATCAGAGTGTGTTTCATGGACAAGAACTGTGGTGTGTGTTTCCCTTAACAAATGGAATTAAATCCCAGGCTCTGTGTCTTCCTACATCCAAGACTTCATTTCAGGTAAACACAGTCACTTTTCAGTGTTCACAACGCTCTGACGTTTCTTGGTCTTAATTGAAAAGCATTGGATTTTAGAGGAACGGAGGTTTGCATCAGTTTCCTAAGCAGAGGTGAACTAGATATGGTCAGTATGTGTAGGAAACACAGTTCTTTTTTTGTGAGCACACTCATGTTTCCTGCTGTGTTAGAGACTCTAGAAACTAAGAGCATGCATCTTGCTCTAAAGTAGAGTGTATTTCATGGATGAGAACTGTGCTGTGTGTTTCCATTCAGAAATGGAGTTAAATCCCAGGCTATGTGTCTTCCTACAAGCAAGACGTCGTTTCAGGTAATCGCAGTCGCTATCCAGCTCAAATGAATCTACCTCTTTCACGATGATCACAGGATTCTCAGTCTTAAGTGAAAAGCGTTGGATGTTAGAGGACTGGTGGTTTGTATCAGTTTCCTAAGCAGAGTTGATCTAGATATGGTCCATGTGTGTAGGAAATACATTTCTTTTGTTCTGAGCACACTCACGTTTCCTGCTGTGTTAGAGACTCTAGAAAGCAAGAGTGTGCATCTTGCTCCAAAGCAGAGTGTGTTTCATGGATGAGAACTGTGCTGTGTGTTTCCCTTCAGTAATGGAGTTAAATCCCAGGGTCTGTATCTTCCTACATATAAGACATCGTTTCAGGTAAACGTACTCATTTTTCAGCTCAAATGAAGGCTCATGGTTCACGAAGCTCACACGTTTTTCACTCGTAACTGAAAAGCGTTGGATTTCAGAGGACTTGTGGTTTGTATCAGTTTCCTAAGTGGAGGTGAACTAGATATGGTCCATATGTGTAGAAAACACAGTTCTTTTGTTGTGAGCACACTCACGTTTCCTGCTGTGTTAGAGACTCTAGAAACTAAGAGCGTGCATCTTGCTCTAATGCAGAGTGTGTTTCATGGATGAGAACTGTGCTGTGTGTTTCCCTTCAGAAATGGAGTTCAATCCCAGGCTCTGTGTCTTTCTACAAGGAAGACTTCGTTTCAGGTAAACACAGTCACTTTTCCACTCAAAGGAATCTACAATGTTTACGAAGCTCACACGTTTATCAGTCTTAATTCAAAAGCATTGGATGTTAGAGGACCTGGGGTTTGTATCAGTTTCCAAAGCAGAGTTGAACTAGATATGTTCCGAATGTGTAGGAAACACAGTTCTTTTTTTCTAAGCACACTCATGTTTCCTGCTGTGTTAGAGACTCTAGAAAGCAGGAGCGTGCTTCTTGCTCTTAAGCAGAGTGTGTTTCATGGATGAGAACTGTGCTGTGTGTTTGCATTCAGAAATGGAGTTAAATCCCAGGCTCTATATCTTCCTACAAACAAGACTTCGTTTCAGGTAAACGCAGTCAATTTTAGCTCAAATGAAGCTACATCATTCAAGAAGCTCACAGGTTTCTTGCTCTTAACTGAAAAGCGTTGGATGTTAGAGGACCTGTGGTTAGTATCAGTTTCCTAAGCAGAGTTGATCTAGATATTGTCCCTATGTGTAGGAAACATAGTTCTTTTATTCTGAGCACACTCACATTTCCTGCTGTGTTAGAGACTCTATAAACTAAGAGCAAGTATCTTGCTCTAAAGCAGAGTGTGTTTCATGGATGAGAACTGTGCTGTGTGTTTGCATTCAGAAATAGAGTTAATTCCCAGGCTCTGTGTCTTCCTACAAGCAAGACTTCATTTCAGGTAAACGTGGTCAATTTCAGCTCAAACGATGCTACATCATTCACGAAGCTCACAGGTTTCTTGCTTTTAACTGAAAAGCGTTGGATGTTAGAGGACCTGTGTTTTGTTTCAGTTTCCTAAGCAGAATTGAACTAGATATGGTCCGTATGTGTAGGAAACACAGTTCTTTTATTCTGAGCACACTCACATTTTCTGCTTGGTTATAGACTCTAGAAAGCAGGAGCGTGCTTCTTGCTCTAAATCAGAGTGTGTTTCATGGATTAGAACTTTGCTGTGTGTTTTCCTTCAGAAATGGAGTTTAATCCTCGGCTATGTGTCTTCCTACAAGCAAGACTTCTTTTCAGGTAAACACAGTCACTTTTCAGCTCAAAGGAAGCTACATCATTCACGAAGCTCACATGTTTCTCGGTCTTAATTCAAAGCATTGGATGTTATAGGACCTGTGGTTTGTAGCAGTTTCCTAAGCAGAGTTGAACTAGATATGGTCCTAATGTGTAGGAAACATAGTTCTTTTGTTCTAAGCACACTCACCTTTCCTGCTGTGTTAGAGACTCTAGAAAGCAATATTGTGCATCTTGCTCTAAAGCAGAGTGTCTTTCATGGATGATAACTGTGCTGTGTGTTTGCATTCAGAAATAGAGTTAAATCCCAGGCTCTGTGTCTTACTACAAGCAAGACTTCTTTTCAGGTAATCACAGTCACCTTCCAGCTCAAATGAAGCTACCTCTTTCACGAAGGTCACAGGTTTCTTAGTCTTAAGTGTAAAGCATTGTATGTTGGAGGACTTGTGGTTTGTATCAGTTTCCTAAGCAGAGTTGATCTAGATATGGTCTCTATGTGTAGGAAACACAGTTCTTTTATTCTGAGCACACTCACATTTCCTGCAGTGTTAGAGAATCTAGAAAGCAGGAGCATGCTTCAAGCTCTAAAGCAGAGTGTGTTTCATGGATGATAAGTGTGCTCTGTGTTTCCCTTCATAAATTGAGTTAAATCCCCGGCTCTGTGTCTTCCTATAAGCAAGACTTCATTTGAGGTAAACGCAGTACTTTTCAGCTCAAATGAAGCTACATCCTCCACGAAGGTCAAACGTTTCTCGCTCTTAACTGAAAAGTGTTGGATTTTAGAGGACCTGTGGTTTGTATCAGTTTCCTAAGCAGAATTGATCGTGATATGGTCCGTATGTGTAGGAAACACAGTTCTTTTATTCTGAGCACACTCACAGTTCCTGCTTGGTTAGAGTCTCTAGAAAGCAGGAGTGAGCTTCTTGCTCTAAAGCAGAGTATTTTTCATGGATGAGAACTGTGCTGTGTGTTTCCCTTCAGAAATAGAGTTAAATCCAAGGCTCTGTGTCTTCCTACAAGCAAGACTTTGTTTCACGTAAACACAGTCACTTTCCAGGTCAAGTGAAGCTACCTCTTTCACAAAGCTCACAGGTTTCTCTGTCTTAAGTGAAAAGCATTGGATGTTAGAGGACCTGTGGTTTGTATCAGTTTCCTAAGCAGATTTGATCTAGATATGTTCCGTATGTGCAGGAAGTTCATTTCTTTTGTTCTGAGCACACTCACATTTCCTGCAGTGTTAGAGACTCTAGAAAGCAAGATTGTGTATCTTGCTCTAAAGCAGATTGTGTTTCATGGATGAGAACTGTGCTGTGTGTTTGCATTCAGAAATAGAGTTAAATCCCAGGCTCTGTGTCTTCCTACAAGCAAGACTTCATTTCAGGTAAACGTGGTCAATTTCAGCTCAAACGAAGCTACATCATTCACGAAGCTCACAGGTTTCTTGCTCTTAACTGAAAAGCGTTGGATGTTAGAGGACCTGTGGTTTGTTTCAGTTTCCTAAGCAGAACTGAACTAGATATGGTCCGTATGTGTAGGAAACACACTTCTTTTATTCTGAGCACACTCACATTTCCTGCTTTGTTATAGACTCTAGAAAGCAGGAACGTTCTTCTTGCTCTAAAGCAGAGTGTGGTTCATGGATTAGAACTTTGCTGTGTGTTTCCCTTCAGAAATGGAGTTAAATCCTAGGCTATGTGTCTTCCTACAAGCAAGACTTCGATTCAGGTAAACACAGTCACTTTTCAGCTCAAAGGAAGCTACATCATTCACGAAGCTCACATGTTTCTCGGTCTTAATTCAAAGCATTGGATGTTATAGGACCTGTGGTTTGTAGCAGTTTCCTAAGCAGAGTTGAACTAGATATGGTCCTTATGTGTAGGAAACACAGTTCTTTTGTTCTAAGCACACTCACGTTTCCTGCTGTTTTAGAGAATCTATCAAGCAAGAGCATGCTTCTTGCTCTAAAGCAGAGTGTCTTTCATGGATGAGAACTGTGCGGAGTGTGTCCATTCATAAATTGCGTTAAATCACAGGCTCTGTGTCTTCCTACAAGCAAGACTTCTTTTCAGGTAAACACAGTCACTTTACAGCTCAAAGGAAGCTACACCGTTCACGAAGCTCACACGTTTCTCGGTCTTAATTCAAAGCATTGGATGTTATAGGACCTGTGGATTGTAGCAGTTTCCTAAGCAGAGTTGAACAAGATATGGTCCTTATGTGTAGGAAACACAGTTCTTTTGTTCTAAGCACACTCACGTTTCCTGCTGTTTTAGAGAATCTAGAAAGCATGAGCGTGCTTCTTGCTCTAAAGCAGAGTGTCTTTCATGGATGAGAACTGTGCGGAGTGTTTCCATTCATAAATGTCGTTAAATCCCAGGATCTGTGTCTTCCTACAAGCAAGACTTCGTTTCAGGTAAACACAGTCACCTTCCAGCTCAAATGAAGCTACTTCTTTCACGAAGGTCACAGGTTTCTCATTCTTAAGTGAAAACCATTGGATGTTAGAGGACTTGTGGTTTGTATCAGTTTCCTAAGCAGAGTTGATCTAGATATGGTCTGTATGTGTAGGAAACACAGTTCTTTTATTCTGAGCACACTCACATTTCCTGCTTGGTTATAGACTCTAGAAAGCAGGAGCGTGCTTCTTGCTCTAAAGCAGAGTGTGTTTCATGGATTAGAACGGTGCTGTGTATTTCCCTTCAGAAATGGAGTTAAATCCCCGGAACTGTGTCTTCCTATAAGCAAGACTTCATTTGAGGTAAACACAGTCACTTTACTGCTCAAACGAAGCTACACCTTCACGAAGCTCAAACCTTTCTTGCTCTTAACTGAAAAGCGTTGGATTTTAGAGGACCTGTGGTTTGTATCAGTTTCCTAAGAAGAATTGAACGAGATATGGTCTGTATGTGTAGGAAACACAGTTCTTTTATTCTGAGCACACTCACAGTTCCTGCTTGGTTAGAGACTCTAGAAAGCAGGAGCGAGCTTCTTGCTCTAAATCAGAGTGTGTTTCATGGATGAGAACTGTGCTGTGTGTTTCTCTTCAGAAATGGAATTCATTCCCAGGCTCTGTGTCTTCCTACAAGCAAGACGTCGTTTCAGGTAAACGAAGTCACTTTCCAGCTCAATGAAGGTACCTCTTTCACGAAGGTCACAGGTTTCTCAATCTTAAGTGAAAAGCGTTGGATGTTAGAGGACCTGTGGTTTGTATCATTTTCCTAAGCAGAGTTGATCTAGATATGGTCCGTATGTGTAGGAAATACATTTCTTTTGTTCTGAGCACACTCACGTTTCCTGCTGTGTTAGAGACTCTAGAAAGCAAGAGTGTGCATCTTGCTCTAAAGCAGAGTGTGTTTCATGGATGAGAACTGTGTGGTGTTTTTGCATTCAGAAATGGAGTTAAATCCCAGGCTATGTGTCTTCCTACAACCAAGACTTCGTTTCATGTAAACGCAGTCAATTTCAGCTCAAACGAAGCTAAATCCTTCACGAAGCTCACAGGTTTCTTGCTCTAAACTGAAAATCATTGGATGTTAGAGGACCTGTGGTTTGTATCAGTTTCCTAAGCAGAATTGAACTAGATATGTTCAGTATGTGTAGGAAACACAGTTCTTTTATTCTGAGCACACTCACATTTCCTGCTTGGTTATAGACACTAGAAAGCAGGAGCGCGCTTCTAGCTCTAATGCAGAGTGTGTTTCATGGATTAGACCTTTGCTGTGTGTTTTCCATCAGAAATGGAGTTAAATCATAGGCTCTGTGTCTTCCTACAAGCAAGACTTCTTTTCAGGTAAACACAGTCACTTTTCAGCTCAAAGGAAGCTACATCGTTCATGAAGCTCACACGTTTCTCGGTCTTAATTCAAAGCATTGGATGTTATAGGACCTGTGGATTGTAGCAGTTTCCTAAGCAGAGTTGAACAAGATATGGTCCTTATGTGTAGGAAACACAGTTCTTTTGTTGTAAGCACACTCACGTTTCCTGCTGTTTTAGAGAATCTAGAAAGCAGGAGCGTGGTTCTTGCTCTAGAGCAGAGTGTCTTTCATGGATGAGATCTGTGCGGAGTGTTTCCATTCATAAATGGCGTTAAATCCCAGGATCTGTGTCTTCCTACAAGCAAGACTTCGTTTCAGGTAAACACAGTCACCTTCCAGCTGAAATGAAGCTACTTCTTTCACGAAGGTCACTGGTTTCTCAGTCTTAAGAGAAAATCTTTGGATGTTAGAGGACTTGTGGTTTGTATCAGTTTCCTAACCAGAGTTGATCTAGATATGGTCTGTATGTGTAGGAAACACAGTTCTTTTATTCTGAGCACACTCACATTTCCTGCTTGGTTATAGACTCTAGAAAGCAGGAGCGTGCTTCTTGCTCTAAATCAGAGTGTGTTTCATGGATTAGAACTGTGCTGTGTGTTTCCTTTCAGAAATGGAGTTAAATCCCCGGCTCTGTGTCTTCCTATAAACAAGACTTCATTTGAGGTAAACACAGTCACTTTTCTGCTCAAACGAAGCTACACCTTCACAAAGCTCAAACCTTTCTTGCTCTTAACTGAAAAGCGTTGGATTTTAGAGGACCTGTGGTTTGTATCAGTTTCCTAAGCAGAATTTAACGAGATATGGTCTGTATGTGTAGGAAACACCGTTCTTTTATTCTGAGCACACTCACAGTTCCTGCTTGGTTAGAGACCCTAGAAAGCAGGAGCGTGCTTCCTGCTCTAAAGCAGAGTGTGTTTCATGGATGAGAACTGTGCTGTGTGTTTCTCTTCAGAAATGGAATTCATTCCCAGGCTCTGTGTCTTCCTACAAGCAAGACTTCGTTTCAGGTAAACGCAGTCACTTTCCAGCTCAATGAAGCTACCTCTTTCACGAAGGTCACAGGTTTCTCAATCTTAAGTGAAAAGCGTTGGATGTTAGAGGACCTGTGGTTTGTATCATTTTCCTAAGCAGAGTTGATCTAGATATTGTCCGTTTGTGTAGGAAATACATTTCTTTTGTTCTGAGCACACTCACATTTCCTGCTGTGTTAGAGACTCTAGAAAGCAAGAGTGTGCATCTTGCTCTAAAGCAGAGTGTGTTTCATGGATGAGAACTGTGCTTCGTTTTTGCATTCATAAATGGCGTTAAATCCCAGGCTCTGTATCTTCCTACAAACAAGACTTCGTTTCATGTAAACACAGTCACTTTTCAGCTCAAAAGAAGCTACATCGTTTACGAAGCTCACAGGATTCTCGGTCTTAACTGAAAAGCGTTGGATGTTAGAGGACCTGTGGTTTCTATCAATTTGTTAAGCAGAGTTGATCTAGATATGGTCCGTTTGTGCAGGAAGTACATTTCTTTTGTTCTGAGCACACTCACATTTCCTGCTGTGTTAGAGACTCTAGAAAGCAAGATTGTGCATCTTGCTCTAAAGCAGAGTGTGTTTCATGGATGAGAACTGTGCTGTGTGTTTGCATTCAGAAATGGAGTTAAATCCCAGGCTCTGTGTATTCTTACAAGCAAGACTTCATTACAGGTGAACGCAGTCAATTTCAGCTCAAAGGAAGCTACATCATTCACGAACCTCACAGGTTTCTCCCTCTTAACTGAAAAGCGTTGGATGTTAGAGGACCTGTGGTTTGTATCAGTTTCCTAAGTAGAATTGAACTAGATATGGTCCGTACATGTAGGAAACACAGTTCTTTTCTTGTGAGCACACTCACATTTCCTGCTTGATTAGAGACTCTAGAAAGCATGAGCGTGCATCTTGCTCTAAAGCAGAGTGTGTCTCATGAATGATAACTGTGCTGTGTGTTTCCATTCAGAAATGGAGTTAAATCCCAGGTTCTGTGTCTTCCTACAAGCAAGACTTCTTTTCTGCTGAACACAGTCACTTTTCAGCTCAAAGGAAGCTACATCCTTCACGAAGCTCACAGGTTTCTCGCTCTATACTGAAAAGCATTGGATGTTAGAGGACCTGTGGTTTGTATCAGTTTCCTAAGCAGAATTGAAGGAGATATGGTCTATATGTGTAGGAAACACAGTTCTTTTATTCTGAGCACACTCATTTCCTGCTTGGTTAGAGACTCTAGAAAGCAGGAGCGTGCTTCTTGCTCTAAAGCAGAGTGTGTTTCATGGATTAGAACTGTGCTGTGTGTTTCCCTTCAGAAATGGAGTTAAATCCCAGGGTCTGTGTCTTCCTACTAACAAGACATCATTTCAGGTAAACGCAGTCACTTTTCAGCTCAAACGAAGGTTCATCGTTCAAGAAGCTCACACGTTTTTCGCTCTTAACGGAAAAGGGTTGGATTTTAGAGGACTTGTTTTTTGTATCAGTTTCCTAAGCAGAGGTGAATTAGATATTGTCCATATGTGCAGGAAACACAGTTCTTTTGTTGTGAGCACACTCACGTTTCCTGCTGTGTTAGAGACTCTGGAAAGCAAGAGTGTGCATCTTGCTCTAATGCAGAGTGTGTTTCATATATGAGAACTGTGATGTGTGTTTGCATTCAGAAATGGAGTTAAATCCTAGGCTCTGTGTCTTCCTACAAGCAAGAATTCGTTTCAGGTAAACACAGTCACTTTCCTGCTCAAAGGAACCTACCTCTTTCACGAAGCTCACAGATTTCTCAGTCTTAAGTGAAAAGACTTGGATGTTAGAGGACCTGTGGTTTGTATCAGTTTCCTAAGCAGAGTTGAACTAGATATGGTCCGTATCTGTAGGAAACACAGTTCTTTAATTCTGAGCACACTCACATTTCCTGCTTGGTTAGAGACTCTAGAAAGCAGGAGCGAGCTTCTTGCTCCAAAGCAGAGGGTTTTTCATGGATGAGAACTGTGCTGTGTGTTTTCAGTCAGAAATGGAGTTAAATCCTAGGCTCTGTGTCTTCCTACAAGCAAGACTTCGTTTCAGGTAAACACAGTCACTTTTCAGCACAAAGGAAGCTACATCGTTCACGAAGCTCACACATTTCTCGGTCTTAATTCAAAGCATTGGATGTTATAGGTCCTGTCGTTTGAATCAGTTTCCTAAGCAGAATTGAACGAGATATCGTCCATATGTGTAGGAAACACAGTTCTTTTATTCTGAGCACACTCACGTTTCCTGCTGTGTTAGAGACTCTAGAAACTAAGAGCGTGCATCTTGCTCTAAATCAGAGTGTGTTTCATGGATTAGAACTGTGCTGTGTGTTTCCCTTCAGAAATGGAGTTTAATCCCAGGTTCTGTGTCTTCCTACATACAAGACATCGTTTCAGGTAAACGTAGTCACATTTCAGCTTAAACGAAGGTTCATCTTTCACGAAGCTCACACATTTCTCGCTCTTAACTGAAAGGCGTTGGATTTTAGAAGACTTGTGGTTTGTATCAGTTTCCTAAGCAGAGGTGAACTAGATATGTTCCATTTGTGTGGGATACACAGTTCTTTTGTTGTGAGCACTCTCACGTTTCCCGCCTTATTAGAGACTCTAGAAAGCAAGAGCGTGCTTCTTGCTCTAAAGCAGAGTGCGTTTCATGGATGAGAACTGTGCTGTGTGTTTGCATTCAGAAATGGAGTTAAATCCCAGGCTCTGTGTATTCCTACAAGCAAGACTTCATTACAGGTGAACGCAGTCAATTTCAGCTCAAAGGAAGCTACATCATTCACGAAGCTCACAGGTTTCTCCCTCTTAACTGAAAAGCGCTGGATGTTAGAGGACCTGTGGTTTGTATCAGTTTCCTCAGTAGAATTGAACTAGATATGGTCCGTACGTGTAGGAAACACAGTTCTTTTCTTGTGAGCACACTCACATTTCCTGCTTGATTATAGACTCTAGAAAGCATGAGCGTGCTTCTTGCTCTAAAGCAGAGTGTGTCTCATGAATGATAACTGTGCTGTGTGTTTCCATTCAGAAATGGAGTTAAATCCCAGGTTCTGTGTCTTCCTACAAGCAAGACTTCGTTTCAGCTGAACACAGTCACTTTTCAGCTCAAAGGAAGCTACATCCTTCACGAATCTCAAACGTTTATCACTCTTAACTGAAAAGCATTGGACTTTAGAGGACCTGTGGTTTGTATCAGTTTCCTAAACAGAATTGAAGGAGATATGGTCCGTATGTGTAGGAAACACAGTTCTTTTATTCTGAGCACCCTCATTTCCTGCTTGGTTAGAGACTCTAGAAAGCAGGAGCGTGCTTCCTGCTCTAAAGCAGAGTATGTTTCATGGATGAGAACTGTGCTGTGTGTTTCCCTTCAGAAATAGAGTTAAATCCCAGGCTCTGTGTCTTCCTACAAGCAAGAATTCGTTTCACGTAAACGCAGTCACTTTCCAGCTCAAGTGAAGCTACCTGTTTCACGAAGCTCACAGGTTTCTCAGTCTTAAGTGAAAAGCGTTGCATGTTAGAGGACCTGTGGATTGTATCAGTTTCCTAAGCAGATTTGATGTAGATATGGTCCTTATGTTCAGGATGTACATTTCTTTTGTTCTGAGCACACTCACGTTTCCTGCTGTGTTAGATACTCTAGAAAGCAAGAGTGTGCATCTTGCTCTAAATCAGAGTGTGTTGCATGGATGAGAACTGTGCTGTGTTTTTGCATTCAGAAACAGAGTTAAATCCCAGGCTCTGTGTCTTCCTACAAGCAAGACTTCGTTTCAGGTAAACGCGGTCAAGTTCAGCTCAAACGAAGCTACATCTTTCGCGAAGCTCACAGGTTTCTCGCTCTTAACTGAAAAGCGTTGGATGTTAGAGGCCTTGTGGTTTGTATCAGTTTCCTAAGCAGAGTTGTACTAGATATGGTCCGTATCTGTAGGAAACACAGTTCTTTAATTCTGAGCACACTCACATTTCCTGCTTGGTTAGAGACTCTAGAAAGCAGGAGCGAGCTTCTTGCTGCAAAGCAGAGGGTGTGTCATGGATTAGAACTGTGCTGTGTGTTTTCAGTCAGAAATGGAGTTAAATCCTAGGCTCTGTGTCTTCCTACAAGCAAGACTTCGTGTCAGGTAAACACAGTCACTTTTCAGCTCAAAGGAAGCTACATCGTTCACGAAGCTCACACATTCCTCGGTCTTAATTCAAAGCATTGGATGTTATAGCTCCTGTGGTTTGTATCAGTTTCCTAAGCAGAATTGAGCGAGATATCGTCCATATGTGTAGGAAACACAGTTCTTTTATTCTGAGCACACTCACGTTTCCTGCTGTGTTAGAGACTCTAGAAACTAAGAGCGTGCATCTTGCTCTAAAGCAGAGTGTGTTTCATGGATGAGAACTGTGCTGTGTGTTTTCATTCAGCAATGGAGTTAAATCCCAGGCTCTGTGGCTTCCTACAAACCAGACTTCGTTTCAGGTAAACACATTCACTTTTCAGCTCAAAGGAAGCTACAACGTTGACAAAGCTCACAAGTTTCTCGGTCTTATTTCAAAAGCATTGGATGTTAGATGACCTGTGGTTTGTATCAGATTCCTAAGCAGAGGTGATCTAGATATGTCCCTAATAGGTAGGAAATACATTACTTTTTTTCTAAGCACACTCACGTTTCCTGCTGTGTTAGAGACTCTAGAAAGCAGGAACGTGCTTCCTGCTCTAAAGCAGAGTATGTTTCATGGATGAGAACTGTGCTGTGTGTTTCCCTTCAGAAATAGAGTTAAATCCCAGGCTCTGTGTCTTCCTACAAGCAAGAATTCGTTTCACGTAAACGCAGTCACTTTCCAGCTCAAGTGAAGCTACCTGTTTCACGAAGCTCACAGGTTTCTCAGTCTTAAGTGAAAAGCGTTGCATGTTAGAGGACCTGTGGATTGTATCAGTTTCCTAAGCAGATTTGATCTAGATATGGTCTGTATGTGCAGGAAGTACATTTATTTTGTTCTGAGCACACTCACGTTTCCTGCTGTGTTAGATACTCTAGAAAGCAAGATTGTGCATCTTGCTCTAAATCAGAGTGTGTTGCATGGATGAGAACTGTGCTGTGTTTTTGCATTCAGAAATAGAGTTAAATCCCAGGCTCTGTGTCTTCCTACAAGCAAGACTTCGTTTCAGGTAAACGCGGTCAATTTCATCTCAAACGAAGCTACATCTTTCACGAAGCTCACAGGTTTCTCGCTCTAAACTGAAAAGCGTTGGATGTTAGAGGCCCTGTGGTTTGTATCAGTTTCCTAAGCAGAATTGAACTAGATATGGTCCGTATGTGTAGGAAACACAGTTCTTTATTCTGAGCACACTCACATTTCCTGCTTGGTTATAGACTCTAGAAATCAGGAGCGTGCTTCTTGCTCTAAAGCAGAGTGTGTTTCATGGATTAGAACTGTGCGGAGTGTTTCCATTCAGGAATGGAGTTTAATCCCAGGGTCTGTGTCTTGCTACATACAAGACATCGTTTCAGGTAAACGCAGTCACTTTTCAGCTTAAACGAAGGTTCATCGTTCACGAAGCTCACACATTTCATGCTTTTAACTGAAAAACATTGGATTTTAGAGGACCTGTGGTTTGTATCAGTTTCCTAAGCAGAATTGAAGGAGATATGGTCCGTATGTGTAGGAAACACAGTTCATTATTCTGAGCACACTCATTTCCTGCTTGGTTAGAGACCCTAGAAAGCAGGAGCGTGCTTCTTGCTCTAAAGCAGAGTGTGCTTCATGGATTAGAACTGTGCTGTGTGTTTCCCTTCAGAAATGGAGTTAAATCCCAGGGTCTGTGTCTTCCTACTAACAAGACATCATTTCAGGTAAACGCAGTCACTTTTCAGCTCAAACGAAGGTTCATCGTTCAAGAAGCTCACACGTTTTTCGCTCTTAACGGAAAAGGGTTGGATGTTAGAGGACTTGTGGTTTGTATCAGTTTCCTAAGCAGAGGTGAATTAGATATTGTCCATATGTGCAGGAAACACAGTTCTTTTGTTGTGAGCACACTAACGTTTCCTGCTGTGTTAGAGACTCTGGAAAGCAAGGGTGTGCATCTTGCTCTAAAGCAGAGTGTGTTTCATATATGAGAACTGTGATGTGTGTTTGCATTCAGAAATGGAGTTAAATCCTAGGCTCTGTGTCTTCCTACAAGCAAGAATTCGTTTCAGGTAAACACAGTCACTTTCCAGCTCAAAGGAACCTACCTCTTTCACGAAGCTCACAGATTTCTGAGTCTTAAGTGAAAAGACTTGGATGTTAGAGGACCTGTGGTTTGTATCAGTTTCCTAAGCAGAGTTGAACTAGATATGGTCCGTATCTGTAGGAAACACAGTTCTTTAATTCTGAGCACACTCACATTTCCTGCTTGGTTAGAGACTTTAGAAAGCAGGAGCGAGCTTCTTGCTCCAAAGCAGAGGGTGTTTCATGGATGAGAACTGTGCTGTGTGTTTTCAGTCTGAAATGGAGTTAAATCCTAGGCTCTGTGTCTTCCTACAAGCAAGACTTCGTTTCAGGTAAACACAGTCACTTTTCAGCTCAAAGGAAGCTACATCGTTCACGAAGCTCACACATTTCTCGGTCTTAATTCAAAGCATTGGATGTTATAGGTCCTGTGGTTTGTATCAGTTTCCTAAGCAGAATTGAACGAGATATCGTCCTTATGTGTAGGAAACACAGTTCTTTTATTCTGAGCACACTCACCTTTCCTGCTGTGTTAGAGACTCTAGAAACTAAGAGCGTGCATCTTGCTCTAAAGCAGAGTGTGTTTCATGGATGAGAACTATGCTGTGTGTTTTCATTCAGCAATGGAGTTAAATCCCAGGCTCTGTGTCTTCCTACAAACCAGACTTCGTTTCAGGTAAACACAGTCACTTTTCAGCTCAAAGGAAGCTACAACGTTGACAAAGCTCACAAGTTTCTCGGTCTTAATTCAAAAGCATTGGATGTTAGAGGACCTGTGGTTTGTATCAGATTCCTAAGCAGAGGTGAAGTAGATATGTCCCTAATAGGTAGGAAATACATTACTTTTGTTCTAAGCACACTCACGTTTCCTGCTGTGTTAGAGATTCTAGAAAGCAGGAGCATGCTTCCTGCTCTAAAGCAGAGTATGTTTCATGGATGAGAACTGTGCTGTGTGTTTCCCTTCAGAAATAGAGTTAAATCCCAGGCTCTGTGTCTTCCTACAAGCAAGAATTCGTTTCACGTAAACGCAGTCACTTTCCAGCTCAAGTGAAGCTACCTGTTTCACGAAGCTCACAGGTTTCTCAGTCTTAAGTGAAAAGCGTTGCATGTTAGAGGACCTGTGGATTGTATCAGTTTCCTAAGCAGATTTGATGTAGATATGGTCCGTATGTGCAGGAAGTACATTTCTTTTGTTCTGAGCACACTCACGTTTCCTGCTGTGTTAGAGACTCTAGAAAGCAAGATTGTGCATCTTGCTCTAAATCAGAGTGTGTTGCATGGATGAGAACTGTGCTGTGTTTTTGCATTCAGAAATAGAGTTAAATCCCAGGCTCTGTGTCTTCCTTCAAGCAAGACTTCGTTTCAGGTAAACGCGGTCAATTTCATCTCAATGGAAGCTACATCTTTCACGAAGCTCACAGGTTTCTCGCTCTTAACTGAAAAGCATTGGATGTTAGAGGACCTGTGGTTTGTATCAGTTTCCTAAGCAGAGTTGAACTAGATATGTTCTGAATAGGTAGGAAATACATTTCTTTTGTTCTAAGCACACTCACGTTTCCTGCAGTGTTAGAGACTCTAGAAAGCAGGAGCGTGCATCTTGCTCTAAATCAGAGTGTGTTTCATGGATGAGAACTGTGCTGTGTTTTTGCATTCATAAATGGCGTTAAATCCCAGGCTCTGTGTGTTCCTACAAGCAAGACTTCGTTTCAGGTAAACACAGTCACTTTTCAGCTCAAAAGAAGCTACATCGTTTACGAAGCTCACAGGATTCTCGGTCTTAACTGAAAAGCGTTGGATGTTAGAGGACCTGTGGCTTCTATCAATTTCCTAAGCAGAGTTGATCTAGATATGGTCCGTTTGTGCAGGAAGTACATTTCTTTTGTTCTGAGCACACTCACATTTCCTGCGGTGTTAGAGACACTAGAAAGCAAGATTGTGCATCATGCTCTAAAGCAGAGTGTGTTTCATGGATGAGAACTGTGCTGTGTGTTTGAATTCAGAAATGGAGTTAAATCCCAGGCTCTGTGTATTCCTACAAGCAAGACTTCATTACAGGTGAACGCAGTCAATTTCAGCTCAAAGGAAGCTACATCATTCATGAAGCTCACAGGTTTCTCGCTCTTAACTGAAAAGCGTTGGATGTTAGAGGACCTGTGGTTTGTATCAGTTTCCTAAGCAGAATTGAACTACATATGGTCCGTATGTGTAGGAAACACAGTTCTTTTCTTGTGAGCACACTCACATTTCCTGCTTGGTTAGAGACTCTAGAAAGCATGAGCGTGCTTCTTGCTCTAAAGCAGAGTGTGTTTCATGGATTAGAACTGTGCTGTGTGTTTTCATTCAGAAATGGAGTTAAATCCTAGGCTCTATGTCTTCCTGCAAGCAAGACTTTGTTTCAGGTAAACACAGTCACTTTTCAGCTCACAGGAAGCTACATCATTCACGAAGCTCACACGTTTCTCGGTCTTAATTCAAACCATTGGATGTTAGAGGACCTCTGGTTTGTATAAGTTTCCTAAGCAGAGTTGAACTAGATATGGTCCATATGTGTAGGAAACACAGTTCTTTTGTTCTGAGCACACTCACGTTTCCTGCTGTTATAGAGACTCTAGAAAGTAAGAGCGTGCATCTTGCTCTAAAGCAGAGTGTGCCTCATGGATGATAACTGTGCTGTGTGTTTCCATTCAGAAATGGAGTAAATCCCAGGCTCTGTGTCTTCCTACAAGCAAGACTTCGTTTCAGCTGAACGCAGTCACTTTTCAGGTCAAAGGAAGCTACATCCTTCACGAAGCTCAAACGTTTATCACTCTTAACTGAAAAGCATTGGATTTTAGAGGACCTGTGGTTTGTATCAGTTTCCTAAGCAGAATTGAAGGAGATATGGTCCGTATATGTAGGAAACACAGTTCTTTTATTCTGAGCACACTCAATTTCCTTCTTGGTTAGAGACTCTAGAAAGCAGGAGCATGCTTCTTGCTCTAAAGCAGAGTATGTTTCATGGATGAGAACTGTACTGTGTATTTCCCTTCAGAAATAGAGTAAAATCCCAGCCTCTGTGTCTTCCTACAAGCAAGACTTCGTTTCAGGTAAACACAGTCAATTTCAGCTCAAACGAAGCTACATACATCACGAAGCTCACAGGTTTCTCACTCTTAACTCAAAAGCATTGGATGTTAGAGGACCTGTGGTTTGTATCAGTTTCCTAAGCAGAATTTAACTA
This sequence comes from Onychomys arenicola, assembly GCA_949786405.1. Classification (NCBI taxonomy): domain Eukaryota; kingdom Metazoa; phylum Chordata; class Mammalia; order Rodentia; family Cricetidae; genus Onychomys; species Onychomys arenicola. The sequence continues at coordinate 24,155,265 of OX460367.1, forward strand.
CATATGGTCCGTATGTGTTGGAAACACAGTTGTTTTTCTGAGCACAATCACATTTCCTGCTTGGTTAGAGACTCTAGAAAGCATGAGCGTGCTTCTTGCTCTAAAGCAGAGTATGTTTCATGGATTAGAACTGTACTGTGTGTTTCCCTTCAGAAATGGAGTTAAATCCCAGGGTCTGTGTCTTCTTACATACAAGACATCATTTCAGGTAAACGCAGTCACTTTTCAGCTCAAACGAAGGTTCATCGTTCAAGAAGCTCACATGTTTTTCGCTCTTATAGGAAAAGGGTTTGATATTAGAGGACTTGTGGTTTGTATCAGTTTCCTAAGCAGAGGTGAATTAGATATTGTCCATAAGTGCAGGAAACACAGTTCTTTTGTTGTGAGCACACTCATGTTTCCTGCTGTTTTAGAGACTCTAGAAAGCAAGAGTGTGCATCTTGCTCTAAAGCAGAGTGTTTTTCATATATGAGAACTGTGATGTGTGTTTGCATTCAGAAATGGAGTTAAAGCCCAGGCACTGTGTCTTCCTACAAGCAAGACTTCGTTTAAGGTAAACGCAGTAAATTTCTGCTCAAACGGAGCTACATCTTCACGAAGCTCACAGGTTTCTCGCTCTTAACTGAAAAGCGTTGGATGTTAGAGGACCTGTGGTTTGTATCAGTTTCCTAAGCAGAATTGCAGTAGATATGGTCTGTATGTGTAGGAAACACAGTTCTTTTATTCTGAGCACACTCACATTTCCTGCTTGGTTATCGACTCTAGAAAGCAGGAGCCTGCTTCTTGCTCTATAGCAGAGTGTGTTTCATGGATTAGAACTGTGCTCTGTGTTTCCCTTCAGAAATGGAGCTAAATCCCAGGGTCTTTGTCTTCCTACATATAAGACATCGTTTCAGATAAACGTACTCACTTTTCAGCTCAAACGAAGGTTCATGGTTCACGAAGCTCACACGTTTATCGCTCATAACTGAAAAGCGTTGGATTTCAGAGGACTTGTGGTTTGTATCAGTTTCCTAAGCAGAGGTGAATGAGATATCGTCCGTATGTGTAGGAAACACAGTTCTTTTATTCTGAGCACACTCACATTTCCTGCTTGTTTGGAGACTCTAGAAAGCATGAGTGTTCTTCTTGCTCTAAAGCAGAGTATGTTTCATGGATAAGAACTCTGCTGTGTGTTTACCTTCAGAAATAGAGTTAAATCTCAGGCTCTGTGTCTTCCTACAAGCAAGACTTCGTTTCAGGTAAATGCAGTCACTTTCCAGCTCAAATGAAGCTACCTCTTTCACGAAGCTCACAGGTTTCTCAGTCTTAAGTGAAAAGTGTTGGATGTTAGAGGACCTGTGGTTTGTATCAGTTTCCTAAGCAGAATTGAACGAGATATGGTCCGTATGTGTAGGAAACACAGTTCTTTTGTTCTGAGCACACTCACGTTTCCTGCTGTTTTAGAGAATCTAGAAAGTAAGAGCGTGCATCTTGCTATAAAGCAGAGTGTGTTTCAAGGATGAGAACTGTGCTGTGAGTTTCCATTCAGAAATGGAGTTCAATCCAGGATCTGTGTCTTCCTACAAGCAAGACTTCGTTTCAGCTAAACGCAGTCACTTTTCAGCTCAAACGTAGCTACATCCTTCACGAAGCTCAAACGTTTCTCGCTATTAAATGTAAAGCGTTGGATTTTAGAGGACCTGTGGTTTGTATCAGTTTCCTAAGTAGAATTGAACTAGATATGGTCCGTATGGGTAGGAAACACAGTTCTTTTGTTCTAAGCACACTCACGTTTCCTGCTGTGTTAGAGACTCTAGAAAGCAAGAGCGTGCATCTTGATCTAAAGCAGCGTGTGTTCATGGATGAGAACTGTGCTGTGTGTTTCCCTTCAGAAATGGAGTTAAGTCCCAGGATCTGTGTCTTCCTACAAGCTAGATATCGTTTCAGATAAATTCGGTCACTTTTCAGCTCAAATGTTTCTACATCCTTCACGAGGCTGACAGGTTTCTCGCTCTTAACTGAAAAGCTTTGGATGTTAGAGGACCTGTGGTTTGTATCAGTTTCCTCAGCAGAATTGAACTAGATAATATCCGTATGTGTACGAATCACAGTTCTTTTATTCTGAGCACACTCACATTTCCTGCTGTGTTAGAGACTCTAGAAAACAGGAGCGTGCTTCTTGCTCTAACGCAGAGTGTGTTTCATGGATGAGAACTGTGCAGTGTGTTTGAATTCAGAAATGGAGTTAAATCCCAGGCTCTGTGTATTCCTACAAGCAAGACTTCATTACAGGTTAACGCAGTCAATTTCAGCTCAAAGGAAGCTACATCATTCATGAAGCTCACAGGTTTCTGGCTCTTAACTGAAAAGCGTTGGATGTTAGAGGACCTGTGGTTTGTATCAGTTTCCTAAGCAGAATTGAACTAGATATGGTCCGTATGTGTAGGAATCACAGTTCTTTTTTTGTGAGCACACTCACATTTCCTGCTTGGTTATAGACTCTAGAAAGCATGAGCGTGCTTCTTGCTCTAAAGCAGAGTGTGTTTCATGGATTAGAACTGTGCTGTGTGTTTCCCTTCAGAAATGGAGTTAAATCCTAGGCTCTATGTCTTCCTACAAGCAAGACTTCGTTTCAGGTAAACACAGTCACTTTTCAGCTCACAGGCAGCTACATCATTCACGAAGCTCACACGTTTCTCGGTCTTAATTCAAACCATTGGATGTTAGAGGACCTCTGGTTTGTATAAGTTTCCTAAGCAGAGCTGAACTAGACATGGTCCATATGTGTAGGAAACACAGTTCTTTTGTTCTGAGCACACTCACGTTTCCTGCTGTTATAGAGACTCTAGAAAGTAAGAGCGTGCATCTTGCTCTAAAGCAGAGTGTGTCTCATGGATGATAACTGTGCTGTGTGTTTCCATTCAGAAATGGAGTAAATCCCAGGCTCTGTGTCTTCCTACAAGCAAGACTTCGTTTCAGCTGAACGCAGTCACTTTTCAGGTCAAAGGAAGCTACATCCTTCACGAAGCTCAAACGTTTATCACTCTTAACTGAAAAGCATTGGATTTTAGAGGACCTGTGGTTTGTATCAGTTTCCTAAGCAGAATTGAAGGAGATATGGTCCGTATATGTAGGAAAAAGAGTTCTTTTATTCTGAGCACACTCAATTTCCTTCTTGGTTAGAGACTCTAGAAAGCAGGAGCGTGCTTCTTGCTCTAAAGCAGAGTATGTTTCATGGATGAGAACTGTACTGTGTGTTTCCCTTCAGAAATAGAGTAAAATCCCAGCCTCTGTGTCTTCCTACAAGCAAGACTTCGTTTCAGGTAAACACAGTCAATTTCAGCTCAAACGAAGCTACATACATCACGAAGCTCACAGGTTTCTCGCTCTTAACTGAAAAGCGTTGGATTTTAGAGGACCTGTGGTTTGTATCAGTTTCCTAAGCAGAATTGCACTAGATATGGTCTGTATGTGTAGGAAACACAGTTCTTTTATTCTGAGCACACTCACATTTCCTGCTTGGTTATCGACTCTAGAAAGCAGGAGCCTGCTTCTTGCTCTATAGCAGAGTGTGTTTCATGGATTAGAACTGTGCTCTGTGTTTCCCTTCAGAAATGGAGCTAAATCCCAGGGTCTTTGTCTTCCTACATATAAGACATCGTTTCAGATAAACGTACTCACTTTTCAGCTCAAACGAAGGTTCATGGTTCACGAAGCTCACACGTTTATCGCTCATAACTGAAAAGCGTCGGATTTCAGAGGACTTGTGGTTTGTATCAGTTTCCTAAGCAGAGGTGAACGAGATATCGTCCATATGTGTAGGAAACACAGTTCTTTTATTCTGAGCACACTCACATTTCCTGCTTGTTTGGAGACTCTAGAAAGCATGAGTGTTCTTCTTGCTCTAAAGCAGAGTATGTTTCATGGATGAGAACTCTGCTGTGTGTTTACCTTCAGAAATAGAGTTAAATCTCAGGCTCTGTGTCTTCCTACAAGCAAGACTTCGTTTCAGGTAAATGCAGTCACTTTCCAGCTCAAATGAAGCTACCTCTTTCACGAAGCTCACAGGTTTCTCAGTCTTAAGTGAAAAGTGTTGGATGTTAGAGGACCTGTGGTTTGTATCAGTTTCCTAAGCAGAATTGAACGAGATATGGTCCGCATGTGTAGGAAACACAGTTCTTTTGTTCTGAGCACACTCACTTTTCCTGCTGTTTTAGAGAATCTAGAAAGTAAGAGCGTGCATCTTGCTATAAAGCAGAGTGTGTTTCAAGGATGAGAACTGTGCTGTGAGTTTCCATTCAGAAATGGAGTTCAATCCAGGATCTGTGTCTTCCTACAAGCAAGACTTCGTTTCAGCTAAACGCAGTCACTTTTCAGCTCAAACGTAGCTACATCCTTCACGAAGCTCAAACGTTTCTCGCTATTAAATGTAAAGCGTTGGATTTTAGAGGACCTGTGGTTTGTATCAGTTTCCTAAGTAGAATTGAACTAGATATGGTCCGTATGGGTAGGAAACACAGTTCTTTTGTTCTAAGCACACTCACGTTTCCTGCTGTGTTAGAGACTCTAGAAAGCAAGAGCGTGCATCTTGATCTAAAGCAGCGTGTGTTCATGGATGAGAACTGTGCTGTGTGTTTCCCTTCAGAAATGGAGTTAAGTCCCAGGATCTGTGTCTTCCTACAAGCTAGATATCGTTTCAGATAAATTCGGTCACTTTTCAGCTCAAATGTTTCTACATCCTTCACGAGGCTGACAGGTTTCTCGCTCTTAACTGAAAAGCTTTGGATGTTAGAGGACCTGTGGTTTGTATCAGTTTCCTCAGCAGAATTGAACTAGATAATATCCGTATGTGTACGAATCACAGTTCTTTTATTCTGAGCACACTCACATTTCCTGCTGTGTTAGAGACTCTAGAAAACAGGAGCGTGCTTCTTGCTCTAACGCAGAGTGTGTTTCATGGATGAGAACTGTGCAGTGTGTTTGAATTCAGAAATGGAGTTAAATCCCAGGCTCTGTGTATTCCTACAAGCAAGACTTCATTACAGGTGAACGCAGTCAATTTCAGCTCAAAGGAAGCTACATCATTCATGAAGCTCACAGGTTTCTGGCTCTTAACTGAAAAGCGTTGGATGTTAGAGGACCTGTGGTTTGTATCAGTTTCCTAAGCAGAATTGAACTAGATATGGTCCGTATGTGTAGGAAACACAGTTCTTTTCTTGTGAGCACACTCACATTTCCTGCTTGGTTAGAGACTCTAGAAAGCATGAGCGTGCTTCTTGCTCTAAAGCAGAGTGTGTTTCATGGATTAGAACTGTGCTGTGTGTTTTCATTCAGAAATGGAGTTAAATCCTAGGCTCTATGTCTTCCTGCAAGCAAGACTTCGTTTCAGGTAAACACAGTCACTTTTCAGCTCACAGGAAGCTACATCATTCACGAAGCTCACACGTTTCTCGGTCTTAATTCAAACCATTGGATGTTAGAGGACCTCTGGTTTGTATAAGTTTCCTAAGCAGAGTTGAACTAGATATGGTCCATATGTGTAGGAAACACAGTTCTTTTGTTCTGAGCACACTCACGTTTCCTGCTGTTATAGAGACTCTAGAAAGTAAGAGCGTGCATCTTGCTCTAAAGCAGAGTGTGCCTCATGGATGATAACTGTGCTGTGTGTTTCCATTCAGAAATGGAGTAAATCCCAGGCTCTGTGTCTTCCTACAAGCAAGACTTCGTTTCAGCTAAACGCAGTCACTTTTCAGCTCAAACGTAGCTACATCCTTCACGAAGCTCAAACGTTTCTCGCTATTAAATGTAAAGCGTTGGATTTTAGAGGACCTGTGGTTTGTATCAGTTTCCTAAGTAGAATTGAACTAGATATGGTCCGTATGGGTAGGAAACACAGTTCTTTTGTTCTAAGCACACTCACGTTTCCTGCTGTGTTAGAGACTCTAGAAAGCAAGAGCGTGCATCTTGCTCTAAAGCAGAGTGTGTTTCATATATGAGAACTGTGATGTGAGTTTGCATTCAGATATGGAGTTATATCCCAAGCTCTGTGTGTTCCTACAAGCAAGACTTCTTTTCAGGTAAACACAGTCACTTTTCAGCTCAAAGGAAGCTACATCGTTCATGAAGCTCACATGTTTCTCGGTCTTAACTGAAAGGCGTTGGATTTTAGAGGACTTGTTGTTTGTATCAGTTTCCTAAGCAGAGGTGAACTAGATATGGTCCATTTGTGTGGGATACACAGTGCTTTTCTTGTGAGCACACTCACGTTTCGTGCTGTTTTAGAGACTCTAGAAACTAAGAGCGTGCATCTTGCTCTAAAGCAGAGTGTGTTTCATGGAAGAGAACTGTGCTGTGTGTTTTCATTCAGAAATAGAGTTAAATCCCAGGCTCTGTGTCTTCCTACAAGCCAGACTTCGTTTCAGGTAAACACAGTCACTTTTCAGCTCAAAGGAAGCTACAACGTTCACAAGCTCAAACGTTTCTCTGTCTTAATTCAAAAGCATTGGATGTTAGAGGACCTGTGGTTTGTATCAATTTCCTAAGCAGAGTTGAACTAGATATGTTCGGAATAGATAGGAAATACATTTCTTTTGTTCTAAGCACACTCATGTTTCCTGCTGTGTTAGAGACTCTAGAAATCAGGAGCGTGCTTCTTGCTCTAAAGCAGAGTATGTTTCATGGATGAGAACTGTGCTGTGTGTTTCCCTTCAGAAATAGAGTTAAATCCCAAGCTCTGTGTCTTCCTACAAGCAAGAATTCGTTTCACATAAAAGCATTCACTTTCCAGCTCAAGTGAAGCTACCTGTTTCACGAAGCTCACAGGTTTCTCAGTCTTAAGTGAAAAGCGTTGCATGTTAGAGGACCTGTGTTTTCTAACAATTTCCTAAGCAGAGTTGATCTAGATATGGTCTGTTTGTGCAGGAAGTACATTTCTTTTGTTCTGAGCACACTCACATTTCCTGCTGTGTTAGAGACTCTAGAAAGCAAGATTGTGCATCTTGCTCTAAAGCAGAGTGTCTTTCATGGATGAGAAATGTGCTGTGTGTTTGCATTCAGAAATGGAGTTAAATCCCACGCTCTGTGTCTTCCTACAAGCAAGACTTCGTTACAGGTGAACGCAGTCAATTTCAGCTCAAATGAAGCTACATCATTCACGAAGCTCACAGGTTTCTCCCTCTTAACTGAAAAGCTTTGGATGTTAGAGGACCTGTGTTTTGTATCAGTTTCCTAAGCAGAATTTAACTACATATGGTCCGTATGTGTAGGAAACTCAGTTCTTTTCTTGTGAGCACTCTCACATTTCCTGCTTTGTTATAGACTCTAGAAAGCATGAGCGTGCTTCTTGCTCTAAAGCAGAGTGTGTTTCATGGATTAGAACTGTGCTGTGTGTTTTCATTCAGAAATGGAGTTAAAACCTAGGCTCTGTGTCTTTCTACAAGCCAGACTTCGTTTCAGGTAAACACAGTCACTTTTCATCTCAAAGGAAGCTACATCGTTCACGAAGCTCACACGTTTCTCGGTCTTAATTCAGAGCATTGGATGTTAGAGGACCTCTGGTTTGTATAAGTTTCCTGAGCAGAGTTGAACTAGATATGGTCCATATGTGTAGGAAACACAGTTCTTTTGTTCTGAGCACACTCACATTTCCTGCTGTTATAGAGACTCTAGAAAGTAAGAGCGTGCATCTTGCTCTAAAGCAGAGTTTGTCTCATGGATGATAACTGTGCTGTGTGTTTCCACTCAGAAATGGAGTTAAATCCCAGGCTCTGTGTCTTCCTACAAGCAAGACTTCGTTTCAGCTGAACGCAGTCACTTTTCAGCTCAAAGGAAGCTACATCCTTCACGAAGCTCAATCGTTTATAACTCTTAACTGAAAAGCATTGGACTTTAGAGGACCTGTGGTTTGTATCAGTTTCCTAAGCAGAATTGAAGGAGATATGGTCCGTATGTGTAGGAAACACAGTTCTTTTATCCTGAGCACACTCAATTTCCTGCTTGGTTAGAGACTCTAGAAAGCAGGAGCCTGCTTCTTGCTCTAAAGCAGAGTGTGTTTCAGCGATTAGAACTGTGCTGTGTGTTTCCTCTCAGAAATGGAGTTAAATCCCAGGCTCTGTGTCTTCCTACAAGCAAGACTTCGTTTCATCTAAACGCAGTCACTTTTCAGCTCAAACGTAGCTACATCCTTCACGAAGCTCAAAGGTTTCTCGCTCTTAAATGTAAAGCGTTGGATTTTAGAGGACCTTTGGTTTGTATCAGTTTCCTAAGTAGAATTGAACTAGATATGGTCCGTAAGGGTAGGAAACACAGTTCTTTTGTTCTAAGCACACTCAATTTTCTGCTTGGTTAGAGACTCTAGAAAGCAGGAGCGTGCTTCTTGCTCTAAAGCAGAGTATGTTTCACGGATGAGAACTGTGCTGTGTGTTTCCCTTCAGAAATAGGGTTAAATCCCAGGCTCTGTGTCTTCCTACAACCAAGACTTCGTTTCAGGTAAACGCAGTCAATTTCAGCTCAAACGAAGCTACATCAGTCACGAGGCTCATAGGTTTCTCACTCTTAACTCAAAAGCATTGGATGTTAGAGGACCTGTGGTTTGTATCAGTTTCCTAAGCAGAATTGAACTACATATGGTCCGTATGTGTAGGAAACACAGTTCTTTTGTTCTGAGCACACTCACGTTTCCTGCTGTTTTAGAGAATCTAGAAAGTAAAGCGTGCATCTTGCTCTAATGCAGACTGTGTTTCATGGATAAGAACTGTGCTGTGTGTTTCCATTCAGATATGGAGTTCAATCCAGGATCTGTGTCTTCCTACAAGCAAGACTTCGTTTCAGCTAAACGCAGTCACTTTCCAGCTCAAATGAAGCTACCTCTTTCACGAAGCTCACAGGTTTCTCATTCTTAAGTGAAAAGCATTGGATGTTAGAGGACCAGTTGTTTGTATCAGTTTCCTATGCAGAGTTGAACTAGATATGGTCTGTATCTGTAGGATACACAGTTCTTTAATTCTGAGCACACTCACATTTCCTGCTTGGTTAGAGACTCTAGAAAGCAGGAGCGAGCTTCTTGCTCCAAAGCAGAGGGTGTTTCATGGATGAGAACTGTGCTGTGTGTTTTCAATCAGAAATGGAGTTAAATCCTAGGCTCTGTGTCTTACTACAAGCAAGACTTCGTTTCAGCTAAACGCAGTCACTTTTCAGCTCAAACAAAGCTACATCCTTCACGCAGCTCAAACGTTTCTCGCTCTTAACTGTAAAGTGTTTGATTTTAGAGGACCTGTGGTTTGTATCAGTTTCCTAAGCAGAATTGAAGGAGATACGGTCCGTATGTGTAGTAAACACAGTTCTTTTATTCTGAGCACACTCAATTTCCTGCTTGGTTAGAGACTCTAGAAAGCAGGAGCGTGCTTCTTGCTCTAAAGCAGAGTATGTTTCATGGAAGAGAACTGTACTGTGTGTTTCCCTTCAGAAATAGAGTAAAATCCCAGGCTCTGTGTCTTCCTACAAGCAAGACTTCGTTTCAGGTAAACGCAGTCAATTTCAGCTCAAACCAAGCTACATCCGTCCCGAAGCTCACAGGTTTCTCACTCTTAACTCAAAAGCATTGGATGTTAGAGGACCTGTAGTTTGTTCAGTTTCCTAAGCAGAATTGAACTACATATGGTCCGTATGTGTAGGAAACACAGTTCTTTTATTCTGAGCACACTCACTTTTCCTGCTGTTATAGAGACTCTAGAAAGTAAGAGCGTGCATCTTGCTCTAAAGCAGAGTGTGTCTCATGGATGATAACTGTGCTGTGTGTTTCCCTTCAGAAATGGAGTTAAATCCCAGGCTGTGTGTCTTCCTAGAAGCAAGACTTCATTTCAGGTAAACACAGTCACTTTTCTGCTCAAACGAAGCTACACCTTCACAAAGCTCAAACGTTTCTTGCTCTTACCTGAAAAGCTTTGGATTTTAGAGGACCTGTGGTTTGTATCAGTTTTGCAAGCAGAATTGAACGAGATATGGTGCGTATGTGTAGGAAACACAGTTCTTTTATTCTGAGCATACTCACATTTCCTGCTTGTTTAGAGACTCTAGAAAGCAGGAGCATGCTTCTTGCTCTAAAGCAGAGTATGTTTCATGGATGAGAACTGTGCTGTTTGTTTACATTCAGAAATAGAGTTAAATCCCAGGCTCTGTCTTCCTACAACCAAGACTTCGTTTCAGGTAAACGCAGTCACTTTCCAGCTCAAATGAAGCTACCTCTTTCACAAAGCTCACAGGTTTCTCATTCTTAAGTGAAAAGCGTTGGATGTTAGAGGACCTGTTGTTTGTATCAGTTTCCTAAGCAGAGTTGAACTAGATATGGTCCGTATCTGTAGGAAACACAGTTCTTTAATTCTGAGCACACTCACATTTCCTGCTTGGTTAGAGATTCTAGAAAGCAGGAGCGAGCTTCTTGCTCCAAAGCAGAGGGTGTTTCATGGATGAGAACTGTGCTGTGTGTTTTCAATCAGAAATGGAGTTAAATCCTACGCACTGTGTCTTCCTACAAGCAAGACTTCGTTTCAGGTAAACACAGTCACTTTTCAGCTCAAAGTAAGCTACCTGTTACACGAAGCTCTCTGGTTTCTCAGGTTTAATTCAAAGCATTGGATCTTATAGGACCTGTGGTTTGTATCAGTTTCCTAAGCAGAGTTGATCTAGATATGGTCCGTATGTGTAGGAAATACAGTTCTTTTGTTCTGAGCACACTCACGTTTCCTGATGTATTAGAGACTCTAGAAAGTAAGAGCGTGCATCTTGCTCTAAAGCAGAGTGTGTTTCATGGATGAGAACAATGCTGAGTGTTTCCATTAAGAAATGGAGTTAAATGCCAGCCTCTGTGTCTTCCTACAAGCAAGACTTCGTTTCAGGTAAACGCAGTCACTTTCCAGCTCAAATGAAGCTACCTCTTTCACGAAGCTCACAGGTTTCTCAGTCTTAAGTGAAAAGTGTTGGATGTTAGAGGACCTGTGGTTTGTATCAGTTTCCTAAGCAGAATTGAACGAGATATGGTCCGTATGTGTAGGAAACACAGTTCTTTTGTTCTGAGCACACTCACGTTTCCTTCTGTTTTAGAGAATCTAGAAAGTAAGAGCGTGCATCTTGCTATAAAGCAGAGTGTGTTTCAAGGATGAGAACTGTGCTGTGAGTTTCCATTCAGAAATGGAGTTCAATCCAGGATCTGTTTCTTCCTACAAGCAAGACTTCGTTTCAGCTAAACGCAGTCACTTTTCAGCTCAAACGTAGCTACATCCTTCACGAAGCTCAAACGTTTCTCGCTATTAAATGTAAAGCGTTGGATTTTAGAGGACCTGTGGTTTGTATCAGTTTCCTAAGTAGAATTGAACTAGATATGGTCCGTATGGGTAGGAAACACAGTTCTTTTGTTCTAAGCACACTCACGTTTCCTGCTGTGTTAGAGACTCTAGAAAGCAAGAGCGTGCATCTTGCTCTAAAGCAGAGTGTGTTTCATATATGAGAACTGTGATGTGAGTTTGCATTCAGATATGGAGTTATATCCCAAGCTCTGTGTGTTCCTACAAGCAAGACTTCTTTTCAGGTAAACACAGTCACTTTTCAGCTCAAAGGAAGCTACATCGTTCATGAAGCTCACATGTTTCTCGGTCTTAACTGAAAGGCGTTGGATTTTAGAGGACTTGTTGTTTGTATCAGTTTCCTAAGCAGAGGTGAACTAGATATGGTCCATTTGTGTGGGATACACAGTGCTTTTCTTGTGAGCACACTCACGTTTCGTGCTGTTTTAGAGACTCTAGAAACTAAGAGCGTGCATCTTGCTCTAAAGCAGAGTGTGTTTCATGGATGAGAACTGTGCTGTGTGTTTCCCTTCAGAAATAGAGTTAAATCCCAGGCTCTGTGTCTTCCTACAAGCAAGAATTCGTTTCACATAAAAGCATTCACTTTCCAGCTCAAGTGAAGCTACCTGTTTCACGAAGCTCACAGGTTTCTCAGTCTTAAGTGAAAAGCGTTGCATGTTAGAGGACCTGTGTTTTCTATCAATTTCCTAAGCAGAGTTGATCTAGATATGGTCTGTTTGTGCAGGAAGTACATTTCTTTTGTTCTGAGCACACTCACGTTTCCTGCTGTGTTAGAGACTCTAGAAAGCAAGATTGTGCATCTTGCTCTAAAGCAGAGTGTCTTTCATGGATGAGAAATGTGCTGTGTGTTTGCATTCAGAAATGGAGTTAAATCCCACGCTCTGTGTCTTCCTACAAGCAAGACTTCGTTACAGGTGAACGCAGTCAATTTCAGCTCAAATGAAGCTACATCATTCACGAAGCTCACAGGTTTCTCCCTCTTAACTGAAAAGCTTTGGATGTTAGAGGACCTGTGTTTTGTATCAGTTTCCTAAGCAGAATTTAACTACATATGGTCCGTATGTGTAGGAAACTCAGTTCTTTTCTTGTGAGCACTCTCACATTTCCTGCTTTGTTATAGACTCTAGAAAGCATGAGCGTGCTTCTTGCTCTAAAGCAGAGTGTGTTTCATGGATTAGAACTGTGCTGTGTGTTTTCATTCAGAAATGGAGTTAAAACCTAGGCTCTGTGTCTTTCTACAAGCCAGACTTCGTTTCAGGTAAACACAGTCACTTTTCATCTCAAAGGAAGCTACATCGTTCACGAAGCTCACACGTTTCTCGGTCTTAATTCAGAGCATTGGATGTTAGAGGACCTCTGGTTTGTATAAGTTTCCTGAGCAGAGTTGAACTAGATATGGTCCATATGTGTAGGAAAAACAGTTCTTTTGTTCTGAGCACACTCACATTTCCTGCTGTTTTAGAGACTCTAGAAAGTAAGAGCGTGCATCTTGCTCTAAAGCAGAGTTTGTCTCATGGATGATAACTGTGCTGTGTGTTTCCACTCAGAAATGGAGTTAAATCCCAGGCTCTGTGTCTTCCTACAAGCAAGACTTCGTTTCAGCTGAACGCAGTCACTTTTCAGCTCAAAGGAAGCTACATCCTTCACGAAGCTCAATCGTTTATAACTCTTAACTGAAAAGCATTGGACTTTAGAGGACCTGTGGTTTGTATCAGTTTCCTAAGCAGAATTGAAGGAGATATGGTCCGTATGTGTAGGAAACACAGTTCTTTTATCCTGAGCACACTCAATTTCCTGCTTGGTTAGAGACTCTAGAAAGCAGGAGCCTGCTTCTTGCTCTAAAGCAGAGTGTGTTTCAGCGATTAGAACTGTGCTGTGTGTTTCCACTCAGAAATGGAGTTAAATCCCAGGCTCTGTGTCTTCCTACAAGCAAGACTTCGTTTCATCTAAACGCAGTCACTTTTCAGCTCAAACGTAGCTACATCCTTCACGAAGCTCAAAGGTTTCTCGCTCTTAAATGTAAAGCGTTGGATTTTAGAGGACCTTTGGTTTGTATCAGTTTCCTAAGTAGAATTGAACTAGATATGGTCCGTAAGGGTAGGAAACACAGTTCTTTTGTTCTAAGCACACTCAATTTTCTGCTTGGTTAGAGACTCTAGAAAGCAGGAGCGTGCTTCTTGCTCTAAAGCAGAGTATGTTTCACGGATGAGAACTGTGCTGTGTGTTTCCCTTCAGAAATAGGGTTAAATCCCAGGCTCTGTGTCTTCCTACAACCAAGACTTCGTTTCAGGTAAACGCAGTCAATTTCAGCTCAAACGAAGCTACATCAGTCACGAGGCTCATAGGTTTCTCACTCTTAACTCAAAAGCATTGGATGTTAGAGGACCTGTGGTTTGTATCAGTTTCCTAAGCAGAATTGAACTACATATGGTCCGTATGTGTAGGAAACACAGTTCTTTTGTTCTGAGCACACTCACGTTTCCTGCTGTTTTAGAGAATCTAGAAAGTAAAGCGTGCATCTTGCTCTAAAGCAGACTGTGTTTCATGGATAAGAACTGTGCTGTGTGTTTCCATTCAGATATGGAGTTCAATCCAGGATCTGTGTCTTCCTACAAGCAAGACTTCGTTTCAGCTAAACGCAGTCACTTTCCAGCTCAAATGAAGCTACCTCTTTCACGAAGCTCACAGGTTTCTCATTCTTAAGTGAAAAGCATTGGATGTTAGAGGACCAGTTGTTTGTATCAGTTTCCTATGCAGAGTTGAACTAGATATGGTCTGTATCTGTAGGATACACAGTTCTTTAATTCTGAGCACACTCACATTTCCTGCTTGGTTAGAGACTCTAGAAAGCAGGAGCGAGCTTCTTGCTCCAAAGCAGAGGGTGTTTCATGGATGAGAACTGTGCTGTGTGTTTTCAATCAGAAATGGAGTTAAATCCTAGGCTCTGTGTCTTACTACAAGCAAGACTTCGTTTCAGCTAAACGCAGTCACTTTTCAGCTCAAACAAAGCTACATCCTTCACGCAGCTCAAACGTTTCTCGCTCTTAACTGTAAAGTGTTTGATTTTAGAGGACCTGTGGTTTGTATCAGTTTCCTAAGCAGAATTGAAGGAGATACGGTCCGTATGTGTAGTAAACACAGTTCTTTTATTCTGAGCACACTCAATTTCCTGCTTGGTTAGAGACTCTAGAAAGCAGGAGCGTGCTTCTTGCTCTAAAGCAGAGTATGTTTCATGGAAGAGAACTGTACTGTGTGTTTCCCTTCAGAAATAGAGTAAAATCCCAGGCTCTGTGTCTTCCTACAAGCAAGACTTCGTTTCAGGTAAACGCAGTCAATTTCAGCTCAAACCAAGCTACATCCGTCCCGAAGCTCACAGGTTTCTCACTCTTAACTCAAAAGCATTGGATGTTAGAGGACCTGTAGTTTGTTCAGTTTCCTAAGCAGAATTGAACTACATATGGTCCGTATGTGTAGGAAACACAGTTCTTTTATTCTGAGCACACTCACTTTTCCTGCTGTTATAGAGACTCTAGAAAGTAAGAGCGTGCATCTTGCTCTAAAGCAGAGTGTGTCTCATGGATGATAACTGTGCTGTGTGTTTCCCTTCAGAAATGGAGTTAAATCCCAGGCTGTGTGTCTTCCTAGAAGCAAGACTTCATTTCAGGTAAACACAGTCACTTTTCTGCTCAAACGAAGCTACACCTTCACAAAGCTCAAACGTTTCTTGCTCTTACCTGAAAAGCTTTGGATTTTAGAGGACCTGTGGTTTGTATCAGTTTTGCAAGCAGAATTGAACGAGATATGGTGCGTATGTGTAGGAAACACAGTTCTTTTATTCTGAGCATACTCACATTTCCTGCTTGTTTAGAGACTCTAGAAAGCAGGAGCATGCTTCTTGCTCTAAAGCAGAGTATGTTTCATGGATGAGAACTGTGCTGTTTGTTTACATTCAGAAATAGAGTTAAATCCCAGGCTCTGTCTTCCTACAACCAAGACTTCGTTTCAGGTAAACGCAGTCACTTTCCAGCTCAAATGAAGCTACCTCTTTCACAAAGCTCACAGGTTTCTCATTCTTAAGTGAAAAGCGTTGGATGTTAGAGGACCTGTTGTTTGTATCAGTTTCCTAAGCAGAGTTGAACTAGATATGGTCCGTATCTGTAGGAAACACAGTTCTTTAATTCTGAGCACACTCACATTTCCTGCTTGGTTAGAGATTCTAGAAAGCAGGAGCGAGCTTCTTGCTCCAAAGCAGAGGGTGTTTCATGGATGAGAACTGTGCTGTGTGTTTTCAATCAGAAATGGAGTTAAATCCTACGCACTGTGTCTTCCTACAAGCAAGACTTCGTTTCAGGTAAACACAGTCACTTTTCAGCTCAAAGTAAGCTACCTGTTACACGAAGCTCTCTGGTTTCTCAGGTTTAATTCAAAGCATTGGATCTTATAGGACCTGTGGTTTGTATCAGTTTCCTAAGCAGAGTTGATCTAGATATGGTCCGTATGTGTAGGAAATACAGTTCTTTTGTTCTGAGCACACTCACGTTTCCTGATGTATTAGAGACTCTAGAAAGTAAGAGCGTGCATCTTGCTCTAAAGCAGAGTGTGTTTCATGGATGAGAACAATGCTGAGTGTTTCCATTAAGAAATGGAGTTAAATGCCAGCCTCTGTGTCTTCCTACAAGCAAGACTTCGTTTCAGGTAAACGCAGTCACTTTCCAGCTCAAATGAAGCTACCTCTTTCACGAAGCTCACAGGTTTCTCAGTCTTAAGTGAAAAGTGTTGGATGTTAGAGGACCTGTGGTTTGTATCAGTTTCCTAAGCAGAATTGAACGAGATATGGTCCGTATGTGTAGGAAACACAGTTCTTTTGTTCTGAGCACACTCACGTTTCCTTCTGTTTTAGAGAATCTAGAAAGTAAGAGCGTGCATCTTGCTATAAAGCAGAGTGTGTTTCAAGGATGAGAACTGTGCTGTGAGTTTCCATTCAGAAATGGAGTTCAATCCAGGATCTGTTTCTTCCTACAAGCAAGACTTCGTTTCAGCTAAACGCAGTCACTTTTCAGCTCAAACGTAGCTACATCCTTCACGAAGCTCAAACGTTTCTCGCTATTAAATGTAAAGCGTTGGATTTTAGAGGACCTGTGGTTTGTATCAGTTTCCTAAGTAGAATTGAACTAGATATGGTCCGTATGGGTAGGAAACACAGTTCTTTTGTTCTAAGCACACTCACGTTTCCTGCTATGTTAGAGACTCTAGAAAGCAAGAGCGTGCATCTTGCTCTAAAGCAGAGTGTGTTTCATATATGAGAACTGTGATGTGAGTTTGCATTCAGATATGGAGTTATATCCCAAGCTCTGTGTGTTCCTACAAGCAAGACTTCTTTTCAGGTAAACACAGTCACTTTTCAGCTCAAAGGAAGCTACATCGTTCATGAAGCTCACATGTTTCTTGGTCTTAACTGAAAGGCGTTGGATTTTAGAGGACTTGTTGTTTGTATCAGTTTCCTAAGCAGAGGTGAACTAGATATGGTCCATTTGTGTGGGATACACAGTGCTTTTCTTGTGAGCACACTCACGTTTCGTGCTGTTTTAGAGACTCTAGAAACTAAGAGCGTGCATCTTGCTCTAAAGCAGAGTGTGTTTCATGGAAGAGAACTGTGCTGTGTGTTTTCATTCAGAAATGGAGTTAAATCCCAGGCTCTGTGTCTTCCTACAAGCCAGACTTCGTTTCAGGTAAACACAGTCACTTTTCAGCTCAAAGGAAGCTACAACGTTCACAAGCTCAAACGTTTCTCTGTCTTAATTCAAAAGCATTGGATGTTAGAGGACCTGTGGTTTGTATCAATTTCCTAAGCAGAGTTGAACTAGATATGTTCGGAATAGATAGGAAATACATTTCTTTTGTTCTAAGCACACTCATGTTTCCTGCTGTGTTAGAGACTCTAGAAATCAGGAGCGTGCTTCTTGCTCTAAAGCAGAGTATGTTTCATGGATGATAACTGTGCTGTGTGTTTCCCTTCAGAAATAGAGTTAAATCCCAAGCTCTGTGTCTTCCTACAAGCAAGAATTCGTTTCACATAAAAGCATTCACTTTCCAGCTCAAGTGAAGCTACCTGTTTCACGAAGCTCACAGGTTTCTCAGTCTTAAGTGAAAAGCGTTGCATGTTAGAGGACCTGTGTTTTCTAACAATTTCCTAAGCAGAGTTGATCTAGATATGGTCTGTTTGTGCAGGAAGTACATTTCTTTTGTTCTGAGCACACTCACATTTCCTGCTGTGTTAGAGACTCTAGAAAGCAAGATTGTGCATCTTGCTCTAAAGCAGAGTGTCTTTCATGGATGAGAAATGTGCTGTGTGTTTGCATTCAGAAATGGAGTTAAATCCCACGCTCTGTGTCTTCCTACAAGCAAGACTTCGTTACAGGTGAACGCAGTCAATTTCAGCTCAAATGAAGCTACATCATTCACGAAGCTCACAGGTTTCTCCCTCTTAACTGAAAAGCTTTGGATGTTAGAGGACCTGTGTTTTGTATCAGTTTCCTAAGCAGAATTTAACTACATATGGTCCGTATGTGTAGGAAACTCAGTTCTTTTCTTGTGAGCACTCTCACATTTCCTGCTTTGTTATAGACTCTAGAAAGCATGAGCGTGCTTCTTGCTCTAAAGCAGAGTGTGTTTCATGGATTAGAACTGTGCTGTGTGTTTTCATTCAGAAATGGAGTTAAAACCTAGGCTCTGTGTCTTTCTACAAGCCAGACTTCGTTTCAGGTAAACACAGTCACTTTTCATCTCAAAGGAAGCTACATCGTTCACGAAGCTCACACGTTTCTCGGTCTTAATTCAGAGCATTGGATGTTAGAGGACCTCTGGTTTGTATAAGTTTCCTGAGCAGAGTTGAACTAGATATGGTCCATATGTGTAGGAAAAACAGTTCTTTTGTTCTGAGCACACTCACATTTCCTTCTGTTTTAGAGACTCTAGAAAGTAAGAGCGTGCATCTTGCTCTAAAGCAGAGTTTGTCTCATGGATGATAACTGTGCTGTGTGTTTCCACTCAGAAATGGAGTTAAATCCCAGGCTCTGTGTCTTCCTACAAGCAAGACTTCGTTTCAGCTGAACGCAGTCACTTTTCAGCTCAAAGGAAGCTACATCCTTCACGAAGCTCAATCGTTTATAACTCTTAACTGAAAAGCATTGGACTTTAGAGGACCTGTGGTTTGTATCAGTTTCCTAAGCAGAATTGAAGGAGATATGGTCCGTATGTGTAGGAAACACAGTTCTTTTATCCTGAGCACACTCAATTTCCTGCTTGGTTAGAGACTCTAGAAAGCAGGAGCCTGCTTCTTGCTCTAAAGCAGAGTGTGTTTCAGCGATTAGAACTGTGCTGTGTGTTTCCACTCAGAAATGGAGTTAAATCCCAGGCTCTGTGTCTTCCTACAAGCAAGACTTCGTTTCATCTAAACGCAGTCACTTTTCAGCTCAAACGTAGCTACATCCTTCACGAAGCTCAAAGGTTTCTCGCTCTTAAATGTAAAGCGTTGGATTTTAGAGGACCTTTGGTTTGTATCAGTTTCCTAAGTAGAATTGAACTAGATATGGTCCGTAAGGGTAGGAAACACAGTTCTTTTGTTCTAAGCACACTCAATTTTCTGCTTGGTTAGAGACTCTAGAAAGCAGGAGCGTGCTTCTTGCTCTAAAGCAGAGTATGTTTCACGGATGAGAACTGTGCTGTGTGTTTCCCTTCAGAAATAGGGTTAAATCCCAGGCTCTGTGTCTTCCTACAACCAAGACTTCGTTTCAGGTAAACGCAGTCAATTTCAGCTCAAACGAAGCTACATCAGTCACGAGGCTCATAGGTTTCTCACTCTTAACTCAAAAGCATTGGATGTTAGAGGACCTGTGGTTTGTATCAGTTTCCTAAGCAGAATTGAACTACATATGGTCCGTATGTGTAGGAAACACAGTTCTTTTGTTCTGAGCACACTCACGTTTCCTGCTGTTTTAGAGAATCTAGAAAGTAAAGCGTGCATCTTGCTCTAAAGCAGACTGTGTTTCATGGATAAGAACTGTGCTGTGTGTTTCCATTCAGATATGGAGTTCAATCCAGGATCTGTGTCTTCCTACAAGCAAGACTTCGTTTCAGCTAAACGCAGTCACTTTCCAGCTCAAATGAAGCTACCTCTTTCACGAAGCTCACAGGTTTCTCATTCTTAAGTGAAAAGCATTGGATGTTAGAGGACCAGTTGTTTGTATCAGTTTCCTATGCAGAGTTGAACTAGATATGGTCTGTATCTGTAGGATACACAGTTCTTTAATTCTGAGCACACTCACATTTCCTGCTTGGTTAGAGACTCTAGAAAGCAGGAGCGAGCTTCTTGCTCCAAAGCAGAGGGTGTTTCATGGATGAGAACTGTGCTGTGTGTTTTCAATCAGAAATGGAGTTAAATCCTAGGCTCTGTGTCTTACTACAAGCAAGACTTCGTTTCAGCTAAACGCAGTCACTTTTCAGCTCAAACAAAGCTACATCCTTCACGCAGCTCAAACGTTTCTCGCTCTTAACTGTAAAGTGTTTGATTTTAGAGGACCTGTGGTTTGTATCAGTTTCCTAAGCAGAATTGAAGGAGATACAGTCCGTATGTGTAGTAAACACAGTTCTTTTATTCTGAGCACACTCAATTTCCTGCTTGGTTAGAGACTCTAGAAAGCAGGAGCGTGCTTCTTGCTCTAAAGCAGAGTATGTTTCATGGAAGAGAACTGTACTGTGTGTTTCCCTTCAGAAATAGAGTAAAATCCCAGGCTCTGTGTCTTCCTACAAGCAAGACTTCGTTTCAGGTAAACGCAGTCAATTTCAGCTCAAACCAAGCTACATCCGTCCCGAAGCTCACAGGTTTCTCACTCTTAACTCAAAAGCATTGGATGGTAGAGGACCTGTAGTTTGTTCAGTTTCCTAAGCAGAATTGAACTACATATGGTCCGTATGTGTAGGAAACACAGTTCTTTTATTCTGAGCACACTCACTTTTCCTGCTGTTATAGAGACTCTAGAAAGTAAGAGCGTGCATCTTGCTCTAAAGCAGAGTGTGTCTCATGGATGATAACTGTGCTGTGTGTTTCCCTTCAGAAATGGAGTTAAATCCCAGGCTGTGTGTCTTCCTAGAAGCAAGACTTCATTTCAGGTAAACACAGTCACTTTTCTGCTCAAACGAAGCTACACCTTCACAAAGCTCAAACGTTTCTTGCTCTTACCTGAAAAGCTTTGGATTTTAGAGGACCTGTGGTTTGTATCAGTTTTGCAAGCAGAATTGAACGAGATATGGTGCGTATGTGTAGGAAACACAGTTCTTTTATTCTGAGCATACTCACATTTCCTGCTTGTTTAGAGACTCTAGAAAGCAGGAGCATGCTTCTTGCTCTAAAGCAGAGTATGTTTCATGGATGAGAACTGTGCTGTTTGTTTACATTCAGAAATAGAGTTAAATCCCAGGCTCTGTCTTCCTACAACCAAGACTTCGTTTCAGGTAAACGCAGTCACTTTCCAGCTCAAATGAAGCTACCTCTTTCACAAAGCTCACAGGTTTCTCATTCTTAAGTGAAAAGCGTTGGATGTTAGAGGACCTGTTGTTTGTATCAGTTTCCTAAGCAGAGTTGAACTAGATATGGTCCGTATCTGTAGGAAACACAGTTCTTTAATTCTGAGCACACTCACATTTCCTGCTTGGTTAGAGATTCTAGAAAGCAGGAGCGAGCTTCTTGCTCCAAAGCAGAGGGTGTTTCATGGATGAGAACTGTGCTGTGTGTTTTCAATCAGAAATGGAGTTAAATCCTACGCACTGTGTCTTCCTACAAGCAAGACTTCGTTTCAGGTAAACACAGTCACTTTTCAGCTCAAAGTAAGCTACCTGTTACACGAAGCTCTCTGGTTTCTCAGGTTTAATTCAAAGCATTGGATCTTATAGGACCTGTGGTTTGTATCAGTTTCCTAAGCAGAGTTGATCTAGATATGGTCCGTATGTGTAGGAAATACAGTTCTTTTGTTCTGAGCACACTCACGTTTCCTGATGTATTAGAGACTCTAGAAAGTAAGAGCGTGCATCTTGCTCTAAAGCAGAGTGTGTTTCATGGATGAGAACAATGCTGAGTGTTTCCATTAAGAAATGGAGTTAAATGCCAGCCTCTGTGTCTTCCTACAAGCAAGACTTCGTTTCAGGTAAACGCAGTCACTTTCCAGCTCAAATGAAGCTACCTCTTTCACGAAGCTCACAGGTTTCTCAGTCTTAAGTGAAAAGTGTTGGATGTTAGAGGACCTGTGGTTTGTATCAGTTTCCTAAGCAGAATTGAACGAGATATGGTCCGTATGTGTAGGAAACACAGTTCTTTTGTTCTGAGCACACTCACGTTTCCTTCTGTTTTAGAGAATCTAGAAAGTAAGAGCGTGCATCTTGCTATAAAGCAGAGTGTGTTTCAAGGATGAGAACTGTGCTGTGAGTTTCCATTCAGAAATGGAGTTCAATCCAGGATCTGTTTCTTCCTACAAGCAAGACTTCGTTTCAGCTAAACGCAGTCACTTTTCAGCTCAAACGTAGCTACATCCTTCACGAAGCTCAAACGTTTCTCGCTATTAAATGTAAAGCGTTGGATTTTAGAGGACCTGTGGTTTGTATCAGTTTCCTAAGTAGAATTGAACTAGATATGGTCCGTATGGGTAGGAAACACAGTTCTTTTGTTCTAAGCACACTCACGTTTCCTGCTGTGTTAGAGACTCTAGAAAGCAAGAGCGTGCATCTTGCTCTAAAGCAGAGTGTGTTTCATATATGAGAACTGTGATGTGAGTTTGCATTCAGATATGGAGTTATATCCCAAGCTCTGTGTGTTCCTACAAGCAAGACTTCTTTTCAGGTAAACACAGTCACTTTTCAGCTCAAAGGAAGCTACATCGTTCATGAAGCTCACATGTTTCTTGGTCTTAACTGAAAGGCGTTGGATTTTAGAGGACTTGTTGTTTGTATCAGTTTCCTAAGCAGAGGTGAACTAGATATGGTCCATTTGTGTGGGATACACAGTGCTTTTCTTGTGAGCACACTCACGTTTCGTGCTGTTTTAGAGACTCTAGAAACTAAGAGCGTGCATCTTGCTCTAAAGCAGAGTGTGTTTCATGGAAGAGAACTGTGCTGTGTGTTTTCATTCAGAAATGGAGTTAAATCCCAGGCTCTGTGTCTTCCTACAAGCCAGACTTCGTTTCAGGTAAACACAGTCACTTTTCAGCTCAAAGGAAGCTACAACGTTCACAAGCTCAAACGTTTCTCTGTCTTAATTCAAAAGCATTGGATGTTAGAGGACCTGTGGTTTGTATCAATTTCCTAAGCAGAGTTGAACTAGATATGTTCGGAATAGATAGGAAATACATTTCTTTTGTTCTAAGCACACTCATGTTTCCTGCTGTGTTAGAGACTCTAGAAATCAGGAGCGTGCTTCTTGCTCTAAAGCAGAGTATGTTTCATGGATGATAACTGTGCTGTGTGTTTCCCTTCAGAAATAGAGTTAAATCCCAAGCTCTGTGTCTTCCTACAAGCAAGAATTCGTTTCACATAAAAGCATTCACTTTCCAGCTCAAGTGAAGCTACCTGTTTCACGAAGCTCACAGGTTTCTCAGTCTTAAGTGAAAAGCGTTGCATGTTAGAGGACCTGTGTTTTCTAACAATTTCCTAAGCAGAGTTGATCTAGATATGGTCTGTTTGTGCAGGAAGTACATTTCTTTTGTTCTGAGCACACTCACATTTCCTGCTGTGTTAGAGACTCTAGAAAGCAAGATTGTGCATCTTGCTCTAAAGCAGAGTGTCTTTCATGGATGAGAAATGTGCTGTGTGTTTGCATTCAGAAATGGAGTTAAATCCCACGCTCTGTGTCTTCCTACAAGCAAGACTTCGTTACAGGTGAACGCAGTCAATTTCAGCTCAAATGAAGCTACATCATTCACGAAGCTCACAGGTTTCTCCCTCTTAACTGAAAAGCTTTGGATGTTAGAGGACCTGTGTTTTGTATCAGTTTCCTAAGCAGAATTTAACTACATATGGTCCGTATGTGTAGGAAACTCAGTTCTTTTCTTGTGAGCACTCTCACATTTCCTGCTTTGTTATAGACTCTAGAAAGCATGAGCGTGCTTCTTGCTCTAAAGCAGAGTGTGTTTCATGGATTAGAACTGTGCTGTGTGTTTTCATTCAGAAATGGAGTTAAAACCTAGGCTCTGTGTCTTTCTACAAGCCAGACTTCGTTTCAGGTAAACACAGTCACTTTTCATCTCAAAGGAAGCTACATCGTTCACGAAGCTCACACGTTTCTCGGTCTTAATTCAGAGCATTGGATGTTAGAGGACCTCTGGTTTGTATAAGTTTCCTGAGCAGAGTTGAACTAGATATGGTCCATATGTGTAGGAAAAACAGTTCTTTTGTTCTGAGCACACTCACATTTCCTTCTGTTTTAGAGACTCTAGAAAGTAAGAGCGTGCATCTTGCTCTAAAGCAGAGTTTGTCTCATGGATGATAACTGTGCTGTGTGTTTCCACTCAGAAATGGAGTTAAATCCCAGGCTCTGTGTCTTCCTACAAGCAAGACTTCGTTTCAGCTGAACGCAGTCACTTTTCAGCTCAAAGGAAGCTACATCCTTCACGAAGCTCAATCGTTTATAACTCTTAACTGAAAAGCATTGGACTTTAGAGGACCTGTGGTTTGTATCAGTTTCCTAAGCAGAATTGAAGGAGATATGGTCCGTATGTGTAGGAAACACAGTTCTTTTATCCTGAGCACACTCAATTTCCTGCTTGGTTAGAGACTCTAGAAAGCAGGAGCCTGCTTCTTGCTCTAAAGCAGAGTGTGTTTCAGCGATTAGAACTGTGCTGTGTGTTTCCACTCAGAAATGGAGTTAAATCCCAGGCTCTGTGTCTTCCTACAAGCAAGACTTCGTTTCATCTAAACGCAGTCACTTTTCAGCTCAAACGTAGCTACATCCTTCACGAAGCTCAAAGGTTTCTCGCTCTTAAATGTAAAGCGTTGGATTTTAGAGGACCTTTGGTTTGTATCAGTTTCCTAAGTAGAATTGAACTAGATATGGTCCGTAAGGGTAGGAAACACAGTTCTTTTGTTCTAAGCACACTCAATTTTCTGCTTGGTTAGAGACTCTAGAAAGCAGGAGCGTGCTTCTTGCTCTAAAGCAGAGTATGTTTCACGGATGAGAACTGTGCTGTGTGTTTCCCTTCAGAAATAGGGTTAAATCCCAGGCTCTGTGTCTTCCTACAACCAAGACTTCGTTTCAGGTAAACGCAGTCAATTTCAGCTCAAACGAAGCTACATCAGTCACGAGGCTCATAGGTTTCTCACTCTTAACTCAAAAGCATTGGATGTTAGAGGACCTGTGGTTTGTATCAGTTTCCTAAGCAGAATTGAACTACATATGGTCCGTATGTGTAGGAAACACAGTTCTTTTGTTCTGAGCACACTCACGTTTCCTGCTGTTTTAGAGAATCTAGAAAGTAAAGCGTGCATCTTGCT
The DNA here is from genome assembly GCA_949786405.1 of Onychomys arenicola. Classification (NCBI taxonomy): domain Eukaryota; kingdom Metazoa; phylum Chordata; class Mammalia; order Rodentia; family Cricetidae; genus Onychomys; species Onychomys arenicola. The sequence goes on from OX460367.1 coordinate 24,180,137, forward strand.
CTAAAGCAGACTGTGTTTCATGGATAAGAACTGTGCTGTGTGTTTCCATTCAGATATGGAGTTCAATCCAGGATCTGTGTCTTCCTACAAGCAAGACTTCGTTTCAGCTAAACGCAGTCACTTTCCAGCTCAAATGAAGCTACCTCTTTCACGAAGCTCACAGGTTTCTCATTCTTAAGTGAAAAGCATTGGATGTTAGAGGACCAGTTGTTTGTATCAGTTTCCTATGCAGAGTTGAACTAGATATGGTCTGTATCTGTAGGATACACAGTTCTTTAATTCTGAGCACACTCACATTTCCTGCTTGGTTAGAGACTCTAGAAAGCAGGAGCGAGCTTCTTGCTCCAAAGCAGAGGGTGTTTCATGGATGAGAACTGTGCTGTGTGTTTTCAATCAGAAATGGAGTTAAATCCTAGGCTCTGTGTCTTACTACAAGCAAGACTTCGTTTCAGCTAAACGCAGTCACTTTTCAGCTCAAACAAAGCTACATCCTTCACGCAGCTCAAACGTTTCTCGCTCTTAACTGTAAAGTGTTTGATTTTAGAGGACCTGTGGTTTGTATCAGTTTCCTAAGCAGAATTGAAGGAGATACAGTCCGTATGTGTAGTAAACACAGTTCTTTTATTCTGAGCACACTCAATTTCCTGCTTGGTTAGAGACTCTAGAAAGCAGGAGCGTGCTTCTTGCTCTAAAGCAGAGTATGTTTCATGGAAGAGAACTGTACTGTGTGTTTCCCTTCAGAAATAGAGTAAAATCCCAGGCTCTGTGTCTTCCTACAAGCAAGACTTCGTTTCAGGTAAACGCAGTCAATTTCAGCTCAAACCAAGCTACATCCGTCCCGAAGCTCACAGGTTTCTCACTCTTAACTCAAAAGCATTGGATGGTAGAGGACCTGTAGTTTGTTCAGTTTCCTAAGCAGAATTGAACTACATATGGTCCGTATGTGTAGGAAACACAGTTCTTTTATTCTGAGCACACTCACTTTTCCTGCTGTTATAGAGACTCTAGAAAGTAAGAGCGTGCATCTTGCTCTAAAGCAGAGTGTGTCTCATGGATGATAACTGTGCTGTGTGTTTCCCTTCAGAAATGGAGTTAAATCCCAGGCTGTGTGTCTTCCTAGAAGCAAGACTTCATTTCAGGTAAACACAGTCACTTTTCTGCTCAAACGAAGCTACACCTTCACAAAGCTCAAACGTTTCTTGCTCTTACCTGAAAAGCTTTGGATTTTAGAGGACCTGTGGTTTGTATCAGTTTTGCAAGCAGAATTGAACGAGATATGGTGCGTATGTGTAGGAAACACAGTTCTTTTATTCTGAGCATACTCACATTTCCTGCTTGTTTAGAGACTCTAGAAAGCAGGAGCATGCTTCTTGCTCTAAAGCAGAGTATGTTTCATGGATGAGAACTGTGCTGTTTGTTTACATTCAGAAATAGAGTTAAATCCCAGGCTCTGTCTTCCTACAACCAAGACTTCGTTTCAGGTAAACGCAGTCACTTTCCAGCTCAAATGAAGCTACCTCTTTCACAAAGCTCACAGGTTTCTCATTCTTAAGTGAAAAGCGTTGGATGTTAGAGGACCTGTTGTTTGTATCAGTTTCCTAAGCAGAGTTGAACTAGATATGGTCCGTATCTGTAGGAAACACAGTTCTTTAATTCTGAGCACACTCACATTTCCTGCTTGGTTAGAGATTCTAGAAAGCAGGAGCGAGCTTCTTGCTCCAAAGCAGAGGGTGTTTCATGGATGAGAACTGTGCTGTGTGTTTTCAATCAGAAATGGAGTTAAATCCTACGCACTGTGTCTTCCTACAAGCAAGACTTCGTTTCAGGTAAACACAGTCACTTTTCAGCTCAAAGTAAGCTACCTGTTACACGAAGCTCTCTGGTTTCTCAGGTTTAATTCAAAGCATTGGATCTTATAGGACCTGTGGTTTGTATCAGTTTCCTAAGCAGAGTTGATCTAGATATGGTCCGTATGTGTAGGAAATACAGTTCTTTTGTTCTGAGCACACTCACGTTTCCTGATGTATTAGAGACTCTAGAAAGTAAGAGCGTGCATCTTGCTCTAAAGCAGAGTGTGTTTCATGGATGAGAACAATGCTGAGTGTTTCCATTAAGAAATGGAGTTAAATGCCAGCCTCTGTGTCTTCCTACAAGCAAGACTTCATTTCAGATAAACGCAGTCACTTTTCTGCTCAAAAGAACCTACACCTTCACGAAGTTCAAACGTTTCTTGCTCTTAACTGAAAAAGTTGGATTTTAGAGGACCTGTGATTTGTATGTGTTTCCTCAGCAGAACTGAATGAGATGTGATCTGTATGTGTAGGAAACACAGTTCTTTTATTCTGAGCACACTCACATTTCCTGCTTGGTTAGAGACTCTAGAAAGCAAGAGCGAGCTTCTTGCTCTAAAGCAGAGTGTGATTAATGGATGACAACTGTGCTGTGTGTTTCCTGTCAGAAATAGAGTGAAATTCCAGGCTCTGTGTCTTCCTACAAGCAAGACTTCGTTTCAGGTAAACGCAGTCACTTTCCAGCTCAAATGAAGCTACCTCTTTCAGGAAGCTCACATGTTTCTCAGTCTTAACTGAAAAGCGTTGGAGGTGAGAGGACCTGTGGTTTGTATCAGTTTCCTAAGCAGAGTTGATCTAGATATGGTCCGTATGTGTAGGAAACACAGTTCTTTTGTTCTGAGCACACTCACGTTTCCTGCTGTTTTAGAGAATCTAGAAAGTAAGAGCGTGCATCTTGCTCTAAAGCAGAGTGTGTTTCATGTATGAGGACAGTGCTGAGTGTTTCCATTCATAAATGGAGTTAAATCCCAGGCTCTGTGTCTTCCTACAAGCAAGAATTCGTTTCAGGTAAACGCAGTCACTTTTCAGCTCAAATGAAGCTACCTGTTACACGAAGCTCTCAGGTTTCTCAGTCTTAAGTGAAAATCGTTGGATGTTAGAGGACCTGTGGTTTGTATAAGTTTCCTAAGCAGAGTTGATCTAGATATGGTCCGTATGTGTAGGAAATACAGTTCTTTTGTTCTGAGCACACTCACGTTTCCTGATGTATTAGAGACTCTAGAAAGTAAGACCGTGCATCTTGCTCTAAATCAGAGTGTGTTTCATGGATGAGAACTGTGCTGTGTGTTTACCTTCAGAAATAGAGTTAAATCTCAGGCTCTGTGTCTTCCTACAAGCAAGACTTCGTTTCAGGTAAACACAGTCACTTTTCAGCTCACAGGAAGCTACATCATTCACGAAGCTCACACGTTTCTCGGTCTTAATTCAAACCATTGGATGTTAGAGGACCTCTGGTTTGTATAAGTTTCCTAAGCAGAGTTGAACTAGATATGGTCCATATGTGTAGGAAACACAGTTCTTTTGTTCTGAGCACACTCACGTTTCCTGCTGTTATAGAGACTCTAGAAAGTAAGAGCGTGCATCTTGCTCTAAAGCAGAGTGTGTCTCAAGGATGATAACTGTGCTGTGTGTTTCCATTCAGAAATGGAGTAAATCCCAGGCTCTGTGTCTTCCTACAAGCAAGACTTCGTTTCAGCTGAACGCAGTCACTTTTCAGGTCATAGGAAGCTACATCCTTCACAAAGCTCAAACGTTTATCACTCTTAACTGAAAAGCATTGGATTTTAGAGGACCTGTGGTTTGTATCAGTTTCCTAAGCAGAATTGAAGGAGATATGGTCCGTATATGTAGGAAACACAGTTCTTTTATTCTGAGCACACTCAATTTCCTGCTTGGTTAGAGACTCTAGAAAGCAGGAGCGTGCTTCTTGCTCTAAAGCAGAGTATGTTTCATGGATGAGAACTGTGCTGTGTGTTTCCCTTCAGAAATAGAGTTAAATCCCAGGCTCTGTGTCTTCCTACAAGCAAGACTTCGTTTCAGGTAAACGCAGTCAATTTCAGCTCAAACGAAGCTACATCCTTCACGAAGCTCACTGGTTTCTCACTCTTAACTCAAAAGCATTGGATGTTAGAGGACCTGTGGTTTGTTCAGTTTCCTAAGCAGAATTGAACTAGATATGTTCCGTATGTGTAGGAAACACAGTTCTTTTATTCTGAGCACACTCACATTTCCTCCTTGGTTAGAGACTCTAGAAAGCAGGAGCGTGCTTCTTGCTCTAAAGCAGAGTGTGTTTCATGGATTAGAACTGTGCTGTGTGTTTCCCTTCAGAAATGGAGTTAAATCCCAGGGTCTGTGTCTTCCTACATACAAGACATCTTTTCAGATAAACGCAGTCACTTATCAGCTCAAACGAAGGTTCATCGTTCACGAAGCTCACACGTTTTTCGCTCTTAACGGAAAAGGGTTGGATTTTAGAGGACTTGTGGTTTGTATCAGTTTCCTAAGCAGAGGTGAACTAGATATTGTCCATATATGTAGGAAACACAGGTCTTTTGTTGTGAGCACACTCACATTTCCTGCTGATTTAGAGACTCTAGAAAGCAAGAGTGTGCATCTTGCTCTAAAGCAGAGTGTGTTTCATATATGAGAACTGTGATGTGTGTTTGCATTCAGAAATGGAGGTAAATCCTAGGCTCTGTGTCTTCCTACAAGCAAGAATTCGTTTCAGGTAAACACAGTCACTTTTCAGCTCAAAGGAACCTACCTCTTTCACGAAGCTCACAGATTTCTCAGTCTTAAGTGAAAAGCCTTGGATGTTAGAGGACCTGTGGTTTGTATCAGTTTCCTAAGGAGAGTTGAACTAGATATGTTCCGTATCTGTAGTAAGAAGATTTCTTTTATTTGAGCACACTCACATTTCCTGCAGTGTTAGAGAATCTAGAAAGCAGGAGCGTGCATCGAGCTCTAAAGCAGAGTGTGTTTCATGGATGAGAACTGTGCTGTGTGTTTCCCTTCAGTAATGGAGTTAAATCCCAGGCTGTGTGTCTTCCTAGAAGCAAGACTTCATTTCAGGTAAACACAGTCACTTTTCTGCTCAAACGAAGCTACACCTTCACAAAGCTCAAACGTTTCTTGCTCTTACCTGAAAAGCGTTGGATTTTAGAGGACCTGTGGTTTGTATCAGTTTCCTCAGCAGAAATGAACTAGATAATATCCGTATGTGTAGGAAACACAGTTCTTTTATTCTGAGCACACTCACATTTCCTGCTTGGTTAGAGACTCTAAAAAGAAAGAGCGTGCGTCTTGCTCTAAAGCAGAGTGTGTTTCATGTATGAGGACAGTGCTGAGTGTTTCCACTCATAAATGGAGTTAAATCCCAGGCTCTGTGTCTTCCTACAAGCAAGAATTCATTTCAGGTAAACGCAGTCACTTTTCAGCTCAAATGAAGCTACCTGTTACACGAAGATCTCAGGTTTCTCAGTCTTAAGTGAAAATCGTTGGATGTTAGAGGACCTGTGGTTTGTATAAGTTTCCTAAGCAGAGTTGATCTAGATATGGTCTGTATGTGTAGGAAATACAGTTCTTTTGTTCTGAGCACACTCACGTTTCCTGATGTATTAGAGACTCTAGAAAGTAAGACCGTGCATCTTGCTCTAAATCAGAGTGTGTTTCATGGATGAGAACTGTGCTGTGTGTTTACCTTCAGAAATAGAGTTAAATCTCAGGCTCTGTGTCTTCCTACAAGCAAGACTTCGTTTCAGGTAAACACAGTCACTTTTCAGCTCACAGGAAGCTACATCATTCACGAAGCTCACACGTTTCTCGGTCTTAATTCAAACCATTGGATGTTAGAGGACCTCTGGTTTGTATAAGTTTCCTAAGCAGAGTTGAACTAGATATGGTCCATATGTGTAGGAAACACAGTTCTTTTGTTCTGAGCACACTCACGTTTCCTGCTGTTATAGAGACTCTAGAAAGTAAGAGCGTGCATCTTGCTCTAAAGCAGAGTGTGTCTCATGGATGATAACTGTGCTGTGTGTTTCCATTCAGAAATGGAGTAAATCCCAGGCTCTGTGTCTTCCTACAAGCAAGACTTCGTTTCAGCTGAACGCAGACACTTTTCAGGTCAAAGGAAGCTACATCCTTCACAAAGCTCAAACGTTTATCACTCTTAACTGAAAAGCATTGGATTTTAGAGGACCTGTGGTTTGTATCAGTTTCCTAAGCAGAATTGAAGGAGATATGGTCCGTATATGTAGGAAACACAGTTCTTTTATTCTGAGCACACTCAATTTCCTGCTTGGTTAGAGACTCTAGAAAGCAGGAGCGTGCTTCTTGCTCTAAAGCAGAGTATGTTTCATGGATGAGAACTGTGCTGTGTGTTTCCCTTCAGAAATAGAGTTAAATCCCAGACTCTGTGTCTTCCTACAAGCAAGACTTCGTTTCAGGTAAACGCAGTCAATTTCAGCTCAAACGAAGCTACATCCGTCACGAAGCTCACTGGTTTCTCACTCTTAACTCAAAAGCATTGGATGTTAGAGGACCTGTGGTTTGTTCAGTTTCCTAAGCAGAATTGAACTAGATATGTTCCGTATGTGTAGGAAACACAGTTCTTTTATTCTGAGCACACTCACATTTCCTCCTTGGTTAGAGACTCTAGAAAGCAGGAGCGTGCTTCTTGCTCTAAAGCAGAGTGTGTTTCATGGATTAGAACTGTGCTGTGTGTTTCCCTTCAGAAATGGAGTTAAATCCCAGGGTCTGTGTCTTCCTACATACAAGACATCTTTTCCGATAAACACAGTCACTTATCAGCTGAAACGAAGGTTCATCGTTCACGAAGCTCACACGTTTTTCGCTCTTAACGGAAAAGGGTTGGATTTTAGAGGACTTGTGGTTTGTATCAGTTTCCTAAGCAGAGGTGAACTAGATATTGTCCATATATGTAGGAAACACAGGTCTTTTGTTGTGAGCACACTCACATTTCCTGCTGATTTAGAGACTCTAGAAAGCAAGAGTGTGCATCTTGCTCTAAAGCAGAGTGTGTTTCATATATGAGAACTGTGATGTGTGTTTGCATTCAGAAATGGAGGTAAATCCTAGGCTCTGTGTCTTCCTACAAGCAAGAATTCGTTTCAGGTAAACACAGTCACTTTTCAGCTCAAAGGAACCTACCTCTTTCACGAAGCTCACAGATTTCTCAGTCTTAAGTGAAAAGCCTTGGATGTTAGAGGACCTGTGGTTTGTATCAGTTTCCTAAGGAGAGTTGAACTAGATATGTTCCGTATCTGTAGTAAGAAGATTTCTTTTATTTGAGCACACTCACATTTCCTGCAGTGTTAGAGAATCTAGAAAGCAGGAGCGTGCATCGAGCTCTAAAGCAGAGTGTGTTTCATGGATGAGAACTGTGCTGTGTGTTTCCCTTCAGTAATGGAGTTAAATCCCAGGCTGTGTGTCTTCCTAGAAGCAAGACTTCATTTCAGGTAAACACAGTCACTTTTCTGCTCAAACGAAGCTACACCTTCACAAAGCTCAAACGTTTCTTGCTCTTACCTGAAAAGCGTTGGATTTTAGAGGACCTGTGGTTTGTATCAGTTTCCTCAGCAGAAATGAACTAGATAATATCCGTATGTGTAGGAAACACAGTTCTTTTATTCTGAGCACACTCACATTTCCTGCTTGGTTAGAGACTCTAAAAAGAAAGAGCGTGCGTCTTGCTCTAAAGCAGAGTGTGTTTCATGTATGAGGACAGTGCTGAGTGTTTCCACTCATAAATGGAGTTAAATCCCAGGCTCTGTGTCTTCCTACAAGCAAGAATTCGTTTCAGGTAAACGCAGTCACTTTTCAGCTCAAATGAAGCTACCTGTTACACGAAGATCTCAGGTTTCTCAGTCTTAAGTGAAAATCGTTGGATGTTAGAGGACCTGTGGTTTGTATAAGTTTCCTAAGCAGAGTTGATCTAGATATGGTCCGTATGTGTAGGAAATACAGTTCTTTTGTTCTGAGCACACTCACGTTTCCTGATGTATTAGAGACTCTAGAAAGTAAGACCGTGCATCTTGCTCTAAATCAGAGTGTGTTTCATGGATGAGAACTGTGCTGTGTGTTTACCTTCAGAAATAGAGTTAAATCTCAGGCTCTGTGTCTTCCTACAAGCAAGACTTCGTTTCAGGTAAACACAGTCACTTTTCAGCTCACAGGAAGCTACATCATTCACGAAGCTCACACGTTTCTCGGTCTTAATTCAAACCATTGGATGTTAGAGGACCTCTGGTTTGTATAAGTTTCCTAAGCAGAGTTGAACTAGATATGGTCCATATGTGTAGGAAACACAGTTCTTTTGTTCTGAGCACACTCACGTTTCCTGCTGTTATAGAGACTCTAGAAAGTAAGAGCGTGCATCTTGCTCTAAAGCAGAGTGTGTCTCATGGATGATAACTGTGCTGTGTGTTTCCATTCAGAAATGGAGTAAATCCCAGGCTCTGTGTCTTCCTACAAGCAAGACTTCGTTTCAGCTGAACGCAGTCACTTTTGAGGTCAAAGGAAGCTACATCCTTCACGAAGCTCAAACGTTTATCACTCCTAACTGAAAAGCATTGGATTTTAGAGGACCTGTGGTTTGTATCAGTTTCCTAAGCAGAATTGAAGGAGATATGGTCCGTATATGTAGGAAACACAGTTCTTTTATTCTGAGCACACTCAATTTCCTGCTTGGTTAGAGACTCTAGAAAGCAGGAGCGTGCTTCTTGCTCTAAAGCAGAGTATGTTTCATGGATGAGAACTGTGCTGTGTGTTTCCCTTCAGAAATAGAGTTAAATCCCAGACTCTGTGTCTTCCTACAAGCAAGACTTCGTTTCAGGTAAACGCAGTCAATTTCAGCTCAAAGGAAGCTACATCCGTCACGAAGCTCACTGGTTTCTCACTCTTAACTCAAAAGCATTGGATGTTAGAGGACCTGTGGTTTGTTCAGTTTCCTAAGCAGAATTGAACTAGATATGTTCCGTATGTGTAGGAAACACAGTTCTTTTATTCTGAGCACACTCACATTTCCTTCTTGGTTAGAGACTCTAGAAAGCAGGAGCGTGCTTCTTGCTCTAAAGCAGAGTGTGTTTCATGGATTAGAACTGTGCTGTGTGTTTCCCTTCAGAAATGGAGTTAAATCCCAGGGTCTGTGTCTTCCTACATACAAGACATCTTTTCAGATAAACGCAGTCACTTATCAGCTCAAACGAAGGTTCATCGTTCACGAAGCTCACACGTTTTTCGCTCTTAACGGAAAAGGGTTGGATTTTAGAGGACTTGTGGTTTGTATCAGTTTCCTAAGCAGAGGTGAACTAGATATTGTCCATATATGTAGGAAACACAGGTCTTTTGTTGTGAGCACACTCACATTTCCTGCTGATTTAGAGACTCTAGAAAGCAAGAGTGTGCATCTTGCTCTAAAGCAGAGTGTGTTTCATATATGAGAACTGTGATGTGTGTTTGCATTCAGAAATGGAGGTAAATCCTAGGCTCTGTGTCTTCCTACAAGCAAGAATTCGTTTCAGGTAAACACAGTCACTTTTCAGCTCAAAGGAACCTACCTCTTTCACGAAGCTCACAGATTTCTCAGTCTTAAGTGAAAAGCCTTGGATGTTAGAGGACCTGTGGTTTGTATCAGTTTCCTAAGCAGAATTGAACTAGATATGGTCCGTATGTGTAGGAAATACAGTTCTTTTGTTCTGAGCACACTCACGTTTCCTGATGTATTAGAGACTCTAGAAAGTAAGACCGTGCATCTTGCTCTAAATCAGAGTGTGTTTCATGGATGAGAACTGTGCTGTGTGTTTACCTTCAGAAATAGAGTTAAATCTCAGGCTCTGTGTCTTCCTACAAGCAAGACTTCGTTTCAGGTAAACACAGTCACTTTTCAGCTCACAGGAAGCTACATCATTCACGAAGCTCACACGTTTCTCGGTCTTAATTCAAACCATTGGATGTTAGAGGACCTCTTGTTTGTATAAGTTTCCTAAGCAGAGTTGAACTAGATATGGTCCATATGTGTAGGAAACACAGTTCTTTTGTTCTGAGCACACTCACGTTTCCTGCTGTTATAGAGACTCTAGAAAGTAAGAGCGTGCATCTTGCTCTAAAGCAGAGTGTGTCTCATGGATGATAACTGTGCTGTGTGTTTCCATTCAGAAATGGAGTAAATCCCAGGCTCTGTGTCTTCCTACAAGCAAGACTTCGTTGCAGCTGAACGCAGTCACTTTTGAGGTCAAAGGAAGCTACATCCTTCACGAAGCTCAAACGTTTATCACTCTTAATTGAAAAGCATTGGATTTTAGAGGACCTGTGGTTTGTATCAGTTTCCTAAGCAGAATTGAAGGAGATATGGTCCGTATATGTAGGAAACACAGTTCTTTTATTCTGAGCACACTCAATTTCCTGCTTGGTTAGAGACTCTAGAAAGCAGGAGCGTGCTTCTTGCTCTAAAGCAGAGTATGTTTCATGCATGAGAACTGTACTGTGGGTTTCCCTTCAGAAATAGAGTAAAATCCCAGCCTCTGTGTCTTCCTACAAGCAAGACTTCGTTTCAGGTAAACGCAGTCAATTTCAACTCAAACGAAGCTATATACATCACAAAGCTCACAGGTTTCTCACTCTTAACTCAAAAGCATTGGATGTTAGAGGACCTGTGGTTTGTATCAGTTTCCTAAGCAGAATTGAACTACATGTGGTCTGTATGTGTAGGAAACACAGTTCTTTTATTCTGAGCACACTCATATTTCCTGCTTGGTTAGAGACTCTAGAAAGCAGGAGCATGCTTCTTGCTCTAAAGAAGAGTGTGTTTCATGGATTAGAACTGTGCTGTGTGTTTTCATTCAGAAATGGAGTTAAAACCTAGGCTCTGTGTCTTCCTACAAGCCAAAATTCGTTTCAGGTAAACACAGTCACTTTTCATCTCAAAGGAAGCTACATCGTTCACGAAGCTCACACGTTTCTCGGTCTTAATTCAGAGCATTGGATGTTAGAGGACCTCTGGTTTGTATAAGTTTCCTGAGCAGAGTTGAACTAGATATGGTCCATATGTGTAGGAAACACAGTTCTTTTGTTCTGAGCACACTCACATTTCCTGCTTGTTTAGAGACTCTAGAAAGTATGAGCATCCTTCTTGCTCTAAAGCAGAGTATGTTTCATGGATGAGAACTCTGCTGTGTGTTTACCTTCAGAAATAGAGTTAAATCTCAGGCTCTGTGTCTTCCTACAAGCAAGACTTCGTTTCAGGTAAACACAGTCACTTTCCAGCTCAAATGAAGCTACATCCTTCAAGAAGCTCAATCGTTTATAACTCTTAACTGAAAAGCGTTGGATGTTAGAGGACCTGTGGTTTGTATCAGTTTCCTAAGCAGAGTTTATCTAGATATGGTCCGTATGTGTAGGAAACACAGTTCTTTTGTTCAGAGCACACTCACGTTTCCTGCTGTTTTAGAGAATCTAGAAAGTAAGAGCGTGCATCTTGCTCTAAAGCAGAGTGTGTTTCATGGATGAGAACTGTGCTGTCTGTTTCCATTCAGAAATGGAGTTCAATCCAGGATCTGTGTCTTCCTACAAGCAAGACTTCGTTTCATCTAAACGCAGTCACTTTTCAGCTCAAACGTAGCTACATCCTTCACGAAGCTCAAAGGTTTCTCGCTCTTAAATGTAAAGCGTTGGATTTTAGAGGACCTTTGGTTTGTATCAGTTTCCTAAGTAGAATTGAACTAGATATGGTCCGTAAGGGTAGGAAACACAGTTCTTTTGTTCTAAGCACACTCAATTTTCTGCTTGGTTAGAGACTCTAGAAAGCAGGAGCGTGCTTCTTGCTCTAAAGCAGAGTATGTTTCACGGATGAGAACTGTGCTGTGTGTTTCCCTTCAGAAATAGGGTTAAATCCCAGGCTCTGTGTCTTCCTACAACCAAGACTTCGTTTCAGGTAAACGCAGTCAATTTCAGCTCAAACGAAGCTACATCAGTCACGAGGCTCATAGGTTTCTCACTCTTAACTCAAAAGCATTGGATGTTAGAGGACCTGTGGTTTGTATCAGTTTCCTAAGCAGAATTGAACTACATATGGTCCGTATGTGTAGGAAACACAGTTCTTTTGTTCTGAGCACACTCACGTTTCCTGCTGTTTTAGAGAATCTAGAAAGTAAAAGCGTGCATCTTGCTCTAAAGCAGACTGTGTTTCATGGATAAGAAGTGTGCTGTGTGTTTCCATTCAGATATGGAGTTCAATCCAGGATCTGTGTCTTCCTACAAGCAAGACTTCGTTTCAGCTAAACGCAGTCACTTTCCAGCTCAAATGAAGCTACCTCTTTCACGAAGCTCACAGGTTTCTCATTCTTAAGTGAAAAGCATTGGATGTTAGAGGACCAGTTGTTTGTATCAGTTTCCTATGCAGAGTTGAACTAGATATGGTCTGTATCTGTAGGATACACAGTTCTTTAATTCTGAGCACACTCACATTTCCTGCTTGGTTAGAGACTCTAGAAAGCAGGAGCGAGCTTCTTGCTCCAAAGCAGAGGGTGTTTCATGGATGAGAACTGTGCTGTGTGTTTTCAATCAGAAATGGAGTTAAATCCTAGGCTCTGTGTCTTCCTACAAGCAAGACTTCGTTTCAGCTAAACGCAGTCACTTTTCAGCTCAAACAAAGCTACATCCTTCACGAAGCTCAAACGTTTCTCGCTCTTAACTGTAAAGTGTTTGATTTTAGAGGACCTGTGGTTTGTATCAGTTTCCTAAGCAGAATTGAAGGAGATACGGTCCGTATGTGTAGTAAACACAGTTCTTTTCTTCTGAGCACACTCAATTTCCTGCTTGGTTAGAGACTCTAGAAAGCAGGAGCGTGCTTCTTGCTCTAAAGCAGAGTATGTTTCATGGAAGAGAACTGTACTGTGTGTTTCCCTTCAGAAATAGAGTAAAATCCCAGGCTCTGTGTCTTCCTACAAGCAAGACTTCGTTTCAGGTAAACGCAGTCAATTTCAGCTCATACCAAGCTACATCCGTCCCGAAGCTCACAGGTTTCTCACTCTTAACTCAAAAGCATTGGATGTCAGAGGACCTGTAGTTCGTTCAGTTTCCTAAGCAGAATTGAACTACATATGGTCCGTATGTGTAGGAAACACAGTTCTTTTATTCTGAGCACACTCACATTTCCTGCTGTTATAGAGACTCTAGAAAGTAAGAGCGTGCATCTTGCTCTAAAGCAGAGTGTGTCTCATGGATGATAACTGTGCTGTGTGTTTCTCTTCAGAAATGGAGTTAAATCCCAGGCTGTGTGTCTTCCTAGAAGCAAGACTTCATTTCAGGTAAACACAGTCACTTTTCTGCTCAAACGAAGCTACACCTTCACAAAGCTCAAATGTTTCTTGCTCTTACCTGAAAAGCTTTGGATTTTAGAGGACCTGTGGTTTGTATCAGTTTTGCAAGCAGAATTGAACGAGATATGGTGCGTATGTGTAGGAAACACAGTTCTTTTATTCTGAGCATACTCACATTTCCTGCTTGTTTAGAGACTCTAGAAAGCAGGAGCATGCTTCTTGCTCTAAAGCAGAGTATGTTTCATGGATGAGAACTGTGCTGTTTGTTTACATTCAGAAATAGAGTTAAATCCCAGGCTCTGTCTTCCTACAACCAAGACTTCGTTTCAGGTAAACGCAGTCACTTTCCAGCTCAAATGAAGCTACCTCTTTCACAAAGCTCACAGGTTTCTCATTCTTAAGTGAAAAGCGTTGGATGTTAGAGGACCTGTTGTTTGTATCAGTTTCCTAAGCAGAGTTGAACTAGATATGGTCCGTATCTGTAGGAAACACAGTTCTTTAATTCTGAGCACACTCACATTTCCTGCTTGGTTAGAGATTCTAGAAAGCAGGAGCGAGCTTCTTGCTCCAAAGCAGAGGGTGTTTCATGGATGAGAACTGTGCTGTGTGTTTTCAATCAGAAATGGAGTTAAATCCTACGCACTGTGTCTTCCTACAAGCAAGACTTCGTTTCAGGTAAACACAGTCACTTTTCAGCTCAAAGTAAGCTACCTGTTACACGAAGCTCTCTGGTTTCTCAGGTTTAATTCAAAGCATTGGATCTTATAGGACCTGTGGTTTGTATCAGTTTCCTAAGCAGAGTTGATCTAGATATGGTATGTATGTGTCGGAAATACAGTTCTTTTGTTCTGAGCACACTCACGTTTCCTGATGTATTAGAGACTCTAGAAAGTAAGAGCGTGCATCTTGCTCTAAAGCAGAGTGTGTTTCATGGATGAGAACAATGCTGAGTGTTTCCATTCAGAAATGGAGTTAAATGCCAGCCTCTGTGTCTTCCTACAAGCAAGACTTCATTTCAGGTAAACGCAGTCACTTTTCTGCTCAAAAGAACCTACACCTTCACGAAGTTCAAACGTTTCTTGCTCTTAACTGAAAAAGTTGGATTTTAGAGGACCTGTGATTTGTATGAGTTTCCTCAGCAGAACTGAATGAGATATGGTCTGTATGTGTAGGAAACACAGTTCTTTTATTCTGAGCACACTCACATTTCCTGCTTGGTTAGAGACTCTAGAAAGCAAGAGCGAGCTTCTTGCTCTAAAGCAGAGTGTGATTAATGGAATACAACTGTGCTGTGTGTTTCCTGTCAGAAATAGAGTGAAATTCCAGGCTCTGTGTCTTCCTACAAGCAAGACTTCGTTTCAGGTAAACGCAGTCACTTTCCAGCTCAAATGAAGCTACCTCTTTCAGGAAGCTCACATGTTTCTCAGTCTTAACTGAAAAGCGTTGGAGGTGAGAGGACCTGTGGTTTGTATCAGTTTCCTAAGCAGAGTTGATCTAGATATGGTCCGTATGTGTAGGAAACACAGTTCTTTTGTTCTGAGCACACTCACGTTTCCTGCTCTTTTAGAGAATCTAGAAAGTAAGAGCGTGCATCTTGCTCTAAAGCAGAGTGTGTCTCATGGATGATAACTGTGCTGTGTGTTTCCATTCAGAAATGGAGTAAATCCCAGGTTCTGTGTCTTCCTACAAGCAAGACTTCGTTTCAGCTGAACGCAGTCACTTTTCAGGTCAAAGGAAGCTACATCCTTCACAAATCTCAAACGTTTATCACTCTTAACTGAAAAGCATTGGATTTTAGAGGACCTGTGGTTTGTATCAGTTTCCTAAGCAGAATTGAAGGAGATATGGTCTGTATATGTAGGAAACACAGTTCTTTTATTCTGAGCACACTCAATTTCCTGCTTGGTTAGAGACTCTAGAAAGCAGGAGCGTGCTTCTTGCTCTAAAGCAGAGTATGTTTCATGGATGAGAACTGTGCTGTGTGTTTCCCTTCAGAAATAGAGTTAAATCCCAGGCTCTGTGTCTTCCTACAAGCAAGACTTCGTTTCAGGTAAACATAGTCAATTTCAGCTCAAACGAAGCTACATCCGTCACGAAGCTCACAGGTTTCTCACTCTTAACTCAAAAGCATTGGATGTTAGAGGACCTGTGGTTTGTTCAGTTTCCTAAGCAGAATTGAACTAGATATGTTCCGTATGTGTAGGAAACACAGTTCTTTTATTCTGAGCACACTCACATTTCCTCCTTGGTTAGAGACTCTAGAAAGCAGGAGCGTGCTTCTTGCTCTAAAGCAGAGTGTGTTTCATGGATTAGAACTGTGCTGTGTGTTTCCCTTCAGAAATGGAGTTAAATCCCAGGGTCTGTGTCTTCCTACATACAAGACATCTTTTCCGATAAACGCAGTCACTTATCAGCTGAAACGAAGGTTCATCGTTCACGAAGCTCACACGTTTTTCGCTCTTAACGGAAAAGGGTTGGATTTTAGAGGACTTGTGGTTTGTATCAGTTTCCTAAGCAGAGGTGAACTAGATATTGTCCATATATGTAGGAAACACAGGTCTTTTGTTGTGAGCACACTCACATTTCCTGCTGATTTAGAGACTCTAGAAAGCAAGAGTGTGCATCTTGCTCTAAAGCAGAGTGTGTTTCATATATGAGAACTGTGATGTGTGTTTGCATTCAGAAATGGAGGTAAATCCTAGGCTCTGTGTCTTCCTACAAGCAAGAATTCGTTTCAGGTAAACACAGTCACTTTTCAGCTCAAAGGAACCTACCTCTTTCACGAAGCTCACAGATTTCTCAGTCTTAAGTGAAAAGCCTTGGATGTTAGAGGACCTGTGGTTTGTATCAGTTTCCTAAGGAGAGTTGAACTAGATATGTTCCGTATCTGTAGTAAGAAGATTTCTTTTATTTGAGCACACTCACATTTCCTGCAGTGTTAGAGAATCTAGAAAGCAGGAGCGTGCATCGAGCTCTAAAGCAGAGTGTGTTTCATGGATGAGAACTGTGCTGTGTGTTTCCCTTCAGTAATAGAGTTAAATCCCAGGCTGTGTGTCTTCCTAGAAGCAAGACTTCATTTCAGGTAAACACAGTCACTTTTCTGCTCAAACGAAGCTACACCTTCACAAAGCTGAAACGTTTCTTGCTCTTACCTGAAAAGCGTTGGATTTTAGAGGACCTGTGGTTTGTATCAGTTTCCTCAGCAGAAATGAACTAGATAATATCTGTATGTGTAGGAAACACAGTTCTTTTATTCTGAGCACACTCACATTTCCTGCTTGGTTAGAGACTCTAAAAAGAAAGAGCGTGCGTCTTGCTCTAAAGCAGAGTGTGTTTCATGTATGAGGACAGTGCTGAGTGTTTCCACTCATAAATGGAGTTAAATCCCAGGCTCTGTGTCTTCCTACAAGCAAGAATTCGTTTCAGGTAAACGCAGTCACTTTTCAGCTCAAATGAAGCTACCTGTTACACGAAGCTCTCAGGTTTCTCAGTCTTAAGTGAAAATCGTTGGATGTTAGAGGACCTGTGGTTTGCATAAGTTTCCTAAGCAGAGTTGATCTAGATATGGTCCGTATGTGTAGGAAATACAGTTCTTTTGTTCTGAGCACACTCACGTTTCCTGATGTATTAGAGACTCTAGAAAGTAAGACCGTGCATCTTGCTCTAAATCAGAGTGTGTTTCATGGATGAGAACTGTGCTGTGTGTTTACCTTCAGAAATAGAGTTAAATCTCAGGCTCTGTGTCTTCCTACAAGCAAGACTTCGTTTCAGGTAAACACAGTCACTTTTCAGCTCACAGGAAGCTACATCATTCACGAAGCTCACACGTTTCTCGGTCTTAATTCAAACCATTGGATGTTAGAGGACCTCTGGTTTGTATAAGTTTCCTAAGCAGAGTTGAACTAGATATGGTCCATATGTGTAGGAAACACAGTTCTTTTGTTCTGAGCACTCTCACGTTTCCTGCTGTTATAGAGACTCTAGAAAGTAAGAGCGTGCATCTTGCTCTAAAGCAGAGTGTGTCTCATGGATGATAACTGTGCTGTGTGTTTCCATTCAGAAATGGAGTAAATCCCAGGCTCTGTGTCTTCCTACAAGCAAGACTTCGTTTCAGCTGAACGCAGTCACTTTTCAGGTCAAAGGAAGCTACATCCTTCACGAAGCTCAAACGTTTATCACTCTTAACTGAAAAGCATTGGATTTTAGAGGACCTGTGGTTTGTATCAGTTTCCTAAGCAGAATTGAAGGAGATATGGTCCGTATATGTAGGAAACACAGTTCTTTTATTCTGAGCACACTCAATTTCCTTCTTGGTTAGAGACTCTAGAAAGCAGGAGCGTGCTTCTTGCTCTAAAGCAGAGTATGTTTCATGGATGAGAACTGTGTTGTGTGTTTCCCTTCAGAAATAGAGTTAAATCCCAGGCTCTGTGTCTTCCTACAAGCAAGACTTCGTTTCAGGTAAACACAGTCAATTTCAGCTCAAACGAAGCTACATCCGTCACGAAGCTCACAGGTTTCTCACTCTTAACTCAAAAGCATTGGATGTTAGAGGACCTGTGGTTTGTTCAGTTTCCTAAGCAGAATTGAACTAGATATGTTCCGTATGTGTAGGAATCACAGTTCTTTTATTCTGAGCACACTCACATTTCCTCCTTGGTTAGAGACTCTAGAAAGCAGGAGCGTGCTTCTTGCTCTAAAGCAGAGTGTGTTTCATGGATTAGAACTGTGCTGTGTGTTTCCCTTCAGAAATGGAGTTAAATCCCAGGGTCTGTGTCTTCCTACATACAAGACATCTTTTCAGATAAACGCAGTCACTTATCAGCTCAAACGAAGGTTCATCGTTCACGAAGCTCACACGTTTTTCGCTCTTAACGGAAAAGGGTTGGATTTTAGAGGACTTGTGGTTTGTATCAGTTTCCTAAGCAGAGGTGAACTAGATATTGTCCATATATGTAGGAAACACAGGTCTTTTGTTGTGAGCACACTCACATTTCCTGCTGATTTAGAGACTCTAGAAAGCAAGAGTGTGCATCTTGCTCTAAAGCAGAGTGTGTTTCATATATGAGAACTGTGATGTGTGTTTGCATTCAGAAATGGAGGTAAATCCTAGGCTCTGTGTCTTCCTACAAGCAAGAATTCGTTTCAGGTAAACACAGTCACTTTTCAGCTCAAAGGAACCTACCTCTTTCACGAAGCTCACAGATTTCTCAGTCTTAAGTGAAAAGCCTTGGATGTTAGAGGACCTGTGGTTTGTATCAGTTTCCTAAGGAGAGTTGAACTAGATATGTTCCGTATCTGTAGTAAGAAGATTTCTTTTATTTGAGCACACTCACATTTCCTGCAGTGTTAGAGAATCTAGAAAGCAGGAGCGTGCATCGAGCTCTAAAGCAGAGTGTGTTTCATGGATGAGAACTGTGCTGTGTGTTTCCCTTCAGTAATGGAGTTAAATCCCAGGCTGTGTGTCTTCCTAGAAGCAAGACTTCATTTCAGGTAAACACAGTCACTTTTCTGCTCAAACGAAGCTACACCTTCACAAAGCTCAAACGTTTCTTGCTCTTACCTGAAAAGCGTTGGATTTTAGAGGACCTGTGGTTTGTATCAGTTTCCTCAGCAGAAATGAACTAGATAATATCCGTATGTGTAGGAAACACAGTTCTTTTATTCTGAGCACACTCACATTTCCTGCTTGGTTAGAGACTCTAAAAAGAAAGAGCTTGCGTCTTGCTCTAAAGCAGAGTGTGTTTCATGTATGAGGACAGTGCTGAGTGTTTCCACTCATAAATGGAGTTAAATCCCAGGCTCTGTGTCTTCCTACAAGCAAGAATTCGTTTCAGGTAAACGCAGTCACTTTTCAGCTCAAATGAAGCTACCTGTTACACGAAGCTCTCAGGTTTCTCAGTCTTAAGTGAAAATCGTTGGATGTTAGAGGACCTGTGGTTTGTATCAGTTTCCTAAGCAGAGTTGATCTAGATATGGTCCGTATGTGTAGGAAATACAGTTCTTTTGTTCTGAGCACACTCACGTTTCCTGATGTATTAGAGACTCTAGAAAGTAAGACCGTGCATCTTGCTCTAAATCAGAGTGTGTTTCATGGATGAGAACTGTGCTGTGTGTTTACCTTCAGAAATAGAGTTAAATCTCAGGCTCTGTGTCTTCCTACAAGCAAGACTTCGTTTCAGGTAAACACAGTCACTTTTCAGCTCACAGGAAGCTACATCATTCACGAAGCTCACACGTTTCTCGGTCTTAATTCAAACCATTGGATGTTAGAGGACCTCTGGTTTGTATAAGTTTCCTAAGCAGAGTTGAACTAGATATGGTCCATATGTGTAGGAAACACAGTTCTTTTGTTCTGAGCAGTCTCACGTTTCCTGCTGTTATAGAGACTCTAGAAAGTAAGAGCGTGCATCTTGCTCTAAAGCAGAGTGTGTCTCATGGATGATAACTGTGCTGTGTGTTTCCATTCAGAAATGGAGTAAATCCCAGGCTCTGTGTCTTCCTACAAGCAAGACTTCGTTTCAGCTGAACGCAGTCACTTTTCAGGTCAAAGGAAGCTACATCCTTCACGAAGCTCAAACGTTTATCACTCTTAACTGAAAAGCATTGGATTTTAGAGGACCTGTGGTTTGTATCAGTTTCCTAAGCAGAATTGAAGGAGATATGGTCCGTATATGTAGGAAACACAGTTCTTTTATTCTGAGCACACTCAATTTCCTGCTTGGTTAGAGACTCTAGAAAGCAGGAGCGTGCTTCTTGCTCTAAAGCAGAGTATGTTTCATGCATGAGAACTGTACTGTGTGTTTCCCTTCAGAAATAGAGTAAAATCCCAGCCTCTGTGTCTTCCTACAAGCAAGACTTCGTTTCAGGTAAACACAGTCAATTTCAGCTCAAACGAAGCTACATACATCACGAAGCTCACAGGTTTCTCACTCTTAACTCAAAAGCATTGGATGTTAGAGGACCTGTGGTTTGTATCAGTTTCCTAAGCAGAATTTAACTACATATGGTCCGTATGTGTAGGAAACACAGTTCTTTTTCTGAGCACACTCACATTTTCTGCTTGGTTAGAGACCCTAGAAAGCATGAGCGTGCTTCTTGCTCTAAAGCAGAGTATGTTTCATGGATTAGAACTGTACTGTGTGTTTCCCTTCAGAAATGGAGTTAAATCCCAGGGTCTGTGTCTTCTTACATACAAGACATCGTTTCAGGTAAACGCAGTCACTTTTCAGCTCAAACGAAGGTTCATCGTTCAAGAAGCTCACACGTTTTTCGCTCTTAACAGAAAAGGGTTGGATTTTAGAGGACTTGTGGTTTGTATCAGTTTCCTAAGCAGAGGTGAATTAGATATTGTCCATATGTGCAGGAAACACAGTTCTTTTGTTGTGAGCACACTCACGTTTCCTGCTGTGTTAGAGACTCTAGAAAGCAAGAGTGTGCATCTTGCTCTAAAGCAGAGTGTGTTTCATATATGAGAACAGTGATGTGTGTTTGCATTCAGAAATGGAGTTAAATCCTAGGCTCTGTGTCTTCCTACAAGCAAGAATACGTTTCAGTTAAACACAGTCACTTTCCAGCTCAAAGGAACCTACCTCTTTCACGAAGCTCACAGATTTCTCAGTCTTAAGTGAAAAGCCTTGGATGTTAGAGGACCTGTGGTTTGTATCAGTTTCCTAAGCAGAGTTGAACTAGATATGGTCCGTATCTGTAGGAAACACAGTTCTTTAATTCTGAGCACACTCACATTTCCTGCTTGTTTAGAGACTCTTTAAAGCATGAGCATCCTTCTTGCTCTAAAGCAGAGTATGTTTCATGGATGAGAACTCTGCTGTGTGTTTACCTTCAGAAATAGAGTTAAATCTCAGGCTCTGTGTCTTCCTACAAGCAAGACTTCGTTTCAGGTAAACACAGTCACTTTCCAGCTCAAATGAAGCTACCTATTTCACGAAGCTCACAGGTTTCTCAGTCTTAAGTGAAAAGCGTTGGATGTTAGAGGACCTGTGGTTTGTATCAGTTTCCTAAGCAGAGTTGATCTAGATATGGTCCGTATGTGTAGGAAACACAGTTCTTTTGTTCTGAGCACACTCACGTTTCCTGCTGTTTTAGAGAATCTAGAAAGTAAGAGCGTGCACCTTGCTCTAAAGCAGAGTGTGTTTCATGGATGAGAACTGTGCTGTCTGTTTCCATTCAGAAATGGAGTTCAATCCAGGATCTGTGTCTTCCTACAAGCAAGACTTCGTTTCATCTAAACGCAGTCACTTTTCAGCTCAAACGTAGCTACATCCTTCACGAAGCTCAAAGGTTTCTCGCTCTTAAATGTAAAGCGTTGGATTTTAGAGGACCTGTGGTTTGTATCAGTTTCCTAAGTAGAATTGAACTAGATATGGTCCGTAAGTGTAGGAAACACAGTTCTTTTGTTCTAAGCACACTCAATTTCCTGCTTGGTTAGAGACTCTAGAAAGCAGGAGCCTGCTTCTTGCTCTAAAGCAGAGTATGTTTCATGGAAGAGAACTGTACTGTGTGTTTCCCTTCAGAAATAGAGTAAAATCCCAGGCTCTGTGTCTTCCTACAAGCAAGACTTCGTTTCAGGTAAACGCAGTCAATTTCAACTCAAACGAAGCTATATACATCACAAAGCTCACAGGTTTCTCACTCTTAACTCAAAAGCATTGGATGTTAGAGGACCTGTGGTTTGTATCAGTTTCCTAAGCAGAATTGAACTACATATGGTCTGTATGTGTAGGAAACACAGTTCTTTTATTCTGAGCACACTCATATTTCCTGCTTGGTTAGAGACTCTAGAAAGCAGGAGCATGCTTCTTGCTCTAAAGAAGAGTGTGTTTCATGGATTAGAACTGTGCTGTGTGTTTTCATTCAGAAATGGAGTTAAAACCTAGGCTCTGTGTCTTCCTACAAGCCAGACTTCTTTTCAGGTAAACACAGTCACTTTTCATCTCAAAGGAAGCTACATCGTTCACGAAGCTCACACGTTTCTCGGTCTTAATTCAGAGCATTGGATGTTAGAGGACCTCTGGTTTGTATAAGTTTCCTGAGCAGAGTTGAACTAGATATGGTCCATATGTGTAGGAAACACAGTTCTTTTGTTCTGAGCACACTCACGTTTCCTGCTGTTTTAGAGACTCTAGAAAGTAAGAGTGTGCATCTTGCTCTAAAGCAGAGTGTGTCTCATGGATGATAACTGTGCTGTGTGTTTCCACTCAGAAATGGAGTTAAATCCCAGGCTCTGTGTCTTCCTACAAGCAAGACTTCGTTTCAGCTAAACGCAGTCACTTTCCAGCTCAAATGAAGCTACCTCTTTCACGAAGCTCACAGGTTTCTCATTCTTAAGTGAAAAGCATTGGATGTTAGAGGACCAGTTGTTTGTATCAGTTTCCTATGCAGAGTTGAACTAGATATGGTCTGTATCTGTAGGATACACAGTTCTTTAATTCTGAACACACTCACATTTCCTGCTTGGTTAGAGACTCTAGAAAGCAGGAGCGAGCTTCTTGCTCCAAAGCAGAGGGTGTTTCATGGATGAGAACTGTGCTGTGTGTTTTCAATTAGAAATGGAGTTAAATCCTAGGCTCTGTGTCTTCCTACAAGCAAGACTTCGTTTCAGCTAAACGCAGTCACTTTTCAGCTCAAACAAAGCTACATCCTTCACGAAGCTCAAACGTTTCTCGCTCTTAACTGTAAAGTGTTTGATTTTAGAGGACCTGTGGTTTGTATCAGTTTCCTAAGCAGAATTGAAGGAGATACGGTCCGTATGTGTAGTAAACACAGTTCTTTTATTCTGTGCACACTCAATTTCCTGCTTGGTTAGAGACTCTAGAAAGCAGGAGCGTGCTTCTTGCTCTAAAGCAGAGTATGTTTCATGGAAGAGAACTGTACTGTGTGTTTCCCTTCAGAAATAGAGTAAAATCCCAGGCTCTGTGTCTTCCTACAAGCAAGACTTCGTTTCAGGTAAACGCAGTCAATTTCAGCTCAAACCAAGCTACATCCGTCCCGAAGCTCACAGGTTTCTCACTCTTAACTCAAAAGCATTGGATGTTAGAGGACCTGTAGTTTGTTCAGTTTCCTAAGCAGAATTGAACTACATATGGTCCGTATGTGTAGGAAACACAGTTCTTTTATTCTGAGCACACTCACATTTCCTGCTGTTATAGAGACTCTAGAAAGTAAGAGCGTGCATCTTGCTCTAAAGCAGAGTGTGTCTCATGGATGATAACTGTGCTGTGTGTTTCTCTTCAGAAATGGAGTTAAATCCCAGGCTGTGTGTCTTCCTAGAAGCAAGACTTCATTTCAGGTAAACACAGTCACTTTTCTGCTCAAACGAAGCTACACCTTCACAAAGCTCAAACGTTTCTTGCTCTTACCTGAAAAGCTTTGGATTTTAGAGGACCTGTGGTTTGTATCAGTTTTGCAAGCAGAATTGAACGAGATATGGTGCGTATGTGTAGGCAACACAGTTCTTTTATTCTGAGCATACTCACATTTCCTGCTTGTTTAGAGACTCTAGAAAGCAGGAGCATGCTTCTTGCTCTAAAGCAGAGTATGTTTCATGGATGAGAACTGTGCTGTTTGTTTACATTCAGAAATAGAGTTAAATCCCAGGCTCTGTCTTCCTACAACCAAGACTTAGTTTCAGGTAAACGCAGTCACTTTCCAGCTCAAATGAAGCTACCTCTTTCACAAAGCTCACAGGTTTCTCATTCTTAAGTGAAAAGCGTTGGATGTTAGAGGACCTGTTGTTTGTATCAGTTTCCTAAGCAGAGTTGAACTAGATATGGTCCGTATCTGTAGGAAACACAGTTCTTTAATTCTGAGCACACTCACATTTCCTGCTTGGTTAGAGATTCTAGAAAGCAGGAGCGAGCTTCTTGCTCCAAAGCAGAGGGTGTTTCATGGATGAGAACTGTGCTGTGTGTTTTCAATCAGAAATGGAGTTAAATCCTACGCACTGTGTCTTCCTACAAGCAAGACTTCGTTTCAGGTAAACACAGTCACTTTTCAGCTCAAAGTAAGCTACCTGTTACACGAAGCTCTCTGGTTTCTCAGGTTTAATTCAAAGCATTGGATCTTATAGGACCTGTGGTTTGTATCAGTTTCCTAAGCAGAGTTGATCTAGATATGGTCCGTATGTGTAGGATATACAGTTCTTTTGTTCTGAGCACACTCACGTTTCCTGATGTATTAGAGACTCTAGAAAGTAAGAGCGTGCATCTTGCTCTAAAGCAGAGTGTGTTTCATGGATGAGAACAATGCTGAGTGTTTCCATTAAGAAATGGAGTTAAATGCCAGCCTCTGTGTCTTCCTACAAGCAAGACTTCATTTCAGGTAAACGCAGTCACTTTTCTGCTCAAAAGAACCTACACCTTCACGAAGTTCAAACGTTTCTTGCTCTTAACTGAAAAAGTTGGATTTTAGAGGACCTGTGATTTGTATCAGTTTCCTCAGCAGAACTGAATGAGATATGGTCTGTATGTGTAGGAAACACAGTTCTTTTATTCTGAGCACACTCACATTTCCTGCTTGGTTAGAGACTCTAGAAAGCAAGAGCAAGCTTCTTGCTCTAAAGCAGAGTGTGATTAATGGATGAGAACTGTGCTGTGTGTTTCCTGTCAGAAATAGAGTGAAATTCCAGGCTCTGTGTCTTCCTACAAGCAAGACTTCGTTTCAGGTAAACGCAGTCACTTTCCAGCTCAAATGAAGCTACCTCTTTCAGGAAGCTCACATGTTTCTCAGTCTTAACTGAAAAGCGTTGGAGGTGAGAGGACCTGTGGTTTGTATCAGTTTCCTAAGCAGAGTTGATCTAGATATGGTCCGTATGTGTAGGAAACACAGTTCTTTTGTTCTGAGCACACTCACGTTTCCTGCTGTTTTAGAGAATCTAGAAAGTAAGAGCGTGCATCTTGCTCTAAAGCAGACTGTGTTTCATGGATGAGAACTGTGCTGTGTGTTTCCATTCAAAAATGGAGTTCAATCCAGGATCTGTGTTTTGCTACAAGCAAGACTTCGTTTCAGCTAAACGCAGTCACTTTTCAGCTCAAACGAAGCTACATCCTTCACGAAGCTCAAAGGTTTCTCGCTCTTAACTGTAAAGCGTTGGATTTTAGAGGACCTGTGGTTTGTATCAGTTTCCTAAGCAGAATAGAAGGAGATACGGTCCGTATGTGTAGGAAACAAAGTTCTTTTATTCTGAGCACACTCAATTTCCTGCTTGGTTAGAGACTCTAGAAAGCAGGAGCGTGCTTCTTGCTCTAAAGCAGAGTATGTTTCATGGATGAGAACTGTGCTGTGTGTTTCCCTTCAGAAATAGGGTTAAATCCCAGGCTCTGTGTCTTCCTACAAGCAAGACTTCGTTTCAGGTAAACGCAGTCAATTTCAGCTCAAAGGAAGCTACATCCGTCACGAAGCTCACAGGTTTCTCACTCTTACCTCAAAAGCATTGGATGTTAGAGGACCTGTGGTTTGTTCAGTTTCCTAAGCAGAATTGAACTAGATATGTTCCGTATGTGTAGGAAACACAGTTCTTTTATTCTGAGCACACTCACATTTCCTCCTTGGTTAGAGACTCTAGAATGCAAGAGTGTGCATCTTGCTCTAAAGCAGAGTGTGTTTCATGGATTAGAACTGTGCTGTGTGTTTCCCTTCAGAAATGGAGTTAAATCCCAGGGTCTGTGTCTTCCTACATACAAGACATCTTTTCAGATAAACGCAGTCACTTATCAGCTCAAACGAAGGTTCATCGTTCACGAAGCTCACACGTTTTTCGCTCTTAACGGAAAAGGGTTGGATTTTAGAGGACTTGTGGTTTGTATCAGTTTCCTAAGCAGAGGTGAACTAGATATTGTCCATATATGTAGGAAACACAGGTCTTTTGTTGTGAGCAAACTCACATTTCCTGCTGTGTTAGAGACTCTAGGAAGCAAGAGTGTGCATCTTGCTCTAAAGCAGAGTGTGTTTCATATATGAGAACTGTGATGTGTGTTTGCATTCAGAAATGGAGGTAAATCCTAGGCTCTGTGTCTTCCTACAAGCAAGAATTCGTTTCAGGTAAACACAGTCACTTTTCAGCTCAAAGGAACCTACCTCTTTCACGAAGCTCACAGATTTCTCAGTCTTAAGTGAAAAGCCTTGGATGTTAGAGGACCTGTGGTTTGTATCAGTTTCCTAAGGAGAGTTGAACTAGATATGTTCCGTATCTGTAGTAAGAAGATTTCTTTTATTTGAGCACACTCACATTTCCTGCAGTGTTAGAGAATCTAGAAAGCAGGAGCGTGCATCGAGCTCTAAAGCAGAGTGTGTTTCATGGATGAGAACTGTGCTGTGTGTTTCCCTTCAGTAATGGAGTTAAATCCCAGGCTGTGTGTCTTCCTAGAAGCAAGACTTCATTTCAGGTAAACACAGTCACTTTTCTGCTCAGACGAAGCTACACCTTCACAAAGCTCAAACGTTTCTTGCTCTTACCTGAAAAGCGTTGGACTTTAGAGGACCTGTGGTTTGTATCAGTTTCCTCAGCAGAAATGAACTAGATAATATCCGTATGTGTAGGAAACACAGTTCTTTTATTCTGAGCACACTCACATTTCCTGCTTGGTTAGAGACTCTAAAAAGAAAGAGCGTGCATCTTGCTCTAAAGCAGAGTGTGTTTCATGTATGAGGACAGTGCTGAGTGTTTCCTTTCATAAATGGAGTTAAATCCCAGGCTCTGTGTCTTCCTACAAGCAAGAATTCGTTTCAGGTAAACGCAGTCACTTTTCAGCTCAAATGAAGCTACCTTTTACACGAAGCTCTCAGGTTTCTCAGTCTTAATTGAAAATCGTTGGATGTTAGAGGACCTGTGGTTTGTATAAGTTTCCTAAGCAGAGTTGATCTAGATATGGTCCGTATGTGTAGGAAATACAGTTCTTTTGTTCTGAGCACACTCACGTTTCCTGCTGTTATAGAGACTCTAGAAAGTAAGGGCGTGCATCTTGCTCTAAAGCAGAGTGTGTCTCATGGATGATAACTGTGCTGTGTGTTTCCATTCAGAAATGGAGTAAATCCCAGGCTCTGTGTCTTCCTACAAGCAAGACTTCGTTTCAGCTGAACGCAGTCACTTTTGAGGTCAAAGGAAGCTACATCCTTCACGAAGCTCAAACGTTTATCACTCTTAACTGAAAAGCATTGGATTTTAGAGGACCTGTGGTTTGTATCAGTTTCCTAAGCAGAATTGAAGGAGATATGGTCCGTATATGTAGGAAACACAGTTCTTTTATTCTGAGCACACTCAATTTCCTGCTTGGTTAGAGACTCTAGAAAGCAGGAGCGTGCTTCTTGCTCTAAAGCAGAGTATGTTTCATGAATGAGAACTGTACTGTGTGTTTCCCTTCAGAAATAGAGTAAAATCCCAGCCTCTGTGTCTTCCTACAAGCAAGACTTCGTTTCAGGTAAACACAGTCAATTTCAGCTCAAACGAAGCTACATCCGTCCCGAAGCTCACAGGTTTCTCACTCTTAATTCAAAGCATTGGATGTTAGAGGACCTTTGGTTTGTATCGGTTTCCTAAGCAGAGTTGAACTAGATATGGCCCGTATGTGTAGGAAACACAGTGCTTTTGTTCTAAGCACACTCACGTTTCCTGCTGTGTTAGAGACTCTAGAAAGCAGGAGCGTGCTTCTTGCTCTAAAGCAGAGTGTGTTTCCTGGATTAGAACTCTGTTGTGTGTTTCCCCTCAGAAATGGAGTTAAATCCCAGGGTCTGTGTATTCCTACATACAAGACATTGTTTCCGGTAAACATAGTCACTTTTCAGCTCAAAGGAATCTACATCGTTTAGAAAGCAAACAGGATTCTCGGTCTTAACGGAAAAGCGTTGGATGTTAGAGGACCTGTGGTTTGTATCACTTTCCGAAGCAGAGTTGAACTAGATATGTTCCCTATGTGTAGGAAACACAGTTCTTTTGTTCTGAGCACACTCACATTTCCTGCTTGTTTAGAGACTCTAGAAAGCGAGAGCGCGCTTCTTGCTCTAAAGCAGAGTGTGTTTCATGGATGAGAACTGTGCTGTGTGTTTCCCTTCATAAATGGAGTTAAATCCCAGGCTCTGTGTCTTCCTTCAAGCAAGACTTCGTTTCAGGTAAACGCAGTCACTTTTCAGCTCAAAGGAAGCTAAAATGTTGACGAAGATCACACGTTTCTCGCTCTTAACTGAAAAGCGTTGGATCTGAGACGGCCTGTGGTTTGTATCAGTTTCCTAAGCAGAGTGGAACCAGATATTTTCTGTCTGTGTAAGAAACACAGTTCTTTTGTTCTGAGCACACTCACGTTTCTTGCTGTATTAGAGGCTGTAGAAAGCAAGAGCATGGTTCTTTCTCTAAAGCAGAGTGTGTTTCATGGATGAGAACTGTGCTGTGTTTTTCCCTTCAGAAATGGAGTTAAATCCCAGGCTCTGTGTCTTCCTACAAGCAAGACCTCGTTTCAGGTAAACGCAGTCACTTTTCAGCTCAAATGAAGCTACAATGTTCACGAAGATCACACGTTTCTCGCTCTTAAATGAAAAGCGTTGGATCTGAGACGGCCTGTGGTTTGTATCAGTTTCCTAAGCAGAGTTGAACTAGATATGTTCCGTATGTGTAGGAAACACAGTTCTTTTGTTTTGAGCACACCTACGTTTCTTGCTGTATTAGAGACTCTAGAAAGCAAGAGCGTGCATCTTTCTCTAAAGCAGCGTGTGTTTCATGGATGAGAACTGTGCTGTGTGTTTCCCTTCAGAAATGGAGTTAAATCCCAGGCTCTGTGTCTTCCTACAAGCAAGACTACGTTTCAGGCAAACGCAATCACTTTTCAGCTCAAACGAAGCTACATTGTTCACGACGATCACACGTTTCTCGCTCTTAAATGAAAAGCATTGGATCTGAGACGGCCTGTAGTTTGTATCAGTTTCCTAAGTTGAGTTGAACTAGATATGTTCCGTATGTGTAGGAAACACAGTTCTTTTGTCCTAAGCACACACACGTTTCTTGTTGTATCAGAGAATCTAGAAAGCAAGAGCGTGCTTCTTTCTCTAAAGCAGAGTGTGTTTCATGGGTGAAAGCTGTACTGTGTGTTTCCCTTCAGAAATGGAGTTAAATCCCAGGCTCTGTGTCTTCCTACAATCAAGACTTCGTTTCAGGTAAACGCAGTCACTTTTCAGCTATAATGAAGCTACATCGTTCACGAAGATCACACGTTTCTCACTCTTAACTGAAAAGCGTTGGATCTGAGACGGCCTGTGGTTTGTATCAGTTTCCTAAGCAGAGTGGAACCAGATATGTTCCGTATGTGTAGGAAACACAGTTCTTTTGTTCTGAGAACACACACGTTTTTTGCCGTATTAGAGACTCTAGAAAGCAAGAGCATGCTTCTTTCTCTAAAGCAGAGTGTTTTTCATGGGTGAGAGCTGTGCTGTGTGTTTCCCTTCAGAAATGGAGTTAAATCCCAGGCTCTGTGTCTTCCTTCAAGCAAGACTTCGTTTCAGGTAAACGCTATCAATTTTCAGCTCAAACGGAGCTACATCATTCACGAAGATCACAAGTTTCTCGCTCAACTGAAAAGGGTTGGATGTGAGACGGCCTGTGGTTTTTATCAGTTTCCTAAGCAGACTTGAACTAGATATGTTCCGTATCTGTTGGAAACACAGTTCTTTTCTTCTGAGCACACACACGTTTCTTGCTGTATTAGAGAATCTAGAAAGCAAGAGCCTGCTTCTTGCTCTAAAGCAGAGTGTGTTTCATGGATGAGATGTGCTGTGTGTTTCCCTTCAGAAATGGAGTTAAATCCCAGGCTCTGTGTCTTCCTTCAAGCAAGACTTCTTTTCAGGTAAATGCAGTCACTTTTCAGCTCAAAGGAAGCTACATTGTTCACGAAGATCACACGTTTCTCGCTCTTAACTGAAAAGGGTTGGATGTTAGACGGCCTGTGGTTTGTATCATTTTCCTAAGCAGACTTGAACTAGGTATGTTCCTTATGTGTAGGAAACACAGTTCTTTTGTTATGAGCGCACACACGTTTCTAGCTGTATCAGAGACTCTAGAAAGCAAGAGCGTGCTTCTTTCTCTAAAGCAGAGTGTGTTTCATAGATAAGAACTGTGCTGTGTATTTCCCTTCAGAGGTGGAGTTAAATCCCAGGCTCTGTGTCTTCCTACAAGCAAGACTTCGTTTCAGGTAAACGCAGTCACTTTTCAGCTATGATGAAGCTACATCGTTCACGAAGATCACACGTTTCTCACTCTTAAATGAAAAGCATTGGATATTAGACGGCCTGTGGTTCGTATCAGTTTCCTAAGAAGAGTGGAACCAGATATGTTCCGTATGTGTAAGAAACACAGTTCTTTTGTTCTGAGCACACACACGTTTCTTGCTGTATTAGAGAATCTAGAAAGCAAGAGTGTGCTTCTTTCTCTAAAGCAGAGTGTGTTTCATGGATGAGAACTGTGCTGTGTGTTTCCCTTCAGAAATGGAGTTAAATCCCAGGCTCTGTGTCTTCCTTCAAGCAAGACTTCGTTTCAGGTAAACGCAGTCACTATTCAGCTCAAAGGAATCTACATCGTTTAGAAAGCAAACAGGATTCTCGGTCTTAACGGAAAAGCGTTGGATGTTAGAGGACCTGTGGTTTGTATCACTTTCCTAAGCAGAGTTGAACTAGATATGTTCCGTATGTGTAGGAAACACAGTTCTTTTGTTCTGAGCACACTCACATTTCCTGCTTGTTTAGAGACTCTAGAAAGCGAGAGGGCGCTTCTTGCTCTAAAGCAGAGTGTGTTTCATGGATGAGAACTGTGCTGTGTGTTTCCCTTCATAAATGGAGTTAAATCCCAGGCTCTGTGTCTTCCTTCAAGCAAGACTTCGTTTCAGGTAAACGCAGTCACTTTTCAGCTCAAAGGAAGCTAAAATGTTGACGAAGATCACACGTTTCTCGCTCTTAACTGAAAAGCGTTGGATCTGAGACGGCCTGTGGTTTGTATCAGTTTCCTAAGCAGAGTGGAACCAGATATTTTCTGTCTGTGTAAGAAACACAGTTCTTTTGTTCTGAGCACACTCACGTTTCTTGCTGTATTAGAGGCTGTAGAAAGCAAGAGCATGGTTCTTTCTCTAAAGCAGAGTGTGTTTCATGGATGAGAAGTGTGCTGTGTTTTTCCCTTCAGAAATGGAGGTAAATCCCAGGCTCTGTGTCTTCCTACAAGCAAGACCTCGTTTCAGGTAAACGCAGTCACTTTTCAGCTCAAATGAAGCTACAATGTTCACGAAGATCACACGTTTCTCGCTCTTAACTGAAAAGGGTTGGATGTTAGACGGCCTGTGGTTTGTATCATTTTCCTAAGCAGACTTGAACTAGATATGTACCGTATGTGTTGGAAACACAGTTCTTTTGTTCTGAGCACACCTACGTTTCTTGCTGTATTAGAGACTCTAGAAAGCAAGAGCGTGCATCTTTCTCTAAAGCAGCGTGTGTTTCATGGATGAGAACTGTGCTGTGTGTTTCCCTTCAGAAATGGAGTTAAATCCCAGGCTCTGTGTCTTCCTACAAGCAAGACTACGTTTCAGGCAAACGCAATCACTTTTCAGCTCAAACGAAGCTACATTGTTCACGACGATCACACGTTTCTCGCTCTTAAATGAAAAGCGTTGGATCTGAGACGGCCTGTGGTTTGTATCAGTTTCCTAAGCAGAGTTGAACTAGATATGTTCCGTATGTGTAGGAAACACAGTTCTTTTGTTTTGAGCACACCTACGTTTCTTGCTGTATTAGAGACTCTAGAAAGCAAGAGCGTGCATCTTTCTCTAAAGCAGCGTGTGTTTCATGGATGAGAACTGTGCTGTGTGTTTCCCTTCAGAAATGGAGTTAAATCCCAGGCTCTGTGTCTTCCTACAAGCAAGACTACGTTTCAGGCAAACGCAATCACTTTTCAGCTCAAACGAAGCTACATTGTTCACGACGATCACACGTTTCTCGCTCTTAAATGAAAAGCATTGGATCTGAGACGGCCTGTAGTTTGTATCAGTTTCCTAAGTTGAGTTGAACTAGATATGTTCCGTATGTGTAGGAAACACAGTTCTTTTGTCCTAAGCACACACACGTTTCTTGTTGTATCAGAGAATCTAGAAAGCAAGAGCGTGCTTCTTTCTCTAAAGCAGAGTGTGTTTCATGGGTGAAAGCTGTGCTGTGTGTTTCCCTTCAGAAATGGAGTTAAATCCCAGGCTCTGTGTCTTCCTACAATCAAGACTTCGTTTCAGGTAAACGCAGTCACTTTTCAGCTCAAATGAAGCTACATCGTTCACGAAGATCACACGTTTCTCACTCTTAACTGAAAAGCGTTGGATCTGAGACGGCCTGTGGTTTGTATCAGTTTCCTAAGCAGAGTGGAACCAGATATGTTCCGTATGTGTAGGAAACACAGTTCTTTTGTTCTGAGAACACACACGTTTCTTGCCGTATTAGAGACTCTAGAAAGCAAGAGCATGCTTCTTTCTCTAAAGCAGAGTGTTTTTCATGGGTGAGAAGTGTGCTGTGTGTTTCCCTTCAGAAATGGAGTTAAATCCCAGGCTCTGTGTCTTCCTTCAAGCAAGACTTCGTTTCAGGTAAACGCTATCAAATTTCAGCTCAAACGAAGCTACATCATTCACGAAGATCACAAGTTTCTCGCTCAACTGAAAAGGGTTGGATGTGAGACGGCCTGTGGTTTGTATCATTTTCCTAAGCAGACTTGAACTAGATATGTACCGTATGTGTTGGAAACACAGTTCTTTTGTTCTGAGCACACACACGTTTCTTGCTGTATTAGAGAATCTAGAAAGCAAGAGCGTGCTTCTTGCTCTAAAGCAGAGTGTGTTTCATGGATGAGAACTGTGCTGTGTGTTTCCCTTCAGAAATGGAGTTAAATCCCAGGCTCTGTGTCTTCCTAGAAGCAAGACTTCTTTTCAGGTAAACGCAGTCACTTTTCAGCTCAAACGCAGCTACATTGTTCACGAAGATCACACGTTCGTCGCTCTTAACTGAAAAGCATTTGATCTGAGACGGCCTGTGGTTTGTATCAGTTTCCTAAGCAAGGTTGAACTAGGTATGTTCCTTATGTGTAGGAAACACAGTTCTTTTGTTATGAGCGCACACACGTTTCTAGCTGTATCAGAGACTCTAGAAAGCAAGAGCGTGCTTCTTTCTCTAAAGCAGAGTGTGTTTCATAGATAAGAACTGTGCTGTGTATTTCCCTTCAGAAGTGGAGTTAAATCCCAGGCTCTGTGTCTTCCTACAAGCAAGACTTCGTTTCAGGTAAACGCAGTCACTTTTCAGCTATGATGAAGCTACATCGTTCACGAAGATCACACGTTTCTCACTCTTAAATGAAAAGCATTGGATATTAGACGGCCTGTGGTTCGTATCAGTTTCCTAAGAAGAGTGGAACCAGATATGTTCCGTATGTGTAAGAAACACAGTTCTTTTGTTCTGAGCACACACGCGTTTCTTGCTGTATTAGAGAATCTAGAAAGCAAGAGCGTGCTTCTTGCTCTAAAGCAGAGTGTGTTTCATGGATGAGAACTGTGCTGTGTGTTTCCCTTCAGAAATGGAGTTAAATCCCAGGCTCTGTGTCTTCCTTCAAGCAGGACTTCGTTTCAGGTAAACGCAGTCACTTCTCAGCTCAAAGGAAGCTACATCGTTCACGAAGATCACACGTTTTCGCTCTTAACTGAAAAGCGTTGGATCTGAGACGGCCTGGGGTTTGTATCAGTTTCCTAAGCAGAGTGGAACCAGATATGTTCTGTCTGTGTAGGAAACACAGTTCTTTTGTTCTGAGCACACTCACGTTTCTTGCTGTATTAGAGACTGTAGAAAGCAAGAGCCTGCTTCTTTCTCTAAAGCATCGTGTGTTTCATGGATGAGAACTCTACTGTGTGTTTCCCTTCAGAAATGGAGTTAAATCCCAGGCTCTGTGTCTTCCTACAAGCAAGACCTCGTTTCAGGTAAACGCAGTCACTTTTCAGCTCAAAGGAAGCTACAATATTAACAAAGATCAAACGTTTCTCGCTCTTAACTGAAAAGGGTTGGATGTTAGAGGACCTGTGGTTTGTATTGGTTTCCTCAGCAGAATTGAACTAGATACTATCTGTATGTACTAAACACAGTTTTTATTCTGATCACACTCACATTTCCTGCTGTGTTAGAGACTCTAGAATGCAGGAGTGTGCTTCTTGCTCTAAAGCAGAGTGTGTTTCATGGATGAGAACTGTCCTGTGTGTTTTCATTCAGAAATGAAGTTAAATCCTAGGCTCTCTGTCTTCCTAGAAGCAAGACTTCGTTTCAGTTAAACGCAGTCACTTTCCAGCTCAAATGAAGCTACCTCTTTCACGAAGCTCACAGGTTTCTCAGTCTTAAGTGAAGCGTTGGATGTTAGAGGACCTGTGCTTTGTATCAGTTTCCTAAGCAGAGTTAAGTAGATATGGTCCGTATGTGTACTAAACACAGTTTTTATTCTGAGCACACTCACATTTCCTGCTGTGTTAGAGACTCTAGAATCCAGGAGCGTGCTTCTTGCTCTAAAGCAGAGTGTGTTTCATGGATGAGAACTGTGCAGTGTGTTTCCATTCAGAAATGGATTTAATTCCCATGATCGGTGTCTTCCTACAAGCAAGACTTTGTTTCAGATAAATGCGGTCACTTTTCATCTCAAAGGAAGCTACATCCTTCAAGAAGCTCACAGGTTTCTTGCTCATAACTGAAAAGACTTGGATGTTAGAGGACCTGTGGTTTGTATCGGTTTCCTCAGCAGAATTGAACTAGATACTATCTGTATGTACTAAACACAGTTTTTATTCTGATCACACTCACATTTCCTGCTGTGTTAGAGACTCTAGAATGCAGGAGCGTGCTTCTTGCTCTAAAGCAGTGTGTGTTTCATGGATGAGAACTGTGCTGTGTGTTTTCATTCAGAAATGAAGTAAAATCCTAGGCTCTGTGTCTTCCTAGAAGCAAGACTTCGTTTCAGGTAAACGCAGTCACTTTCCAGCTCAAATGAAGCTACTTCTTTCACAAAGCTCACAGGTTTCTATGTCTTAAGTGAAAAGCATTGGATATTAGAGGACCTGTGGTTTGTATCAGTTTCCTAAGCAGAGTTGAACTAGATATGGTCCGTATGTGTAGGAAACACAGTTCTTTTTTTCTAAGCACACTCACGTTTCCTGCTGTGTTAGAGACTCTAGAAAGCAAGAGCGTGCATCTTGCTCGAAAGCAGAGTGTGTTTCATGCATGAGAACAGTCCTGAGTGTTTCCATTCATAAATGGAGTTAAATCCCAGGCTCTGTGTCTTCCTACAAGCAAGACTTCGTTTCAGGTAAACGCAGTAACTTTTCAGCTCAAACGAAGCTACATTGTTCGCGAAGATCACACGTTTCTCGCTCTTAACTGAAAAGGGTTGGATGTTAGACGGCCTGTGGTTTGTATCATTTTCCTAAGCAGACTTGAACTAGATATGTTCCGTATGTGTTGGAAACACAGTTCTTTTGTTCTGAGCACACACACGTTTCTTGCTGTATTAGAGAATCTAGAAAGCAAGAGCGTGCTTCTTGCTCTAAAGCAGAGTGTGTTTCATGGATGAGAACTGTGCTGTGTGTTTCCCTTCAGAAATGGAGTTAAATCCCAGGCTCTGTGTCTTCCTTCAAGCAAGACTCCGTTTCAGGTAAATGCAGTCAATTTTCAGCTCAAAGGAAGCTACATTGTTCGCGAAGATCACACGTTTCTCGCTCTTAACTGAAAAGGGTTGGATGTTAGACAGCCTGTGGTTTGTATCTGTTTCCTAAGCAGACTTGAACTAGATATGTTCCGTATATGTTGGAAACACAGTTCTTTTGTCCTGAGCACACACAATTCTTGCTGTATTAGAGAATCTAGAAAGCAAGAGCGTGCTAATTGCTCTACAGCAGAGTGTGTTTCATGGATGAGAACTGTGCTGTGTGTTTCCCTTCAGAAATGGAGGTAAATCCCAGGATCTGCGTCTTCCTACAAGCAAGACTTCGTTTCAGGTAAATGCAGTCACTTTTCAGCTCAAAGGAAGCTACATTGTTCACGAAGATCACACGTTTCTCGCTCTTAACTGAAAAGGGTTGGATGTTAGACGGCCTGTGGTTTGTATCATTTTCCTAAGCAGACTTGAACTAGATATGTACCGTATGTGTTGGAAACACAGTTCTTTTGTTCTGAGCCCACACACGTTTCTTGCTGTATTAGAGAATCTAGAAAGCAAGAGCGTGCTTCTTGCTCTAAAGCAGAGTGTGTTTCATGGATGAGAACTGTGCTGTGTGTTTCCCTTCAGAAATGGAGTTAAATCCCAGGCTCTGTGTCTTCCTACAAGCAAGACTATGTTTCAGGTAAACGCAGTCACTTTTCAGCTCAAACGAAGCTACATTGTTCACGAAGATCACACGTTTCTCGCTCTTAAGTGAAAAGCATTGTATCTGAGATGGCCTGTGGTTTGTATCAGTTTCCTAAGCAAGGTTGAACTAGATATGTTCCTTATGTGTAGGAAACACAGTTCTTTTGTTATGAGCACACACACGTTTCTAGCTGTATCAGAGACTCTAGAAAGCAAGAGCGTGCTTCTTTCTCTAAAGCAGAGTGTGTTTCATAGATAAGAACTGTGCTGTGTATTTCCCTTCAGAAATGGGGTTAAATCCCAGGCTCTGTGTCTTCCTACAAGCAAGACTTCGTTTCAGGTAAACGCAGTCACTTTTCAGCTATAATGAAGCTACATCTTTCACGATGTTCACACGTTTCTCACTCTTCAATGAAAAGCATTGGATATTAGACGGCCTGTGGTTCGTATCAGTTTCCTAAGAAGAGTGGAACCAGATATGTTTCGTATGTGTAAGAAACACAGTTCTTTTGTTCTGAGCACACACACGTTTCTTGCTGTATTAGAGAATCTAGAAAGCAAGAGCGTGCTTCTTGCTCTAAAGCAGAGTGTGTTTCATGGATGAGAACTGTGCTGTGTGTTTCCCTTCAGAAATGGAGTTAAACCCCAGGCTCTGTGTCTTCTTACAAGCAAGACTTCTTTTCAGGTAAACGCAGTCACTTTTCAGCTCAAACGCAGCTACATTGTTCACGAAGATCACACGTTTCTCGCTCTTAACTGAAAAGCATTGGATCTGAGACGGCCTGTGGTTTGTATCAGTTCCTAAGCAGAGTTGAACTAGATATGTTCCGTATGTGTAGGAAACACAGTTCTTTTGTTCTGAGCACACTCACGTTTCTTGCTGTATTAGAGACTGTAGAAAGCAAGAGCCTGCTTCTTTCTCTAAAGCATCGTGTGTTTCATGGATGAGAACTGTACTGTGTGTTTCCCTTCTGAAATGGAGTTAAATCCCAGGCTCTGTGTCTTCCTACAAGCAAGACCTCGTTTCAGGTAAACGCAGTCACTTTTCAGCTCAAAGGAAGCTACAATGTTCACAAACATCACACGTTTCTCGCTCTTAACTGAAAAGGGTTGGATGTTAGAAGGCCTGTGGTTTGTATCATTTTCCTAAGCAGACTTGAACTAGATATGTTCCGTATGTGTTGGAAACACTGTTCTTTTGTTCTGAGCACACACACGTTTCTTGCTGTATTAGAGAATCTAGAAAGCAAGAGCGTGCTTCTTGCGCTAAAGCAGAGTGTGTTTCATGGATGAGCACTGTGCTGTGTGTTTCCCTTCAGAAATGGAGTTAAATCCCAGGCTCTGTGTCTTCTTACAAGCAAGACTTCTTTTCAGGTAAACACAGTCACTTTTCAGCTCAAACGAAGCTACATCATTCACGAAGATCACACGTTTCTCGCTCTTAACTGAAAAGGGTTGGATGTTAGACGGCCTGTGGTTTTTATCAGTTTCCTAAGCAGACTTGAACTAGATATGTTCCGTATCTGTTGGAAACACAGTTTTTTTCTTCTGAGCACACACACGTTTCTTGCTGTATTAGAGAATCTAGAAAGCAAGAGCGTGCTTCTTGCTCTAAAGCAGAGTGTGTTTCATGGATGAGATGTGCTGTGTGTTTCCCTTCAGAAATGGAGTTAAATCCCAGGCTCTGTGTCTTCCTTCAAGCAAGACTCCGTTTCAGGTAAACGCAGTCACTTTTCAGCTCAAACGAAGCTACATTGTTCGCGAAGATCACAAGTTTCTCGCTCTTAACTGAAAAGGGTTGGATGTTAGACGGCCTGTGGTTTGTATCTGTTTCCTAAGCAGACTTGAACTAGATATGTTCCGTATTTGTTGGAAACACAGTTCTTTTGTTCTGAGCACACACGATTCATGCTGTATTAGATAATCTAGAAAGCAAGAGCGTGCTAATTGCCCTACAGCAGAGTGTGTTTCATGGATGAGAACTGTGCTGTGTGTTTCCCTTCAGAAATGGAGGTAAATCTCAGGATCTGAGTCTTCCTACAAGCAAGACTTCGTTTCAGGTAAATGCAGTCACTTTTCAGCTCAAACGAAGCTACATTGTTCACGAAGATCACACGTTTCTCGCTCTTAAATGAAAAGCATTGGATATTAGACGGCCTATGGTTCGTATCAGTTTCCTAAGAAGAGTGGAACCAGATATGTTCCGTATGTGTAAGAAACACAGTTCTTTTGTTTTTGCACACCTACGTTTCTTGCTGTATTAGAGACTCTAGAAAGCAAGAGCGTGCTTCTTTCTCTAAAACAGCGTGTGTTTCATGGATGAGAACTGTGCTGTGTGTTTCCCTTCAGAAATGGAGTTAAATCCCAGGCTCTGTGTCTTCCTTCAAGCAAGACTCCGTTTCAGGTAAACGCAGTCACTTTTCATCTCAAACGAAGCTACATTGTTCAGGAAGATCACACGTTTCTCGCTCTTAAATGAAAAGCGTTGGAACTGAGACGGCCTGTAGTTTGTATCAGTTTCCTAGGTTGAGTTGAACTAGATATGTTCCGTATGTGTAGGAAACACAGTTCTTTTGTGCTAAGCACACACACGTTTCATGTTGTATCAGAGAATCTGGAAAGCAAGAGCGTGCTTCTTTCTCTAAAGCAGAGTGTGTTTCATGGGTGAGAGCTGTGCTGTGTGTTTCCCTTCAGAAATGGAGTTAAATCCCAGGCTCTGTGTCTTCCTTCATGCAAGACTTCTTTTCAGGTAAACACAGTCACTTTTTAGCTCAATGGAAGCTACAATGTTCACGAAGATCACACGTTTCTCGCTCTTAAGTGAAAAGCATTGTATCTGAGATGGCCTGTGGTTTGTATCAGTTTCCTAAGCAAGGTTGAACTAGATAAGTTCCGTATGTGTAGGAAACACAGTTCTTTTTTTATGAGCACACACACGTTTCTAGCTGTATCAGAGACTCTAGAAAGCAAGAGCGTGCTTCTTTCTGTAAAGCAGAGTGTGTTTCATAGATAAAAACTGTGCTGTGTATTTCCCTTCAGAAATGGGGTTAAATCCCAGGCTCTGTGTCTTCCTACAAGCAAGACTTCGTTTCAGGTAAACGCAGTCACTTTTCAGCTATAATGAAGCTACATCTTTCACGAAGATCACACGTTTCTCACTCTTAAGTGAAAAGCATTGGATATTAGATGGCCTGTGGTTCGTATCAGTTTCCTAAGAAGAGTGGAACCAGATATGTTCCGTATGTGTAAGAAACACAGTTCTTTTGTTCTGACACACACACGTTTCTTGCTGTATTAGAGACTCTAGAAAGCAAGAGCGTGCTTCTTTCTCTAAAACAGCGTGTGTTTCATGGATGAGAACTGTGCTGTGTGTTTCCCTTCAGAAATGGAGTTAAATCCCAGGCTCTGTGTCTTCCTACAAGCAAGACTATGTTTCAGGTAAACGCAGTCACTTTTCAGCTCAAACGAAGCTACATTGTTCACGAAGATCACACGTTTCTCGCTCTTAAATGAAAAGCGTTGGATCTGCGACGGCCTGTGGTTTGTATCAGTTTCCTAAGCAAGGTTGAACTAGATATGTTCCGTATGTGTAGGAAACACAGTTCTTTTGTTCTGAGAACACACACGTTTCTTGCCTTATTAAAGGCTCTAGAAAGCGAGAGCGTGCTTCTTTCTATAAAGCTGTGTGTGTTTCATGGATGAGAACTGTGCTGTGTGTTTCCCTTCAGAAATGGAGTTAAATCCCAGGCTCTGTGTCTTCCTTCAAGCAAGACTTCGTTTCAGGTAAACGCAGTCACTTTTCAGCTCATACGCAGCTACATTGTTCGCGAAGATCACATGTTTCTCGCTCTTAACTGAAAAGGGTTGTATGTTAGACGGCCTGTGGTTTGTATCTGTTTCCTAAGCAGACTTGAACTAGATATGTTCCGTATTTGTTGGAAACACAGTTCTTTTATTCTGAGCACACACGATTCTTGCTGTATTAGGGAATCTAGAAAGCAAGAGCGTACTAATTGCTCTACAGCAGAGTGTGTTTCATGGATGAGAACTGTGCTGTGTGTTTCCCTTCAGAAATTGAGGTAAATCCCAGGATCTGCGTCTTCCTACAAGCAAGACTTCGTTTCAGGTAAATGCAGTCACTTTTCTGCTCAAAGGAAGCTACATTGTTCACGAAGATCACACGTTTCTCGCTCTTAAATGAAAAGCGTTGGATCTGAGACGGCCTGTAGTTTGTATCAGTATCCTAGGTTGAGTTGAACTAGATATGTTCCGTATGTGTAGGAAACACAGTTCTTTTGTCCTAAGCACACACATGTTTCTTGTTGTATCAGAGAATCTGGAAAGCAAGAGCGTGCATCTTTCTCTAAAGCAGAGTGTGTTTCATAGATAAGAACTGTGCTGTGTATTTCCCTTCAGAAATGGGGTTAAATCCCAGGCTCTGTGTCTTCCTACAAGCAAGACTTCGTTTCAGGTAAACGCAGTCACTTTTCAGCTATAATGAAGCTACATCTTTCACGAAGATCACACGTTTCTCACTCTTAAATGAAAAGCATTGGATATTAGACAGCCTGTGGTTCGTATCAGTTTCCTAAGAAGAGTGGAACCAGATATGTTCCGTATGTGTAAGAAACACAGTTCTTTTGTTCTGAGCACACACACGTTTCTTGCTGTATTAGAGAATCTAGAAGCAAGAGCGTGCTTCTTGCTCTAAAGCAGAGTGTGTTTCATGGATGAGAACTGTGCTGTGTGTTTCCCTTCAGAAATGGAGTTAAATCCCAGGCTCTGTGTCTTCCTTCAAGCAAGACTTCGTTTCAGGTAAACGCAGTCACTTTTCAGCTCAAACGCAGCTACATTGTTCGCGAAGATCACATGTTTCTCGCTCTTAACTGAAAAGGGTTGGATGTTAGACGGCCTGTGGTTTGTATCTGTTTCCTAAGCAGACTTGAACTAGATATGTTCCGTATTTGTTGGAAACACAGTTCTTTTATTCTGAGCACACATGATTCTTGCTGTATTAGGGAATCTAGAAAGCAACAGCGTACTAATTGCTCTACAGCAGAGTGTGTTTCATGGATGAGAACTGTGCTGTGTGTTTCCCTTCAGAAATGGAGGTAAATCCCAGGATCTGCGTCTTCCTACAAGCAAGACTTCGTTTCAGGTAAATGCAGTCACTTTTCAGCTCAAAGGAAGCTACATTGTTCACGAAGATCACACGTTTCTCGCTCTTAACTGAAAAGGGTTGGATGTTAGACGGCCTGTGGTTTTTATTAGTTTCCTAAGCAGACTTGAACTAGATATGTTCCGTATCTGTTGGAAACACAGTTCTTTTCTTCTGAGCACACACACGTTTCTTGCTGTATTAGAGAATCTAGAAAGCAAGAGCGTGCTTCTTGCTCTAAAGCAGAGTGTGTTTCATGGATGAGATGTGCTGTGTGTTTCCCTTCAGAAATGGAGTTAAATCCCAGGCTCTGTGTCTTCCTTCAAGCAAGACTCCGTTTCAGGTAAACGCAGTCACTTTTCAGCTCAAACGAAGCTACATTGTTCGCGAAGATCACACGTTTCTCGCTCTTAACTGAAAAGGGTTGGATGTTAGACGGCCTGTGGTTTGTATCTGTTTCCTAAGCAGACTTGAACTAGATATGTTCCGTATATTTTGGAAACACAGTTCTTTTGTTCTGAGCACACACGATTCTTGCTGTATTAGAGAATCTAGAAAGCAAGAGCGTGCTAATTGCTCTACAGCAGAGTGTGTTTCATGGATGAGAACTGTGCTGTGTGTTTCCCTTCAGAAATGGAGGTAAATCCCAGGATCTGCGTCTTCCTACAAGCAAGACTTCGTTTCAGGTAAATGCAGTCACTTTTCAGGTCAAAGGAAGCTACATTGTTCACAAAAATCACACGTTTCTCACTCTTAAATGAAAAGCATTGGATCTGAGACGGCCTGTGGTTTGTATCAGTTTCCTAAGCAGAGTTGAACTAGATATATTCCGTATGTGTAGGAAACACAGTTCTTTTGTTTTGAGCACACCTACGTTTCTTGTTGTATCAGAGAATCTGGAAAGCAAGAGCGTGCTTCTTTCTCTAAAGCAGAGTGTGTTTCATGGGTGAGAGCTGTGCTGTGTGTTTCCCTTCAGAAATGGAGTTAAATCCCAGGCTCTGTGTCTTCCTTCAAGCAAGACTTCGTTTCAGGTAAACGCAGTCACTTTTCAGCTCAAAGGAAGCTACAATGTTCACGAAGATCACACGTTTTCGCTCTTAACTGAAAAGCGTTGGATCTGAGACGGCCTGTGGTTTGTATCAGTTTCCTAAGCAGAGTGGAACCAGATATGTTCTGTCTGTGTAGGAAACACAGTTCTTTTGTTCTGAGCACACTCACGTTTCTTGCTGTATTAGAGACTGTAGAAAGCAAGAGCCTGCTTCTTTCTCTAAAGCATCGTGTGTTTCATGGATGAGAACTGTACTGTGTGTTTCCCTTCTGAAATGGAGTTAAATCCCAGGCTCTGTGTCTTCCTACAAGCAAGACCTCGTTTCAGGTAAACGCAGTCACTTTTCAGCTCACAGGAAGCTAAAATGTTCACAAAGATCACACGTTTCTAGCTCTTAACTGAAAAGGGTTGGATGTTAGAAGGCCTGTGGTTTGTATCATTTTCCTAAGCAGACTTGAACTAGATATGTTCCGTATGTGTTGGAAACACAGTTCTTTTGTTCTGAGCACACTCACGTTTCTTGCTGTATTACAGAATCTAGAAAGCAAGAGTGTGCTTCTTTCTCTAAAGCAGAGTGTGTTTCATGGATGAGAACTGTGCTGTGTGTTTCCCTTCAGAAATGGAGTTAAATCCCAGGCTCTGTGTCTTCCTTCAAGCAAGACTTCGTTTCAGGTAAACGCAGTCACTTTTCAGCTCAAAGGAAGCTACAATGTTCACGAAGATCACACGTTTTCGCTCTTAAC
Organism: Onychomys arenicola; assembly: GCA_949786405.1. Classification (NCBI taxonomy): domain Eukaryota; kingdom Metazoa; phylum Chordata; class Mammalia; order Rodentia; family Cricetidae; genus Onychomys; species Onychomys arenicola. Next base: position 24,223,658 of record OX460367.1, read on the forward strand.
TGAAAAGTGTTGGATCTGAGACGGCCTGTGGTTTGTATCAGTTTCCTAAGCAGAGTGGAACCAGATATGTTCTGTCTGTGTAGGAAACACAGTTCTTTTGTTCTGAGCACACTCACGTTTCTTGCTGTATTAGAGACTGTAGAAAGCAAGAGCCTGCTTCTTTCTCTAAAGCATCGTGTGTTTCATGGATGAGAACTGTACTGTGTGTTTCCCTTCTGAAATGGAGTTAAATCCCAGGCTCTGTGTCTTCCTACAATCAAGACCTCGTTTCAGGTAAACGCAGTCACTTTTCAGCTCAAAGGAAGCTACAATGTTCACAAACATCACACGTTTCTCGCTCTTAACTGAAAAGGGTTGGATGTTAGAAGGCCTGTGGTTTGTATCATTTTCCTAAGCAGACTTGAACTAGATATGTTCCATATGTGTTGGAAACACAGTTCTTTTGTTCTGAGCACACACACGTTTCTTGCTGTATTAGAGAATCTAGAAAGCAAGAGCGTGCTTCTTGCGCTAAAGCAGAGTGTGTTTCATGGATGAGAACTGTGCTGTGTGTTTCCCTTCAGAAATGGAGTTAAATCCCAGGCTCTGTGTCTTCTTACAAGCAAGACTTCTTTTCAGGTAAACACAGTCACTTTTCAGCTCAAACGCAGCTACATTGTTCACGAAGATCACACGTTTCTCGCTCTTAACTGAAAAGGGTTGGATGTTAGATGGCCTGTGGTTTTTATTAGTTTCCTAAGCAGACTTGAACTAGATATGTTCCGTATCTGTTGGAAACACAGTTCTTTTCTTCTGAGCACACACACGTTTCTTGCTGTATTAGAGAATCTAGAAAGCAAGAGCGTGCTTCTTGCTCAAAAGCAGAGTGTGTTTCATGGGTGAGAGCTGTGCTGTGTGTTTCCCTTCAGAAATGGAGTTAAATCCCAGGCTCTGTGTCTTCCTTCATGCAAGACTTCTTTTCAGGTAAACGCAGTCACTTTTTAGCTCAATGGAAGCTACAATGTTCACGAAGATCACACGTTTCTCGCTCTTAAGTGAAAAGCATTGTATCTGAGATGGCCTGTGGTTTGTATCAGTTTCCTAAGCAATGTTGAACTAGATATGTTCTGTATGTGTAGGAAACACAGTTCTTTTGTTATGAGAACACACACGTTTCTAGCTGTATCAGAGACTCTAGAAAGCAAGAGCGTGCTTCTTTCTCTAAAGCAGAGTGTGTTTCATGGGTGAGAGCTGTGCTGTTTGTTTCCCTTCAGAAATGGAGTTAAATCCCAGGCTCTGTGTCTTCCTTCATGCAAGACTTCTTCTCAGGTAAACGCAGTCACTTTTTAGCTCAATGGAAGCTACAGTGTTCACGAAGATCACACGTTTCTCGCTCTTAAGTAAAAAGCATTGTATCTGAGATGGCCTGTGGTTTGTATCAGTTTCCTAAGCAAGGTTGAACTAGATATGTTCCGTATGTGTAGGAAACACAGTTCTTTTGTTATGAGCACACACACGTTTCTAGCTGTATCAGAGACTCTAGAAAGCAAGAGCGTGCTTCTTTCTCTAAAGCAGAGTGTGTTTCATAGATAAGAACTGTGCTGTGTATTTCCCTTCAGAAATGGGGTTAAATCCCAGGCTCTGTGTCTTCCTACAAGCAAGACTTCGTTTCAGGTAAACGCAGTCACTTTTCAGCTATAATGAAGCTACATCTTTCACGAAGATCACACGTTTCTCACTCTTAAATGAAAAGCATTGGATATTAGACAGCCTGTGGTTCGTATCAGTTTCCTAAGAAGAGTGGAACCAGATATGTTCCGTATGTGTAAGAAACACAGTGCTTTTGTTCTGAGCACACACACGTTTCTTGCTGTATTAGAGAATCTAGAAAGCAAGAGCGTGCTTCTTGCTCAAAAGCAGAGTGTGTTTCATGGATGAGAACTGTGCTGTGTGTTTCCCTTCAGAAATGGAGTTAAATCCCAGGCTCTGTGTCTTCTTACAAGCAAGACTTCTTTTCAGGTAAACACAGTCATTTTTCAGCTCAAACGCAGCTACATTGTTCACGAAGATCACACGTTTCTCGCTCTTAACTGAAAAGGGTTGGATGTTAGATGGCCTGTGGTTTTTATTAGTTTCCTAAGCAGACTTGAACTAGATATGTTCCGTATCTGTTGGAAACTCAGTTCTTTTCTTCTGAGCACACACACGTTTCTTGCTGTATTAGAGAATCTAGAAAGCAAGAGCGTGCTTCTTGCTCTAAAGCAGAGTGTGTTTCATGGATGAGATGTGCTCTGTGTTTCCCTTCAGAAATGGAGTTAAATCCCAGGCTCTGTGTCTCCTTCAAGCAAGACTCCGTTTCAGGTAAACGCAGTCACTTTTCAGCTCAAACGAAGCTACATTGTTCGCGAAGATCACACGTTTCTCGCTCTTAACTGAAAAGGGTTGGATGTTAGACGGCCTCTGGTTTGTATCTGTTTCCTAAGCAGACTTGAACTAGATATGTTCCGTATATGTTGGAAACACAGTTCTTTTGTTCTGAGCACACACGATTCTTGCTGTATTAGAGAATCTAGAAAGCAAGAGCGTGCTAATTGCTCTACAGCAGAGTGTGTTTCATGGATGAGAACTGTGCTGTGTGTTTCCCTTCAGAAATGGAGGTAAATCCCAGGATCTGCGTCTTCCTACAAGCAAGACTTCGTTTCAGGTAAATGCAGTCACTTTTCAGCTCAAAGGAAGCTACATTGTTCACGAAGATCACACGTTTCTCGCTCTTAAATGAAAAGCATTGGATCTGAGACGGCCTGTGGTTTGTATCAGTTTCCTAAGCAGAGTTGAACTAGATATATTCCGTATGTGTAGGAAACACAGTTCTTTTGTTTTGAGCACACCTACGTTTCTTGTTGTATCAGAGAATCTGGAAAGCAAGAGCGTGCTTCTTTCTCTAAAGCAGAGTGTGTTTCATGGGTGAGAGCTGTGCTGTGTGTTTCCCTTCAGAAATGGAGTTAAATCCCAGGCTCTGTGTCTTCCTTCATGCAAGACTTCTTTTCAGGTAAACGCAGTCACTTTTTAGCTCAATGGAAGCTACAATGTTCACGAAGATCACACGTTTCTCGCTCTTAAGTGAAAAGCATTGTATCTGAGACGGCCTGTGGTTTGTATCAGTTTCCTAAGCAGAGTTGAACTAGATATATTCCGTATGTGTAGGAAACACAGTTCTTTTGTTCTGAGCACACTCACGTTTCTTGCTGTATTACAGAATCTAGAAAGCAAGAGTGTGCTTCTTTCTCTAAAGCAGAGTGTGTTTCATGGATGAGAACTGTGCTGTGTGTTTCCCTTCAGAAATGGAGTTAAATCCCAGGCTCTGTGTCTTCCTTCAAGCAAGACTTCGTTTCAGGTAAACGCAGTCACTTTTCAGCTCAAAGGAAGCTACAATGTTCACGAAGATCACACGTTTTCGCTCTTAACTGAAAAGCGTTGGATCTGAGACGGCCTGTGGTTTGTATCAGTTTCCTAAGCAGAATGGAACCAGATATGTTCTGTCTGTGTAGGAAACACAGTTCTTTTGTTCTGAGCACACTCACGTTTCTTGCTGTATTAGAGACTGTAGAAAGCAAGAGCCTGCTTCTTTCTCTAAAGCATCGTGTGTTTCATGGATGAGAACTGTACTGTGTGTTTCCCTTCTGAAATGGAGTTAAATCCCAGGCTCTGTGTCTTCCTACAAGCAAGACCTCGTTTCAAGTAAACGCAGTCACTTTTCAGCTCAAAGGAAGCTACAATGTTCACAAAGATCACACGTTTCTCGCTCTTAACTGAAAAGGGTTGTATGTTAGAAGGCCTGTGGTTTGTATCATTTTCCTAAGCAGACTTGAACTAGATATGTTCCGTATGTGTTGGAAACACAGTTCTTTTGTTCTGAGCACACACACGTTTCTTGCTGTATTAGAGAATCTAGAAAGCAAGAGCGAGCGTGCTTCTTGCTCTACAGCAGAGTGTGTTTCATGGATGAGAACTGTGCTGTGTGTTTCCCTTCAGAAATGGAGGTAAATCCCAGGATCTGCGTCTTCCTACAAGCAAGACTTCATTTCAGGTAAACACAGTCACTTTTCAGCTCAAACGCAGCTACATTGTTCACGAAGATCACACGTTTCTCGCTCTTAACTGAAAAGGGTTGGATGTTAGATGGCCTGTGGTTTTTATTAGTTTCCTAAGCAGACTTGAACTAGATATGTTCCGTATCTGTTGGAAACACAGTTCTTTTCTTCTGAGCACACACACGTTTCTTGCTGTATTAGAGAATCTAGAAAGCAAGAGAGTGCTTCTTGCTCTAAAGCAGAGTGTGTTTCATGGATGAGAACTGTGCTTTGTGTTTCCCTTCAGAAATGGAGGTAAATCCCAGGCTCTGTGTCTTCTTACAAGCAAGACTTCGTTTCAGGTAAATGCAGTCACTTTTCAGCTCAAGCGAAGCTACATCATTCACGAAGATCACACGTTTCTCGCTCTTAACTGAAAAGGGTTGGATGTTAGACGGCCTGTGGTTTGTATCTGTTTCCTAAGCAGACTTGAACTAGATATGTTCCGTATTTGTTGGAAACACAGTTCTTTTGTTCTGAGCACACACGATTCATGCTGTATTAGAGAATCTAGAAAGCAAGAGCGTGCTTCTTTCTCTAAATCAGAGTGTGTTTCATAGATAAGAACTGTGCTGTGTATTTCCCTTCAGAAGTGGAGTTAAATCCCAGGCTCTGTGTCTTCCTACAAGCAAGACTTCGTTTCAGGTAAACGCAGTCACTTTTCAGCTATAATGAAGCTACATCGTTCACGAAGATCTCACGTTTCTCACTCTTAAATGAAAAGCATTGGATATTAGACGGCCTGTGGTTCGTATCAGTTTCCTAAGCAGAGTGGAACCAGATATGTTCTGTCTGTGTAGGAAACACAGTTCTTTTGTTCTGAGCACACTCACGTTTCTTGCTGTATTAGAGACTGTAGAAAGCAAGAGTGTGCTTCTTTCTCTAAAGCATCTTGTGTTTCATGGATGAGAACTCTACTGTTTGTTTCCCTTCAGAAATGGAGTTAAATCCCAGGCTCTGTGTCTTCCTACAAGCAAGACCTCGTTTCAGGTAAACGCAGTCACTTTTCAGCTCAAAGGAAGCTACAATGTTCACAAAGATCACACGTTTCTCGCTCTTAACTGAAAAGGGTTGGATGTTAGAGGACCTGTGGTTTGTATCGGTTTCCTCAGCAGAATTGAACTAGATACTATCTGTATGTACTAAACACAGTTTTTATTCTGATCACACTCACATTTCCTGCTGTGTTAGAGACTCTAGAATGCAGGAGCGTGCTTCTTGCTCTAAAGCAGAGTGTGTTTCATGGATGAGAACTGTGCTGTGTGTTTTCATTCAGAAATGAAGTTAAATCCTAGGCTCTGTGTCTTCCTAGAAGCAAGACTTCGTTTCAATTAAACGCAGTCACTTTCCAGCTCAAATGAAGCTACCTCTTTCACGAAGCTCACAGGTTTCTCAGTCTTAAGTGAAAAGCATTGGATGTTAGAGGACCTGTGCTTTGTATCAGTTTCCTAAGCAGAGTTGAACTAGATATGGTCCGTATGTGTACTAAACACAGTTTTTATTCTGAGCACACTCACATTTCCTGCTGTGTTAGAGACTCTAGAATCCAGGAGCGAGCTTCCTGCTCTAAAGCAGAGTGTGTTTCATGGATGAGAACTGTGCAGTATGTTTCCATTCAGAAATGGATTTAACTCCCATGATCGGTGTCTTCCTACAAGCAAGAGTTTGTTTCAGATAAATGCGGTCACTTTTCATCTCAAAGGAAGCTACATCCTTCAAGAAGCTCACAGGTTTCTCGCTCTTAACTGAAAAGCGTTGATGTTAGAGGACCTGTGGTTTGTATCGGTTTCCTCAGCAGAATTGAACTAGATACTATCTGTATGTACTAAACACAGTTTTTATTCTGATCACACTCACATTTCCTGCTGTGTTAGAGACTCTAGAATGCAGGAGCGTGCTTCTTGCTCTAAAGCAGTGTGTGTTTCATGGATGAGAACTGTGCTGTGTGTTTTCATTCAGAAATGAAGTAAAATCCTAGGCTCTGTGTCTTCCTAGAAGCAAGACTTCGTTTCAGGTAAACGCAGTCACTTTCCAGCTCAAATGAAGCTACTTCTTTCACAAAGCTCACAGGTTTCTATGTCTTAAGTGAAAAGCATTGGATATTAGAGGACCTGTGGTTTGTATCAGTTTCCTAAGCAGAGTTGAACTAGATATGGTCCGTATGTGTAGGAAACACAGTTCTTTTTTTCTAAGCACACTCACGTTTCCTGCTGTGTTAGAGACTCTAGAAAGCAAGAGCGTGCATCTTGCTCGAAAGCAGAGTGTGTTTCATGCATGAGAACAGTCCTGAGTGTTTCCATTCATAAATGGAGTTAAATCCCAGGCTCTGTGTCTTCCTACAAGCAAGACTTCGTTTCAGGTAAACGCAGTCACTTTTCAGCTCAAATGAAGCTACATTGTTCGCGAAGATCACACGTTTCTCGCTCTTAACTGAAAAGGGTTGGATGTTAGACGGCCTGTGGTTTGTATCATTTTCCTAAGCAGACTTGAACTAGATATGTTCCGTATGTGTTGGAAACACAGTTCTTTTGTTCTGAGCACACACACGTTTCTTGCTGTATTAGAGAATCTAGAAAGCAAGAGCGTGCTTCTTGCTCTAAAGCAGAGTGTGTTTCATGGATGAGAACTGTGCTGTGTGTTTCCCTTCAGAAATGGAGTTAAATCCCAGGCTCTGTGTCTTCCTTCAAGCAAGACTCCGTTTCAGGTAAATGCAGTCAATTTTCAGCTCAAAGGAAGCTACATTGTTCGCGAAGATCACACGTTTCTCGCTCTTAACTGAAAAGGGTTGGATGTTAGACAGCCTGTGGTTTGTATCTGTTTCCTAAGCAGACTTGAACTAGATATGTTCCGTATATGTTGGAAACACAGTTCTTTTGTCCTGAGCACACACAATTCTTGCTGTATTAGAGAATCTAGAAAGCAAGAGCGTGCTAATTGCTCTACAGCAGAGTGTGTTTCATGGATGAGAACTGTGCTGTGTGTTTCCCTTCAGAAATGGAGGTAAATCCCAGGATCTGCGTCTTCCTACAAGCAAGACTTCGTTTCAGGTAAATGCAGTCACTTTTCAGCTCAAAGGAAGCTACATTGTTCACGAAGATCACACGTTTCTCGCTCTTAAATGAAAAGCATTGGATCTGAGACGGCCTGTGGTTTGTATCAGTTTCCTAAGCAGAGTTGAACTAGATATATTCCGTATGTGTAGGAAACACAGTTCTTTTGTTTTGAGCACACCTACGTTTCTTGTTGTATCAGAGAATCTGGAAAGCAAGAGCGTGCTTCTTTCTCTAAAGCAGAGTGTGTTTCATGGGTGAGAGCTGTGCTGTGTGTTTCCCTTCAGAAATGGAGTTAAATCCCAGGCTCTGTGTCTTCCTTCATGCAAGACTTCTTTTCAGGTAAACGCAGTCACTTTTTAGCTCAATGGAAGCTACAATGTTCACGAAGATCACACGTTTCTCGCTCTTAAGTGAAAAGCATTGTATCTGAGACGGCCTGTGGTTTGTATCAGTTTCCTAAGCAGAGTTGAACTAGATATATTCCGTATGTGTAGGAAACACAGTTCTTTTGTTCTGAGCACACTCACGTTTCTTGCTGTATTACAGAATCTAGAAAGCAAGAGTGTGCTTCTTTCTCTAAAGCAGAGTGTGTTTCATGGATGAGAACTGTGCTGTGTGTTTCCCTTCAGAAATGGAGTTAAATCCCAGGCTCTGTGTCTTCCTTCAAGCAAGACTTCCTTTCAGGTAAACGCAGTCACTTTTCAGCTCAAAGGAAGCTACAATGTTCACGAAGATCACACGTTTTCGCTCTTAACTGAAAAGCGTTGGATCTGAGACGGCCTGTGGTTTGTATCAGTTTCCTAAGCAGAATGGAACCAGATATGTTCTGTCTGTGTAGGAAACACAGTTCTTTTGTTCTGAGCACACTCACGTTTCTTGCTGTATTAGAGACTGTAGAAAGCAAGAGCCTGCTTCTTTCTCTAAAGCATCGGGTGTTTCATGGATGAGAACTGTACTGTGTGTTTCCCTTCTGAAATGGAGTTAAATCCCAGGCTCTGTGTCTTCCTACAAGCAAGACCTCGTTTCAGGTAAACGCAGTCACTTTTCAGCTCAAAGGAAGCTACAATGTTCACAAAGATCACACGTTTCTCGCTCTTAACTGAAAAGGGTTGGATGTTAGAAGGCCTGTGGTTTGTATCATTTTCCTAAGCAGACTTGAACTAGATATGTTCCGTATGTGTTGGAAACACAGTTCTTTTGTTCTGAGCACACACACGTTTCTTGCTGTATTAGAGAATCTAGAAAGCAAGAGCGAGCGTGCTTCTTGCTCTACAGCAGAGTGTGTTTCATGGATGAGAACTGTGCTGTGTGTTTCCCTTCAGAAATGGAGGTAAATCCCAGGATCTGCGTCTTCCTACAAGCAAGACTTCATTTCAGGTAAACACAGTCACTTTTCAGTTCAAACGCAGCTACATTGTTCACGAAGATCACACGTTTCTCGCTCTTAACTGAAAAGGGTTGGATGTTAGACGGCCTGTGGTTTTTATCAGTTTCCTAAGCAGACTTGAACTAGATATGTTCCGTAATGTTGGAAACACAGTTTTTTTCTTCTGAGCACACACACGTTTCTTGCTGTATTAGAGAATCTAGAAAGGAAGAGCGTGCTTCTTGCTCTAAAGCAGAGTGTGTTTCATGGATGAGAACTGTGCTGTGTGTTTCCCTTCAGAAATGGAGTTAAATCCCAGGCTCTGTGTCTTCCTTCAAGCAAGACTCCGTTTCAGGTAAACGCAGTCACTTTTCAGCTCAAACGAAGCTACATTGTTCGCGAAGATCACACGTTTCTCGCTCTTAACTGAAAAGGGTTGGATGTTAGACGGCCTGTGGTTTGTATCTGTTTCCTAAGCAGACTTGAACTAGATATGTTCCGTATTTGTTGGAAACACAGTTCTTTTGTTCTGAGCACACACGATTCATGCTGTATTAGAGAATCTAGAAAGCAAGAGCGTGCTAATTGCTCTACAGCAGAGTGTGTTTCATGGATGAGAACTGTGCTGTGTGTTTCCCTTCAGAAATGGAGGTAAATCCCAGGATCTGCGTCTTCCTACAAGCAAGACTTCATTTCAGGTAAATGCAGTCACTTTTCAGCTCAAACGAAGCTACATTGTTCACGAAGATCACACGTTTCTCGCTCTTAAATGAAAAGCATTGGATATTAGACGGCCTATGGTTCGTATCAGTTTCCTAAGAAGAGTGGAACCAGATATGTTCCGTATGTGTAAGAAACACAGTTCTTTTGTTTTTGCCCACCTACGTTTCCTGCTGTATTAGAGACTTTAGAAAGCAAGAGCGTGCTTCTTTCTCTAAAACAGCGTGTGTTTCATGGATGAGAACTGTGCTGTGTGTTTCCCTTCAGAAATGGAGTTAAATCCCAGGCTCTGTGTCTTCCTACAAGCAAGACTACGTTTCAGGTAAACGCAGTCACATTTCAGCTCAAACGAAGCTACATTGTTCACGAAGATCACAAGTTTCTCGCTCTTAAATGAAAAGCGTTGGATCTGAGACGGCCTGTAGTTTGTATCAGTTTCCTAGGTTGAGTTGAACTAGATATGTTCCGTATGTGTAGGAAACACAGTTCTTTTGTCCTAAGCACACACACGTTTCATGTTGTATCAGAGAATCTGGAAAGCAAGAGCGTGCTTCTTTCTCTAAATCAGAGTGTGTTTCATAGATAAGAACTGTGCTGTGTATTTCCCTTCAGAAGTGGAGTTAAATCCCAGGCTCTGTGTCTTCCTACAAGCAAGACTTCGTTTCAGGTAAACGCAGTCACTTTTCAGCTATAATGAAGCTACATCGTTCACGAAGATCTCACGTTTCTCACTCTTAAATGAAAAGCATTGGATATTAGACGGCCTGTGGTTCGTATCAGTTTCCTAAGCAGAGTGGAACCAGATATGTTCTGTCTGTGTAGGAAACACAGTTCTTTTGTTCTGAGCACACTCACGTTTCTTGCTGTATTAGAGACTGTAGAAAGCAAGAGTGTGCTTCTTTCTCTAAAGCATCTTGTGTTTCATGGATGAGAACTCTACTGTTTGTTTCCCTTCAGAAATGGAGTTAAATCCCAGGCTCTGTGTCTTCCTACAAGCAAGACCTCGTTTCAGGTAAATGCAGTCACTTTTCAGCTCAAAGGAAGCTACAATGTTCACAAAGATCACACGTTTCTCGCTCTTAACTGAAAAGGGTTGGATGTTAGAGGACCTGTGGTTTGTATCGGTTTCCTCAGCAGAATTGAACTAGATACTATCTGTATGTACTAAACACAGTTTTTATTCTGATCACACTCACATTTCCTGCTGTGTTAGAGACTCTAGAATGCAGGAGCGTGCTTCTTGCTCTAAAGCAGAGTGTGTTTCATGGATGAGAACTGTGCTGTGTGTTTTCATTCAGAAATGAAGTTAAATCCTAGGCTCTGTGTCTTCCTAGAAGCAAGACTTCATTTCAATTAAACGCAGTCACTTTCCAGCTCAAATGAAGCTACCTCTTTCACGAAGCTCACAGGTTTCTCAGTCTTAAGTGAAAAGCGTTGGATGTTAGAGGACCTGTGCTTTGTATCAGTTTCCTAAGCAGAGTTGAACTAGATATGGTCCGTATGTGTACTAAACACAGTTTTTATTCTGAGCACACTCACATTTCCTGCTGTGTTAGAGACTCTAGAATCCAGGAGCGAGCTTCCTGCTCTAAAGCAGAGTGTGTTTCATGGATGAGAACTGTGCAGTATGTTTCCATTCAGAAATGGATTTAACTCCCATGATCGGTGTCTTCCTACAAGCAAGAGTTTGTTTCAGATAAATGCGGTCACTTTTCATCTCAAAGGAAGCTACATCCTTCAAGAAGCTCACAGGTTTCTCGCTCTTAACTGAAAAGCGTTGATGTTAGAGGACCTGTGGTTTGTATCGGTTTCCTCAGCAGAATTGAACTAGATACTATCTGTATGTACTAAACACAGTTTTTATTCTGATCACACTCATATTTCCTGCTGTGTTAGAGACTCTAGAATGCAGGAGCGTGCTTCTTGCTCTAAAGCAGTGTGTGTTTCATGGATGAGAACTGTGCTGTGTGTTTTCATTCAGAAATGAAGTAAAATCCTAGGCTCTGTGTCTTCCTAGAAGCAAGACTTCGTTTCAGGTAAACGCAGTCACTTTCCAGCTCAAATGAAGCTACTTCTTTCACAAAGCTCACAGGTTTCTATGTCTTAAGTGAAAAGCATTGGATATTAGAGGACCTGTGGTTTGTATCAGTTTCCTAAGCAGAGTTGAACTAGATATGGTCCGTATGTGTAGGAAACACAGTTCTTTTTTTCTAAGCACACTCACGTTTCCTGCTGTGTTAGAGACTCTAGAAAGCAAGAGCGTGCATCTTGCTCGAAAGCAGAGTGTGTTTCATGCATGAGAACAGTCCTGAGTGTTTCCATTCATAAATGGAGTTAAATCCCAGGCTCTGTGTCTTCCTACAAGCAAGACTTCGTTTCAGGTAAACGCAGTAACTTTCCAGCTCTAAAGAAGCTTCCTCTTTCACGAAGCTCACAGGTTTCTCAGTCTTAAGTGAAAAGCGTTGGATGTTGGAGGACCTGTGGTTTGTATCAGTTTCCTAACCAGAGTTGATCTAGATATGGTCAGTATGTGTAAGAAGTACATTTCTTTTGTTCTGAGCACACTCACATTTCCAGCTTGTTTAGAGACTCTAGAAAGCAAGAGTGTGCATCTTGCTCTAAAGCAGAGTGTGTTTCATGGATGAGAACTGTGCTGTGTGTTTGCATTCAGAAATGGAGTTAAATCTCAGGCTCTGTGTCTTCCTACAAGCAAGACTTCGTTTAAGGTAAACGCAGTCATTTTTCAGCTCAAAGGAAGCTACATCATTCACGAAGCTCACACGTTCCTCGGTCTTAATTCAAAGCATTGGATGTTAGAGGACCTTTGGTTTGTATCAGTTTCCTAAGCAGAGTTGAACTAGATATGGCCCATATGTGTAGGAAACACAGTGCTTTTGTTCTAAGCACACTCACGTTTCCTGCTGTGTTAGAGACTCTAGAAAGCAGGAGCGTGCTTCTTGCTCTAAAGCAGAGTGTGTTTCCTGGATTAGAACTCTGCTGTGTGTTTCCCTTCAGAAATGGAGTTAAATCCCAGGGTCTGTGTATTCCTACATACAAGACATCGTTTCCGGTAAACGTAGTCACTTTTCAGCTCAAAGGAATCTACATCGTTAAGAAAGCTCACAGGATTCTCGGACTTAACTGAAAAGCGTTGGATGTTAGAGGACCTGTGGCTTGTATCAGTTTCCTAAGCAGAGTTTATCTAGATATGGTCTGTATGTGTATGAAATACAGTTCTTTTTTTCTGAGCTCATTCACGTTTCCTGATGTATTAGAGACTCTAGAAAGTAAGAGCGTGCATCTTGCTCTAAAGCAGAGTGTGTTTCATGGATGAGAACTGTGCTGTGTGTTTCCCTTCAGAAATGGAGTTAAATCCCAGGCTGTGTGTCTTCCTACAAGCAAGACTTCGTTTCAGGTAAACACAGACACTTTTCAGCTCAAAGGATGCTACATTGTTCACGAAGATCACACGTTTTCGCTCTTAACTGAAAAGCGTTGGATCTGAGACGGCCTGTGGTTTGTATCAGTTTCCTAAGCAGAGTGGAACCAGATATGTTCTGTCTGTGTAGGAAACACAGTTCTTTTGTTCTGAGCACACTCACGTTTCTTGCTGTATTAGAGACTGTAGAAAGCAAGAGCCTGCTTCTTTCTCTAAAGCATCTTGTGTTTCATGGATGAGAACTCTACTGTGTGTTTCCCTTCAGAAATGGAGTTAAATCCCAGGCTCTGTGTCTTCCTACAAGCAAGACCTCGTTTCAGGTAAACGCAGTCACTTTTCAGCTCAAAGGAAGCTACAATGTTCACCAAGATCACACGTTTCTTGCTCTTAACTGAAAAGGGTTGGATGTTAGAGGACCTGTGGTTTGTATCGGTTTCCTCAGCAGAATTGAACTAGATACTATGTGTATGTACTAAACACAGTTTTTATTCTGATCACACTCACATTTCCTGCTGTGTTAGAGACTCTAGAATGCAGGAGCGTGCTTCTTGCTCTAAAGCAGAGTGTGTTTCATGGATGAGAACTGTGCTGTGTTTTCATTCAGAAATGAAGTTAAATCCTAGGCTCTGTGTCTTCCTAGAAGCAAGACTTCGTTTCAATTAAACGCAGTCACTTTCCAGCTCAAATGAAGCTACCTCTTTCACGAAGCTCACAGGTTTCTCAGTCTTAAGAGAAAAGCGTTGGATGTTAGAGGACCTGTGCTTTGTATCAGTTTCCTAAGCAGAGTTGAACTAGATATGGTCCGTATGTGTACTAAACACAGTTTTTATTCTGAGCACACTCACATTTCCTGCTGTGTTAGAGACTCTAGAATCCAGGAGCGAGCTTCTTGCTCTAAAGCAGAGTGTGTTTCATGGATGAGAACTGTGCAGTATGTTTCCATTCAGAAATGGATTTAACTCCCATGATCGGTGTCTTCCTACAAGCAAGACTTTGTTTCAGATAAATGCGGTCACTTTTCATCTCAAAGGAAGCTACATCCTTCAAGAAGCTCACAGGTTTCTCGCTCTTAACTGAAAAGCGTTGATGTTAGAGGACCTGTGGTTTGTATCGGTTTCCTCAGCAGAATTGAACTAGATACTATCTGTATGTACTAAACACAGTTTTTATTCTGATCACACTCACATTTCCTGCTGTGTTAGAGACTCTAGAATGCAGGAGCGTGCTTCTTGCTCTAAAGCAGGGTGTGTTTCATGGATGAGAACTGTACTGTGTGTTTCCCTTCAGAAATGGAGTTAAATCCCAGGCTCTGTGTCTTCCTACAAGCAAGACTTCGTTTCAGGTAAACGCAGTCACTTTTCAGCTCAAAGGAAGCTACATTGTTCACGATGATCACACGTTTCTCGCTCTTAAATGAAAAGCATTGGATCTGAGACGGCCTGTGGTTTGTATCAGTTTCCTAAGCAGGGTTGAACTAGATATCTTCCGAATGTGTAGGAAACACAGTTCTTTTGTTCTGAGCACACTCACGTTTCTTGCTGTATTAGAGACTGTAGAAAGCAAGAGCCTGATTCTTTCTCTAAAGCAGAGTGTGTTTCATGGATGAGAACTGTGCTGTGTGTTTCCCTTCAGAAATGGAGTTAAATCCCAGGCTCTGTGTCTTCCTACAAGCAAGACTTGTTTCCGGGAAACGCAGTCACTTTTCACCTCAAACAAAGCTACATCGTTCACAAAGATCACACGTTTCTCGCTCTTAACTGAAAAGCGTTTGATGTTAGACGGCCTGTGGTATGTATTAGTTTCCTAAGCAGAGTTGAACTAGGTATGTTCCCTATGTGTAGGAAACACAGTTCTTTGTTCGGAGCACACTCACGTTTCTGGCTGTATTAGAGAATCTAGAAAGCAAGAGCGTGCTTCTTTCTCTAAAGCAGAGTGTGTTTCATGGATGAGAACTGTGCTGTGTGTTTCCCATCATAAATGTAGTTAAATCCCAGGCTCTGTGTCTTCCTACAAGCAAGACTTCGTTTCAGGTAAACGCAGTCACTTTTCACCTCAAGCAAAGCTACATCGTTCACAAAGATCACATGTTTCTCGCTCTTAACTGAAAAGCGTTGGATGTTAGACGGCCTGTGGTTTGTATCAGTTTCCTAAGCCGAGTTGAACTAGGTATGTTCCTTATGTGTAGGAAACACAGTTCTTTTATTCTGAGCACACTCACGTTTCATGCTGTATTAGATACTGTAGAATTCAAGAGCCTGCTTCTTTCTCTAAAGCAGCGTGTGTTTCATGGATGAGAACTGTGCTGTGTGTTTCCCTTCAGAAATGGAGTTAAATCCCAGGCTCTGTGTCTTCCTTTAAGCAAGACTTCTTTTCAGGTAAACGCACTCACTTTTCAGCTCAAAGGAAGCTACAATGTTTACGAAGATCACACGTTTCTCGCTCTTAAGTGAAAAGCGTTGGATCTGAGATGGCGTGTGGTTTGTATCAGTTTCCTAAGCAGAGTTGAACTAGATATGTTCCGTATGTGTAGGAAACACAGTTCTTTTGTTCTGAGCACACACACGTTTCTTGCTGTATTAGAGAATCTAGAAAGCAAGAGTGTGCTTCTTTCTCTAAAGGAGAGTGTGTTTCATGGATGAGAACTGTGCTGTGTGTTTCCCTTCAGAAATGGAGTTAAATCTCAGGCTCTGTGTCTTCCTCCAAGCAAGACTTCCTTTCAGGTAAACGCAGTCACTTTTCAGGTCAAAGGAAGCTACAATGTTCACGAAGATCACAGGTTTCTCACTCTTAACTGAAAAGCGTTGGATCTGAGACGGCCTGTGGTTTGTATCAGTTTCCTAAGCAGAGTGGAACCAGATATGTTCCGTAGTGTAGGAAACACAGTTCTTTTGTTCTGAGCACACTCACGTGTCTTGCTGTATTAGAGACTGTAGAAAGCAACAGCCTTCTTCTTTCTCTAAAGCAGCGTGTGCTTCATGGATGAGAACTGTACTGTGTGTTTCCCTTCAGAAATGGAGTTAAATCCCAGGCTCTGTGTCTTCCTACAAGCAAGACTTTGTTTCAGGTAAACGCAGTCACTTTTCAGCTCAAAGGAAGCTACATTGTTCACGATGATCACACGTTTCTCGCTCTTAAATGAAAAGCGTTGGATCTGAGACGGCCTGTGGTTTGTATCAGTTTCCTAAGCAGGGTTGAACTAGATATCTTCCGAATGTGTAGGAAACACAGTTCTTTTGTTCTGAGCACACTCACGTTTCTTGCTGTATTAGAGAGTGTAGAAAGCAAGAGCCTGATTCTTTCTCTAAAGCAGAGTGTGTTTCATGGATGAGAACTGTGCTGTGTGTTTCCCTTCAGAAATGGAGTTAAATCCCAGGCTCTGTGTCTTCCTACAAGCAAGACTTGTTTCCGGGAAACGCAGTCACTTTTCACCTCAAACAAAGCTACATCGTTCACAAAGATCACACGTTTCTCGCTCTTAACTGAAAAGCGTTGGATGTTAGACGGCCTGTGGTATGTATTACTTTCCTAAGCGGAGTTGAACTAGGTATGTTCCCTATGTGTAGGAAACACAGTTCTTTGTTCGGAGCACACTCACGTTTCTGGCTGTATTAGAGAATCTAGAAAGCAAGAGCGTGCTTCTTTCTCTAAAGCAGAGTGTGTTTCATGGATGAGAAATGTGCTGTGTGTTTCCCATCATAAATGTAGTTAAATCCCAGGCTCTGTATCTTCCTACAAGCAAGACTTCGTTTCAGGTAAACGCAGTCACTTTTCACCTCAAGCAAAGCTACATCGTTCACAAAGATCACATGTTTCTCGCTCTTAACTGAAAAGCGTTGGATGTTAGACGGCCTGTGGTTTGTATCAGTTTCCTAAGCCGAGTTGAACTAGTTATGTTCCCTATGTGTAGGAAACACAGTTCTTTTATTCTGAGCACACTCATGTTTCATGCTGTATTAGAGACTGTAGAAAGCAAGACCCTGCTACTTTCTCTAAAGCAGCGTGTGTTTCATGGATGAGAACTGTGCTGTGTGTTTCCCTTCAGAAATGGAGTTAAATCCCAGGCTCTGTGTCTTCCTACAAGCAAGACCTCGTTTCAGGTAAACGCAGTCACTTTTCAGCTCAAAGGAAGCTACAATGTTCACGAAGATCACACGTTTCTCGCGCTTAACTGAAAAGCGTTGGATCTGAGACAGCCTGTGGTTTGTATCAGTTTCCTAAGCAGAGTTGAACCAGATATGTTCCGTATGTGTAGGAAACGCAGTTCTTTTGTGCTGAGCACACACACGTTTCTGCTGTATCAGAGAATCTAGAAAGCAAGAGCGTGCTTCTTTCTCTAAAGCAGAGTGTGTTTCATGGATGAGAACTATGCTGTGTGTTTCCCTTCAGAAATGGAGTTAAATCCCAGGCTCTGTGTCTTCTTACAAGCAAGACTTCTTTTCAGGTAAACGCACTCATTTTTCAGCTCAAAGGAAGCTACAATGTTTACGAAGATCACACGTTTCTCGCTCTTAAGTGAAAAGCGTTGGATCTGAGACGGCGTGTGGTTTGTATCAGTTTCCTAAGCAGAGTTGAACTAGATATGTTCCGTATGTGTAGGAAACACAGTTCTTTTGTTCTGAGCACACACACGTTTCTTGCTGTATTAGAGAATCTAGAAAGCAAGAGTGTGCTTCTTTCTCTAAAGGAGAGTGTGTTTCATGGATGAGAACTGTGCTGTGTGTTTCCCTTCAGAAATGGAGTTAAATCCCAGGTTCTGTGTCTTCCTTCAAGCAAGACTTCCTTTCAGGTAAACGCAGTCACTTTTCAGGTCAAAGGAAGCTACAATGTTCACGAAGATCACACGTTTCTCGCTCTTAACTGAAAAGCGTTGGATCTGAGACGGCCTGTGGTTTGTATCAGTTTCCTAAGCAGGGTTGAACTAGATATCTTCCGAATGTGTAGGAAACACAGTTCTTTTGTTCTGAGCACACTCACGTTTCTTGCTGTATTAGAGAGTGTAGAAAGCAAGAGCCTGATTCTTTCTCTAAAGCAGAGTGTGTTTCATGGATGAGAACTGTGCTGTGTGTTTCCCTTCAGAAATGGAGTTAAATCCCAGGCTCTGTGTCTTCCTACAAGCAAGACTTGTTTCCGGGAAACGCAGTCACTTTTCACCTCAAACAAAGCTACATCGTTCACAAAGATCACACGTTTCTCGCTCTTAACTGAAAAGCGTTGGATGTTAGACGGCCTGTGGTATTTATTAGTTTCCTAAGCGGAGTTGAACTAGGTATGTTCCCTATGTGTAGGAAACACAGTTCTTTGTTCGGAGCACACTCACGTTTCTGGCTGTATTAGAGAATCTAGAAAGCAAGAGCGTGCTTCTTTCTCTAAAGCAGAGTGTGTTTCATGGATGAGAACTGTGCTGTGTGTTTCCCATCATAAATGGAGTTAAATCCCAGGCTCTGTATCTTCCTACAAGCAAGACTTCGTTTCAGGTAAACGCAGTCACTTTTCACCTCAAGCAAAGCTACATCGTTCACAAAGATCACATGTTTCTCGCTCTTAACTGAAAAGCGTTGGATGTTAGACGGCCTGTGGTTTGTATCAGTTTCCTAAGCCGAGTTGAACTAGTTATGTTCCCTATGTGTAGGAAACACAGTTCTTTTGTGCTGAGCACACACACGTTTCTGCTGTATCAGAGAATCTAGAAAGCAAGAGCGTGCTTCTTTCTATAAAGCAGAGTGTGTTTCATGGATGAGAACTATGCTGTGTGTTTCCCTTCAGAAATGGAGTTAAATCCCAGGCTCTGTGTCTTCCTTTAAGCAAGACTTCTTTTCAGGTAAACGCACTCATTTTTCAGCTCAAAGGAAGCTACAATGTTTACGAAGATCACACGTTTCTCGCTCTTAAGTGAAAAGCATTGGATCTGAGACAGCGTGTGGTTTGTATCAGTTTCCTAAGCAGAGTTGAACTAGATATGTTCCGTATGTGTAGGAAACACAGTTCTTTTGTTCTGAGCACACACACGTTTCTTGCTGTATTAGAGAATCTAGAAAGCAAGAGTGTGCTTCTTTCTCTAAAGGAGAGTGTGTTTCATGGATGAGAACTGTGCTGTGTGTTTCCCTTCAGAAATGGAGTTAAATCCCAGGCTCTGTGTCTTCCTTCAAGCAAGACTTCCTTTCAGGTAAACGCAGTCACTTTTCAGGTCAAAGGAAGCCACAATGTTCACGAAGATCACACGTTTCTTGCTCTTAACTGAAAAGCGTTGGATCTGAGACGGCCTGTGGTTTGTATCAGTTTCCTAAGCAGAGTGGAACCAGATATGTTCCGTATGTGTAGGAAACACAGTTCTTTTGTTCTGAGCACACTCACGTTTCTTGCTGTATTAGAGACTGTAGAAAGCAACAGCCTTCTTCTTTCTCTAAAGCAGCGTGTGCTTCATGGATGAGAACTGTGCTGTGTGTTTCCCATCATAAATGGAGTTAAATCCCAGGCTCTGTGTCTTCCTACAAGCAAGACTTCGTTTCAGGTAAACGCAGTCACTTTTCACCTCAAACAAAGCTACATCGTTCACAAAGATCACATGTTTCTCGCTCTTAACTGAATAGCGTTGGATGTTAGACGGCCTGTGGTTTGTATAAGTTTCCTAAGCGGAGTTGAACTAGGTATGTTCCCTATGTGTAGGAAACACAGTTCTTTTATTCTGAGCACACTCAAGTTTCATGCTGTATTAGAGACTGTAGAAAGCAAGAGCCTGCTTCTTTCTCTAAAGCAGCGTGTGCTTCATGGATGAGAACTGTACTGTGTGTTTCCCTTCAGAAATGGAGTTAAATCCCAGGCTCTGTGTCTTCCTACAAGCAAGACTTCGTTTCAGGTAAACGCAGTTACTTTTCAGCTCAAAGGAAGCTACATTGTTCACGAAGATCACACGTTTCTCGCTCTTAAATGAAAAGCGTTGGATTTGAGACGGCCTGTGGTTTGTATCAGTTTCCTAAGCAGGGTTGAACTAGATATGTTCCTAATGTGTAGGAAACACAGTTCTTTTGTTCTGAGCACACTCACGTTTCTTGCTGTATTAGAGAGTGTAGAAAGCAAGAGCCTGATTCTTTCTATAAAACAGAGTGTGTTTCATGGATGAGAACTGTGCTGTGTGTTTCCCTTCAGAAATGGAGTTAAATCCCAGGCTCTTGTCTTCCTACAAGCAAGACTTCGTTTCAGGTAAACGCAGTCACTTTTCACCTCAAACAAAGCTACATTGTTCACAAAGATCACACGTTTCTCGCTCTTAACTGAAAAGCGTTGGATGTTAGACAGCCTGTTTTTTGTGTCAGTTTCCTAAGCGGAGTTGAAGTAGGTATGTTCCCTATGTGTAGGAAACACAGTTCTTTTGTTCTGAGCACACACACGTTTCTTGCTGTATTAGAGAATCTAGAAAGCAAGAGTGTGCTTCTTTCTCTAAAGGAGAGTGTGTTTCATGGATGAGAACTGTGCTGTGTGTTTCCCTTCAGAAATGGAGTTAAATCCCAGGCTCTGTGTCTTCCTTCAAGCAAGACTTCCTTTCAGTTAAACGCAGTCACTTTTCAGGTCAAAGGAAGCTACAATGTTCACGAAGATCACACGTTTCTCGCTCTTAACTGAAAAGCGTTGGATCTGAGACGGCCTGTGGTTTGTATCAGTTTCCTAAGCAGAGTGGAACCAGATATGTTCCGTAGTGTAGGAAACACAGTTCTTTTGTTCTGAGCACACTCACGTTTCTTGCTGTATTAGAGACTGTAGAAAGCAACAGCCTTCTTCTTTCTCTAAAGCAGCGTGTGCTTCATGGATGAGAACTGTGCTGTGTGTTTCCCATCATAAATGGAGTTAAATCCCAGGCTCTGTGTCTTCCTACAAGCAAGACTTCGTTTCAGGTAAATGCAGTCACTTTTCACCTCAAACAAAGCTACATCGTTCACAAAGATCACATGTTTCTCGCTCTTAACTGAAAAGCTTTGGATCAGAGACGGCCTGTGGTTTGTGTCAGTTTCCTAAGCGGAGTTGAACTAGGTATATTCCCTATGTGTAGGAAACACAGTTCTTTTATTCTGAGCACACTCAAGTTTCATGCTGTATTATAGACTGTAGAAAGCAAGAGCCTGCTTCTTTCTCTAAAGCAGAGTGTGTTTCATGGATGAGAACTGTGCTGTGTGTTTCCCTTCAGAAATGGAGTTAAATCCCAGGTTCTGTGTCTTCCTACAAGCAAGACTTGTTTCCGGGAAACGCAGTCACTTTTCACCTCAAACAAAGCTACATCGTTCACAAAGATCACACATTTCTCGCTCTTAACTGAAAAGCGTTGGATGTTAGACGGCCTGTGGTATGTATTAGTTTCCTAAGCGGAGTTGAACTAGGTATGTTCCCTATCTGTAGGAAACACAGTTCTTTTGTGCGGAGCACACTCACGTTTCTGGCTGTATTAGAGAATCTAGAAAGCAAGAGCGTGCTTCTTTCTCCAAAGCAGAGTGTGTTTCATGGATGAGAACTGTGCTGTGTGTTTCCCATCATAAATGGAGTTAAATCCCAGGCTCTGTGTCTTCCTACAAGCAAGACTTCGTTTCAGGTAAACACAGTCACTTTTCACCTCAAACAAAGCTACATCATTCACAAGGATCACATGTTTCTCGCTCTTAACTGAAAAGCATTGGATGTTAGACGGCCTGTGGTTTGTATCAGTTTCCTAAGCGGAGTTGAACTAGGTATGTTCCCTATGTGTAGGAAACACAGTTCTTTTATTCTGAGCACACTCAAGTTTCATGCTGTATTAGAGACTGTAGAAAGCAAGAGCCTGCTTCTTTCTCTAAAGCAGCGTGTGCTTCATGGATGAGAACTGTACTGTGTGTTTCCCTTCAGAAATGGAGTTAAATCCCAGGCTCTGTGTCTTCCTACAAGCAAGACTTCGTTTCAGGTAAACGCAGTCACTTTTCAGCTCAAAGGAAGCTACATTGTTCACGAAGATCACACGTTTCTCGCTCTTAAATGAAAAGCGTTGGATTTGAGACGGCCTGTGGTTTGTATCAGTTTCCTAAGCAGGGTTGAACTAGATATGTTCCTAATGTGTAGGAAACACAGTTCTTTTGTTCTGAGCACACTCACGTTTCTTGCTGTATTAGAGAGTGTAGAAAGCAAGAGCCTGATTCTTTCTATAAAACAGAGTGTGTTTCATGGATGAGAACTGTGCTGTGTGTTTCCCTTCAGAAATGGAGTTAAATCCCAGGCTCTTGTCTTCCTACAAGCAAGACTTCGTTTCAGGTAAACGCAGTCACTTTTCACCTCAAACAAAGCTACATTGTTCACAAAGATCACACGTTTCTCGCTCTTAACTGAAAAGCGTTGGATGTTAGACAGCCTGTGGTTTGTGTCAGTTTCCTAAGCGGAGTTGAAGTAGGTATGTTCCCTATGTGTAGGAAACACAGTTCTTTTGTTCTGAGCACACACACGTTTCTTGCTGTATTAGAGAATCTAGAAAGCAAGAGTGTGCTTCTTTCTCTAAAGGAGAGTGTGTTTCATGGATGAGAACTGTGCTGTGTGTTTCCCTTCAGAAATGGAGTTAAATCCCAGGCTCTGTGTCTTCCTACAAGCAAGACTTCGTTTCAGGTAAACACAGTCACTTTTCACCTCAAACAAAGCTACATCATTCACAAGGATCACATGTTTCTCGCTCTTAACTGAAAAGCATTGGATGTTAGACGGCCTGTGGTTTGTATCAGTTTCCTAAGCGGAGTTGAACTAGGTATGTTCCCTATGTGTAGGAAACACAGTTCTTTTATTCTGAGCACACTCAAGTTTCATGCTGTATTAGAGACTGTAGAAAGCAAGAGCCTGCTTCTTTCTCTAAAGCAGCGTGTGCTTCATGGATGAGAACTGTACTGTGTGTTTCCCTTCAGAAATGGAGTTAAATCCCAGGCTCTGTGTCTTCCTACAAGCAAGACTTCGTTTCAGGTAAACGCAGGTACTTTTCAGCTCAAAGGAAGCTACATTGTTCACGAAGATCACACGTTTCTCGCTCTTAAATGAAAAGCGTTGGATTTGAGACGGCCTGTGGTTTGTATCAGTTTCCTAAGCAGGGTTGAACTAGATATGTTCCTAATGTGTAGGAAACACAGTTCTTTTGTTCTGAGCACACTCACGTTTCTTGCTGTATTAGAGAGTGTAGAAAGCAAGAGCCTGATTCTTTCTATAAAACAGAGTGTGTTTCATGGATGAGAACTGTGCTGTGTGTTTCCCTTCAGAAATGGAGTTAAATCCCAGGCTCTTGTCTTCCTACAAGCAAGACTTCGTTTCAGGTAAACGCAGTCACTTTTCACCTCAAACAAAGCTACATTGTTCACAAAGATCACACGTTTCTCGCTCTTAACTGAAAAGCGTTGGATGTTAGACAGCCTGTGGTTTGTGTCAGTTTCCTAAGCGGAGTTGAAGTAGGTATGTTCCCTATGTGTAGGAAACACAGTTCTTTTGTTCTGAGCACACACACGTTTCTTGCTGTATTAGAGAATCTAGAAAGCAAGAGTGTGCTTCTTTCTCTAAAGGAGAGTGTGTTTCATGGATGAGAACTGTGCTGTGTGTTTCCCTTCAGAAATGGAGTTAAATCCCAGGCTCTGTGTCTTCCTTCAAGCAAGACTTCCTTTCAGTTAAACGCAGTCACTTTTCAGGTCAAAGGAAGCTACAATGTTCACGAAGATCACACGTTTCTCGCTCTTAACTGAAAAGCGTTGGATCTGAGACGGCCTGTGGTTTGTATCAGTTTCCTAAGCAGAGTGGAACCAGATATGTTCCGTAGTGTAGGAAACACAGTTCTTTTGTTCTGAGCACACTCACGTTTCTTGCTGTATTAGAGACTGTAGAAAGCAACAGCCTTCTTCTTTCTCTAAAGCAGCGTGTGCTTCATGGATGAGAACTGTGCTGTGTGTTTCCCATCATAAATGGAGTTAAATCCCAGGCTCTGTGTCTTCCTACAAGCAAGACTTCGTTTCAGGTAAATGCAGTCACTTTTCACCTCAAACAAAGCTACATCGTTCACAAAGATCACATGTTTCTCGCTCTTAACTGAAAAGCTTTGGATCAGAGACGGCCTGTGGTTTGTGTCAGTTTCCTAAGCGGAGTTGAACTAGGTATATTCCCTATGTGTAGGAAACACAGTTCTTTTATTCTGAGCACACTCAAGTTTCATGCTGTATTATAGACTGTAGAAAGCAAGAGCCTGCTTCTTTCTCTAAAGCAGAGTGTGTTTCATGGATGAGAACTGTGCTGTGTGTTTCCCTTCAGAAATGGAGTTAAATCCCAGGTTCTGTGTCTTCCTACAAGCAAGACTTGTTTCCGGGAAACGCAGTCACTTTTCACCTCAAACAAAGCTACATCGTTCACAAAGATCACACATTTCTCGCTCTTAACTGAAAAGCGTTGGATGTTAGACGGCCTGTGGTATGTATTAGTTTCCTAAGCGGAGTTGAACTAGGTATGTTCCCTATCTGTAGGAAACACAGTTCTTTTGTGCGGAGCACACTCACGTTTCTGGCTGTATTAGAGAATCTAGAAAGCAAGAGCGTGCTTCTTTCTCCAAAGCAGAGTGTGTTTCATGGATGAGAACTGTGCTGTGTGTTTCCCATCATAAATGGAGTTAAATCCCAGGCTCTGTGTCTTCCTACAAGCAAGACTTCGTTTCAGGTAAACACAGTCACTTTTCACCTCAAACAAAGCTACATCATTCACAAGGATCACATGTTTCTCGCTCTTAACTGAAAAGCATTGGATGTTAGACGGCCTGTGGTTTGTATCAGTTTCCTAAGCGGAGTTGAACTAGGTATGTTCCCTATGTGTAGGAAACACAGTTCTTTTATTCTGAGCACACTCAAGTTTCATGCTGTATTAGAGACTGTAGAAAGCAAGAGCCTGCTTCTTTCTCTAAAGCAGCGTGTGCTTCATGGATGAGAACTGTACTGTGTGTTTCCCTTCAGAAATGGAGTTAAATCCCAGGCTCTGTGTCTTCCTACAAGCAAGACTTCGTTTCAGGTAAACGCAGTCACTTTTCAGCTCAAAGGAAGCTACATTGTTCACGAAGATCACACGTTTCTCGCTCTTAAATGAAAAGCGTTGGATTTGAGACGGCCTGTGGTTTGTATCAGTTTCCTAAGCAGGGTTGAACTAGATATGTTCCTAATGTGTAGGAAACACAGTTCTTTTGTTCTGAGCACACTCACGTTTCTTGCTGTATTAGAGAGTGTAGAAAGGAAGAGCCTGATTCTTTCTGTAAAACAGAGTGTGTTTCATGGATGAGAACTGTGCTGTGTGTTTCCCTTCAGAAATGGAGTTAAATCCCAGGCTCTTGTCTTCCTACAAGCAAGACTTCGTTTCAGGTAAACGCAGTCACTTTTCACCTCAAACAAAGCTACATTGTTCACAAAGATCACACGTTTCTCGCTCTTAACTGAAAAGCGTTGGATGTTAGACAGCCTGTGGTTTGTGTCAGTTTCCTAAGCGGAGTTGAACTATGTATGTTCCCTATGTGTAGGAAACACAGTTCTTTTGTTCTGAGCACACACACGTTTCTTGCTGTATTAGAGAATCTAGAAAGCAAGAGTGTGCTTCTTTCTCTAAAGGAGAGTGTGTTTCATGGATGAGAACTGTGCTGTGTGTTTCCCTTCAGAAATGGAGTTAAATCCCAGGCTCTGTGTCTTCCTCCAAGCAAGACTTCCTTTCAGGTAAACGCAGTCACTTTTCAGGTCAAAGGAAGCTACAATGTTCACGAAGATCACACGTTTCTTGCTCTTAACTGAAAAGCGTTGGATCTGAGACGGCCTATGGTTTGTATCAGTTTCCTAAGCAGAGTGGAACCAGATATGTTCCGTAGTGTAGGAAACACAGTTCTTTTGTTCTGAGCACACTCACGTTTCTTGCTGTATTAGAGACTGTAGAAAGCAACAGCCTTCTTCTTTCTCTAAAGCAGCGTGTGCTTCATGGATGAGAACTGTACTGTGTGTTTCCCTTCAGAAATGGAGTTAAATCCCAGGCTCTGTGTCTTCCTACAAGCAAGACTTCGTTTCAGGTAAACGCAGTCACTTTTCAGCTCAAAGGAAGCTACATTGTTCACGATGATCACACGTTTCTCGCTCTTAAATGAAAAGCGTTGGATCTGAGACGGCCTGTGGTTTGTATCAGTTTCCTAAGCAGGGTTGAACTAGATATCTTCCGAATGTGTAGGAAACACAGTTCTTTTGTTCTGAGCACACTCACGTTTCTTGCTGTATTAGAGACTGTAGAAAGCAAGAGCCTGATTCTTTCTCTAAAGCAGAGTGTGTTTCATGGATGAGAACTGTGCTGTGTGTTTCCCTTCAGAAATGGAGTTAAATCCCAGGCTCTGTGTCTTCCTACAAGCAAGACTTGTTTCCGGGAAACGCAGTCACTTTTCACCTCAAACAAAGCTACATCGTTCACAAAGATCACACGTTTCTCGCTCTTAACTGAAAAGCGTTGGATGTAAGACGGCCTGTGGTATGTATTAGTTTCCTAAGCGGAGTTGAACTAGGTATGTTCCCTATGTGTAGGAAACACAGTTCTTTGTTCGGAGCACACTCATGTTTCTGGCTGTATTAGAGAATCTAGAAAGCAAGAGCGTGCTTCTTTCTCTAAAGCAGAGTGTGTTTCATGGATGAGAACTGTGCTGTGTGTTTCCCATCATAAATGGAGTTAAATCCCAGGCTCTGTGTCTTCCTACAAGCAAGACTTCGTTTCAGGTAAACGCAGTCACTTTTCACCTCAAGCAAAGCTACCTGGTTCACAAAGATCACATGATTCTCGCTCTTAACTGAAAAGCGTTGGATGTTAGACGGCCTGTGGTTTGTATCAGTTTCCTAAGCCGAGTTGAACTAGTTATGTTCCCTATGTGTAGGAAACACAGTTCTTTTATTCTGAGCACACTCATGTTTCATGCTGTATTAGAGACTGTAGAAAGCAAGAGCCTGCTTCTTTCTCTAAAGCAGCGTGTGTTTCATGGATGAGAACTGTGCTGTGTGTTTCCCTTCAGAAATGGAGTTAAATCCCAGGCCCTGTGTCTTCCTACAAGCAAGACCTCGTTTCAGGTAAACGCAGTCACTTTTCAGCTCAAAGGAAGCTACAATGTTCACGAAGATCACACGTTTCTTGCTCTTAACTGAAAACCATTGGATCTGAGACGGCCTGTGGTTTATATCAGTTTCCTAAGCAGAGTTGAACCAGATATGTTCCGTATGTGTAGGAAACACAGTTCTTTTGTGCTGAGCACACACTCGTTTCTGCTGTATCAGAGAATCTAGAAACCAAGAGCGTGCTTCTTTCTCTAAAGCAGAGTGTGTTTCATGGATGAGAACTATGCTGTGTGTTTCCCTTCAGAAATGGAGTTAAATCCCAGGCTCTGTGTCTTCCTCCAAGCAAGACTTCCTTTCAGGTAAACGCAGTCACTTTTCAGGTAAAAGGAAGCTACAATGTTCACGAAGATCACACGTTTCTTGCTCTTAACTGAAAAGCGTTGGATCTGAGACGGCCTATGGTTTGTATCAGTTTCCTAAGCAGAGTGGAACCAGATATGTTCCGTAGTGTAGGAAACACAGTTCTTTTGTTCTGAGCACACTCACGTTTCTTGCTGTATTAGAGACTGTAGAAAGCAACAGCCTTCTTCTTTCTCTAAAGCAGCGTGTGCTTCATGGATGAGAACTGTGCTGTGTGTTTCCCATCATAAATGGAGTTAAATCCCAGGCTCTGTGTCTTCCTACAAGCAAGACTTCGTTTCAGGTAAACGCAGTCACTTTTCACCTCAAACAAAGCTACATCGTTCACAAAGATCACATGTTTCTCGCTCTTAACTGAAAAGCTTTGGATCAGAGACGGCCTGTGGTTTGTGTCAGTTTCCTAAGCGGAGTTGAACTAGGTATATTCCCTATGTGTAGGAAACACAGTTCTTTTATTCTGAGCACACTCAAGTTTCATGCTGTATTAGAGACTGTAGAAAGCAAGAGCCTGCTTCTTTCTCTAAAGCAGAGTGTGTTTCATGGATGAGAACTGTGCTGTGTGTTTCCCTTCAGAAATGGAGTTAAATACCAGGTTCTGTGTCTTCCTACAAGCAAGACTTGTTTCCGGGAAACGCAGTCACTTTTCACCTCAAACAAAGCTACATCGTTCACAAAGATCACACATTTCTCGCTCTTAACTGAAAAGCGTTGGATGTTAGACGGCCTGTGGTATGTATTAGTTTCCTAAGAGGAGTTGAACTAGATATGTTCCCTATCTGTAGGAAACACAGTTCTTTGTTCGGAGCACACTCACGTTTCTGGCTGTATTAGAGAATCTAGAAAGCAAGAGCGTGCTTCTTTCTCTAAAGCAGAGTGTGTTTCATGGATGAGAACTGTGCTGTGTGTTTCCCATCATAAATGGAGTTAAATCCCAGGCTCTGTGTCTTCCTACAAGCAAGACTTCGTTTCAGGTAAACGCAGTCACTTTTCACCTCAAACAAAGCTACATTGTTCACAAAGATCACATGTTTCTCGCTCTTAACTGAATAGCGTTGGATGTTAGACGGCCTGTGGTTTGTATAAGTTTCCTAAGCGGAGTTGAACTAGGTATGTTCCCTATGTGTAGGAAACACAGTTCTTTTATTCTGAGCACACTCAAGTTTCATGCTGTATTAGAGACTGTAGAAAGCAAGAGCCTGCTTCTTTCTCTAAAGCAGCGTGTGCTTCATGGATGAGAACTGTACTGTGTGTTTCCCTTCAGAAATGGAGTTAAATCCCAGGCTCTGTGTCTTCCTACAAGCAAGACTTCGTTATAGGTAAACGCAGTCACTTTTCAGCTCAAAGGAAGCTACATTGTTCACGAAGATCACACGTTTCTCGCTCTTAAATGAAAAGCGTTGGATCTGAGACGGCCTGTGGTTTGTATCAGTTTCCTAAGCAGGGTTGAACTAGATATGTTCCGAATGTGTAGGAAACACAGTTCTTTTGTTCTGAGCACACTCACGTTTCTTGCTGTAATAGAGAGTGTAGAAAGCAAGAGCCTGATTCTTTCTCTAAAACAGAGTGTGTTTCATGGATGAGAACTGTGCTGTGTGTTTCCCTTCAGAAATGGAGTTAAATCCCAGGCTCTGTGTCTTCCTACAAGCAAGACTTCGTTTCAGGTAAACGCAGTCACTTTTCACCTCAAACAAAGCTACATTGTTCACAAAGATCACACGTTTCTCGCTCTTAACTGAAAAGCGTTGGATGTTAGACAGCCTGTGGTTTGTGTCAGTTTCCTAAGCGGAGTTGAACTAGGTATGTTCCCTATGTGTAGGAAACACAGTTATTTTGTTCGGAGCACACAAACGTTTCTTGCTGTATTAGAGACTCTAGAAAGCAAGAGCGTGCTTCTTTCTCTAAAGCAGAGTGTGTTTCATGGATGAGAACTGTGCTGTGTGTTTCCCTTCAGAAATGGAGTTAAATCCCAGGCTCTGTGTCTTCCTACAAGCAAGACGTTTTCCGGGAAACACAGTCACTTTTCACCTCAAACAAAGCTACATCGTTCACAAAGATCACACGTTTCTCGCTCTTCACTGAAAAGCTTTGGATGTTAGACGGCCTGTGGTATGTATGAGTTTCCTAAGCGGAGTTGAACTAGGTATGTTCCCTATGTGTAGGAAACACAGTTCTTTTGTTCGGAGCACACTCACGTTTCTGGCTGTATTAGAGAATCTAGAAAGCAAGAGCGTGCTTCTTTCTCCAAAGCAGAGTGTGTTTCATGGATGAGAACTGTGCTGTGTGTTTCCCATCATAAATGGAGTTAAATCCCAGGCTCTGTGTCTTCCTACAAGCAAGACTTCGTTTCAGGTAAACACAGTCACTTTTCACCTCAAACAAAGCTACATCATTCACAAGGATCACATGTTTCTCGCTCTTAACTGAAAAGCATTGGATGTGAGACGGCCTGTGGTTTGTATCAGTTTCCTAAGCCGAGTTGAACTAGGTATGTTCCCTATGTGTAGGAAACACAGTTCTTTTGTTCTGAGCACACTCACGTTTCATGCTGTATTAGAGACTGTAGAAAGCAAGAGCCTGCTTCTTTCTCCAAAGCAGCGTGTGTTTCATGGATGAGACCTGTGCTGTGTGTTTCCCTTCAGAAATGGCGTTAAATCCCAGGCCCTGTGTCTTCCTACAAGCAAGACCTCGTTTCAGGTAAACGCAGTCACTTTTCAGCTCAAAGGAAGCTACAATGTTCACGAAGATCACACGTTTCTCGCTGTTAACTGAAAACCGTTGGATCTGAGACGGCCTGTGGTTTGTATCAGTTTCCTAAGCAGAGTTGAACCAGATATGTTCCGTATGTGTAGGAAACACAGTTCTTTTGTGCTGAGCACACACACGTTTCTGCTGTATCAGAGAATCTAGAAACCAAGAGCGTGCTTCTTTCTCTAAAGCAGAGTGTGTTTCATGGATGAGAACTATGCTGTGTGTTTCCCTTCAGAAATGGAGTTAAATCCCAGGCTCTGTGTCTTCCTTTAAGCAAGACTTCTTTTCAGGTAAACGCACTCACTTTTCAGCTCAAAGGAAGCTACAATGTTTACGAAGATCACCCGTTTCTTGCTCTTAATTGAAAAGCGTTGGATCTGAGACGGCCTATGGTTTGTATCAGTTTCCTAAGCAGAGTGGAACCAGATATGTTCCGTAGTGTAGGAAACACAGTTCTTTTGTTCTGAGCACACTCACGTTTCTTGCTGTATTAGAGACTGTAGAAAGCAACAGCCTTCTTCTTTCTCTAAAGCAGCGTGTGCTTCATGGATGAGAACTGTACTGTGTGTTTCCCTTCAGAAATGGAGTTAAATCCCAGGCTCTGTGTCTTCCTACAAGCAAGACTTCGTTTCAGGTAAACGCAGTCACTTTTCAGCTCAAAGGAAGCTACATTGTTCACGATGATCACACGTTTCTCGCTCTTAAATGAAAAGCGTTGGATCTGAGACGGCCTGTGGTTTGTATCAGTTTCCTAAGCAGGGTTGAACTAGATATCTTCCGAATGTGTAGGAAACACAGTTCTTTTGTTCTGAGCACACTCACGTTTCTTGCTGTATTAGAGACTGTAGAAAGCAAGAGCCTGATTCTTTCCTAAAGCAGAGTGTGTTTCATGGATGAGAACTGTGCTGTGTGTTTCCCTTTAGAAATGGAGTTAAATCCCAGGCTCTGTGTCTTCCTACAAGCAAGACTTCGTTTCAGGTAAACGCAGTCACTTTTCACCTCAAACAAAGCTACATCGTTCACAAAGATCACACGTTTCTCGCTCTTAACTGAAAAGCGTTGGATGTTAGACGGCCTGTGGTATGTATGAGTTTCCTAAGCGGAGTTGAACTAGGTATGTTCCCTATGTGTAGGAAACACAGTTCTTTTGTTCGGAGCACACTCACGTTTCTGGCTGTATTAGAGAATCTAGAAAGCAAGAGCGTGCTTCTTTCTCCAAAGCAGAGTGTGTTTCATGGATGAAAACTGTGCTGTGTGTTTCCCATCATAAATGGAGTTAAATCCCAGGCTCTGTGTCTTCCTACAAGCAAGACTTCGTTTCAGGTAAACACAGTCACTTTTCACCTCAAACAAAGCTACATCATTCACAAGGATCACATGTTTCTCGCTCTTAACTGAAAAGCATTGGATGTGAGACGGCCTGTGGTTTGTATCAGTTTCCTAAGCCGAGTTGAACTAGGTATGTTCCCTATGTGTAGGAAACACAGTTCTTTTGTTCTGAGCACACTCACGTTTCATGCTGTATTAGAGACTGTAGAAAGCAAGAGCCTGCTTCTTTCTCCAAAGCAGCGTGTGTTTCATGGATGAGACCTGTGCTGTGTGTTTCCCTTCAGAAATGGCGTTAAATCCCAGGCCCTGTGTCTTCCTACAAGCAAGACCTCGTTTCAGGTAAACGCAGTCACTTTTCAGCTCAAAGGAAGCTACAATGTTCACGAAGATCACACGTTTCTCGCTCTTAACTGAAAACAGTTGGATCTGAGACGGCCTGTGGTTTGTATCAGTTTCCTAAGCAGAGTTGAACCAGATATGTTCCGTATGTGTAGGAAACACAGTTCTTTTGTGCTGAGCACACACACGTTTCTGCTGTATCAGAGAATCTAGAAACCAAGAGCGTGCTTCTTTCTCTAAAGCAGAGTGTGTTTCATGGATGAGAACTATGCTGTGTGTTTCCCTTCAGAAATGGAGTTAAATCCCAGGCTCTGTGTCTTCCTTTAAGCAAGACTTCTTTTCAGGTAAACGCACTCACTTTTCAGCTCAAAGGAAGCTACAATGTTTACGAAGATCACCCGTTTCTTGCTCTTAATTGAAAAGCGTTGGATCTGAGACGGCCTATGGTTTGTATCAGTTTCCTAAGCAGAGTGGAACCAGATATGTTCCGTAGTGTAGGAAACACAGTTCTTTTGTTCTGAGCACACTCACGTTTCTTGCTCTATTAGAGACTGTAGAAAGCAACAGCCTTCTTCTTTCTCTAAAGCAGCGTGTGCTTCATGGATGAGAACTGTACTGTGTGTTTCCCTTCAGAAATGGAGTTAAATCCCAGGCTCTGTGTCTTCCTACAAGCAAGACTTCGTTTCAGGTAAACGCAGTCACTTTTCAGCTCAAAGGAAGCTACATTGTTCACGATGATCACACGTTTCTCGCTCTTAAATGAAAAGCGTTGGATCTGAGACGGCCTGTGGTTTGTATCAGTTTCCTAAGCAGGGTTGAACTAGATATCTTCCGAATGTGTAGGAAACACAGTTCTTTTGTTCGGAGCACACTCACGTTTCTGGCTGTATTAGAGAATCTAGAAAGCAAGAGCGTGCTTCTTTCTCCAAAGCAGAGTGTGTTTCATGGATGAAAACTGTGCTGTGTGTTTCCCATCATAAATGGAGTTAAATCCCAGGCTCTGTGTCTTCCTACAAGCAAGACTTCGTTTCAGGTAAACACAGTCACTTTTCACCTCAAACAAAGCTACATCATTCACAAGGATCACATGTTTCTCGCTCTTAACTGAAAAGCATTGGATGTGAGACGGCCTGTGGTTTGTATCAGTTTCCTAAGCCGAGTTGAACTAGGTATGTTCCCTATGTGTAGGAAACACAGTTCTTTTGTTCTGAGCACACTCACGTTTCATGCTGTATTAGAGACTGTAGAAAGCAAGAGCCTGCTTCTTTCTCCAAAGCAGCGTGTGTTTCATGGATGAGACCTGTGCTGTGTGTTTCCCTTCAGAAATGGCGTTAAATCCCAGGCCCTGTGTCTTCCTACAAGCAAGACCTCGTTTCAGGTAAACGCAGTCACTTTTCAGCTCAAAGGAAGCTACAATGTTCACGAAGATCACACGTTTCTCGCTCTTAACTGAAAACCGTTGGATCTGAGACGGCCTGTGGTTTGTATCAGTTTCCTAAGCAGAGTTGAACCAGATATGTTCCGTATGTGTAGGAAACACAGTTCTTTTGTGCTGAGCACACACACGTTTCTGCTGTATCAGAGAATCTAGAAACCAAGAGCGTGCTTCTTTCTCTAAAGCAGAGTGTGTTTCATGGATGAGAACTATGCTGTGTGTTTCCCTTCAGAAATGGAGTTAAATCCCAGGCTCTGTGTCTTCCTACAAGCAAGACGTTTTCCGGGAAACGCAGTCAGTTTTCACCTCAAACAAAGCTACATCGTTCACAAAGATCACACGTTTCTCGCTCTTAACTGAAAAGCGTTGGATGTTAGACGGCCTGTGGTATGTATGAGTTTCCTAAGCGGAGTTGAACTAGGTATGTTCCCTCTGTGTAGGAAACACAGTTCTTTTGTTCGGAGCACACTCACGTTTCTGGCTGTATTAGAGAATCTAGAAAGCAAGAGCGTGCTTCTTTCTCCAAAGCAGAGTGTGTTTCATGGATGAGAACTGCGCTGTGTGTTTCCCATCATAAATGGAGTTAAATCCCAGGCTTTGTGTCTTCCTACAAGCAAGACTTCGTTTCAGGTAAACGCAGTCACTTTTCACCTCAAACAAAGCTACATCATTCACAAGGATCACATGTTTCTCGCTCTTAACTGAAAAGCATTGGATGTGAGACGGCCTGTGGTTTGTATCAGTTTCCTAAGCCGAGTTGAACTAGGTATGTTCCCTATGTGTAGGAAACACAGTTCTTTTGTTCTGAGCACACTCAAGTTTCATGCTGTATTAGAGACTGTAGAAAGCAAGAGCCTGCTTCTTTCTCCAAAGCAGCGTGTGTTTCATGGATGAAAACTGTGCTGTGTGTTTCCCTTCAGAAATGGAGTTAAATCCCAGGCCCTGTGTCTTCCTACAAGCAAGACCTCGTTTCAGGTAAACGCAGTCACTTTTCAGCTCAAAGGAAGCTACAATGTTCACGAAGATCACACGTTTCTCGCTCTTAACTGAAAACCGTTGGATCTGAGACGGCCTGTGGTTTGTATCAGTTTCCTAAGCAGAGTTGAACCAGATATGTTCCGTATGTGTAGGAAACACAGTTCTTTTGTGCTGAGCACACACACGTTTCTGCTGTATCAGAGAATCTAGAAACCAAGAGCGTGCTTCTTTCTCTAAAGCAGAGTGTGTTTCATGGATGAGAACTATGCTGTGTGTTTCCCTTCAGAAATGGAGTTAAATCCCAGGCTCTGTGTCTTCCTTTAAGCAAGACTTCTTTTCAGGTAAACGCACTCACTTTTCAGCTCAAAGGAAGCTACAATGTTTATGAAGATCACACGTTTCTTGCTCTTAATTGAAAAGCGTTGGATCTGAGACGGCCTATGGTTTGTATCAGTTTCCTAAGCAGAGTGGAACCAGATATGTTCCGTAGTGTAGGAAACACAGTTCTTTTGTTCTGAGCACACTCACGTTTCTTGCTGTATTAGAGACTGTAGAAAGCAACAGCCTTCTTCTTTCTCTAAAGCAGCGTGTGCTTCATGGATGAGAACTGTACTGTGTGTTTCCCTTCAGAAATGGAGTTAAATCCCAGGCTCTGTGTCTTCCTACAAGCAAGACTTCGTTTCAGGTAAACGCAGTCACTTTTCAGCTCAAAGGAAGCTACATTGTTCACGATGATCACACGTTTCTCGCTCTTAAATGAAAAGCGTTGGATCTGAGATGGCCTGTGGTTTGTATCAGTTTCCTAAGCAGGGTTGAACTAGATATCTTCCGAATGTGTAGGAAACACAGTTCTTTTGTTCTGAGCACACTCACGTTTCTTGCTGTATTAGAGAGTGTAGAAAGCAAGAGCCTGATTCTTTCTCTAAAGCAGAGTGTGTTTCATGGATGAGAACTGTGCTGTGTGTTTCCCTTCAGAAATGGAGTTAAATCCCAGGCTCTGTGTCTTCCTACAAGCAAGACTTGTTTCCGGGAAACGCAGTCACTTTTCACCTCAAGCAAAGCTACATCGTTCACAAAGATCACATGTTTCTCGCTCTTAACTGAAAAGCGTTGGATGTTAGACGGCCTGTGGTTTGTATCAGTTTCCTAAGCCGAGTTGAACTAGTTATGTTCCCTATGTGTAGGAAACACAGTTCTTTTATTCTGAGCACACTCATGTTTCATGCTGTATTAGAGACTGTAGAAAGCAAGAGCCTGCTTCTTTCTCTAAAGCAGCGTGTGTTTCATGGATGAGAACTGTGCTGTGTGTTTCCCTTCAGAAATGGAGTTAAATCCCAGGCTCTGTGTCTTCCTACAAGCAAGACCTCGTTTCAGGTAAACGCAGTCACTTTTCAGCTCAAAGGAAGCTACAATGTTCACGAAGATCACACGTTTCTCGCTCTTAACTGAAAAGCGTTGGATCTGAGACGGCCTGTGGTTTGTATCAGTTTCCTAAGCAGAGTTGAACCAGTTATGTTCCGTATGTGTAGGAAACACAGTTCTTTTGTGCTGAGCACACACACGTTTCTTGCTGTATTAGAGATTCTAAAACGCAAGAGTGTGCTTCTTTCTCTAAAGGAGAGTGTGTTTCGTGGATGAGAACTGTGCTGTGTGTTTCCCTTCAGAAATGGAGTTAAATCCCAGGCTCTGTGTCTTCCTTCAAGCAAAACTTCCTTTCAGGTAAACGATGTCACTTTTCAGGTCAAAGGAAGCTACAATGTTCACGAAGATCACACGTTTCTCGCTCTTAACTGAAAAGCGTTGGATCTGAGACGGCCTGTGGTTTGTATCAGTTTCCTAAGCAGAGTGGAACCAGATATGTTCCGTAGTGTAGGAAACACAGTTCTTTTGTTCTGAGCACACTCACGTTTCTTGCTGTATTAGAGACTGTAGAAAGCAACAGCCTTCTTCTTTCTCTAAAGCAGCATGTGCTTCATGGATGAGAACTGTGCTGTGTGTTTCCCATCATAAATGGAGTTAAATCCCAGGCTCTGTGTCTTCCTACAAGCAAGACTTCGTTTCAGGTAAACGCAGTCACTTTTCACCTCAAACAAAGCTACATTGTTCACAAAGATCACACGTTTCTCGCTCTTAACTGAAAAGCGTTGGATGTTAGACAGCCTGTGGTTTGTGTCAGTTTCCTAAGTGGAGTTGAACTAGGTATGTTCCCTATGTGTAGGAAACACAGTTATTTTGTTCGGAGCACACAAACGTTTCTTGCTGTAGTAGAGACTCTAGAAAGCAAGAGCGTGCTTCTTTCTCTAAAGCAGAGTGTGTTTCATGGATGAGAACTGTGCTGTGTGTTTCCCTTCAGAAATGGAGTTAAATCCCAGGCTCTGTGTCTTCCTACAAGCAAGACGTTTTCCGGGAAACGCAGTCACTTTTCACCTCAAACAAAGCTACATCGTTCACAAAGATCACAAGTTTCTCGCACTTAACTGAAAAGCGTTGGATGTTAGACGGCCTGTGGTATGTATGAGTTTCCTAAGCGGAGTTGAACTAGGTATGTTCCCTATGTGTAGGAAACACAGTTCTTTTGTTCTGAGCACACTCACGTTTCATGCTGTATTAGAGACTGTAGAAAGCAAGAGCCTGCTTCTTTCTCTAAAGCAGCGGTGTTTCATGGATGAGAACTGTGCTGTGTGTTTCCCATCATAAATGGAGTTAAATCCCAGGCTCTGTGTCTTCCTACAAGAAAGACTTCGTTTCAGGTAAACGCAGTCACTTTTCACCTCAAACAAAGCTACATCATTCACAAGGATCACATGTTTCTCGCTCTTAACTGAAAAGCGTTGGATGTGAGACGGCCTGTGGTTTGTATCAGTTTCCTAAGCCGAGTTGAACTAGGTATGTTCCCTATGTGTAGGAAACACAGTTCTTTTGTTCTGAGCACACTCAAGTTTCATGCTGTATTAGAGACTGTAGAAAGCAAGAGCCTGCTTCTTTCTCCAAAGCAGCGTGTGTTTCATGGATGAAAACTGTGCTGTGTGTTTCCCTTCAGAAATGGAGTTAAATCCCAGGCCCTGTGTCTTCCTACAAGCAAGACCTCGTTTCAGGTAAACGCAGTCACTTTTCAGCTCAAAGGAAGCTACAATGTTCACGAAGATCACACGTTTCTCACTCTTAACTGAAAACCGTTGGATCTGAGACGGCCTGTGGTTTGTATCAGTTTCCTAAGCAGAGTTGAACCAGATATGTTCCGTATGTGTAGGAAACACAGTTCTTTTGTGCTGAGCACACACACGTTTCTGCTGTATCAGAGAATCTAGAAACCAAGAGCGTGCTTCTTTCTCTAAAGCAGAGTGTGTTTCATGGATGAGAACTATGCTGTGTGTTTCCCTTCAGAAATGGAGTTAAATCCCAGGCTCTGTGTCTTCCTTTAAGCAAGACTTCTTTTCAGGTAAACGCACTCACTTTTCAGCTCAAAGGAAGCTACAATGTTTACGAAGATCACACGTTTCTTGCTCTTAATTGAAAAGCGTTGGATCTGAGACGGCCTATGGTTTGTATCAGTTTCCTAAGCAGAGTGGAACCAGATATGTTCCGTAGTGTAGGAAACACAGTTCTTTTGTTCTGAGCACACTCACGTTTCTTGCTGTATTAGAGACTGTAGAAAGCAACAGCCTTCTTCTTTCTCTAAAGCAGCGTGTGCTTCATGGATGAGAACTGTACTGTGTGTTTCCCTTCAGAAATGGAGTTAAATCCCAGGCTCTGTGTCTTCCTACAAGCAAGACTTCGTTTCAGGTAAACGCAGTCACTTTTCAGCTCAAAGGAAGCTACATTGTTCACGATGATCACACGTTTCTCGCTCTTAAATGAAAAGCGTTGGATCTGAGATGGCCTGTGGTTTGTATCAGTTTCCTAAGCAGGGTTGAACTAGATATCTTCCGAATGTGTAGGAAACACAGTTCTTTTGTTCTGAGCACACTCACGTTTCTTGCTGTATTAGAGAGTGTAGAAAGCAAGAGCCTGATTCTTTCTCTAAAGCAGAGTGTGTTTCATGGATGAGAACTGTGCTGTGTGTTTCCCTTCAGAAATGGAGTTAAATCCCAGGCTCTGTGTCTTCCTACAAGCAAGACTTGTTTCCGGGAAACGCAGTCACTTTTCACCTCAAGCAAAGCTACATCGTTCACAAAGATCACATGTTTCTCGCTCTTAACTGAAAAGCGTTGGATGTTAGACGGCCTGTGGTTTGTATCAGTTTCCTAAGCCGAGTTGAACTAGTTATGTTCCCTATGTGTAGGAAACACAGTTCTTTTATTCTGAGCACACTCATGTTTCATGCTGTATTAGAGACTGTAGAAAGCAAGAGCCTGCTTCTTTCTCTAAAGCAGCGTGTGTTTCATGGATGAGAACTGTGCTGTGTGTTTCCCTTCAGAAATGGAGTTAAATCCCAGGCTCTGTGTCTTCCTACAAGCAAGACCTCGTTTCAGGTAAACGCAGTCACTTTTCAGCTCAAAGGAAGCTACAATGTTCACGAAGATCACACGTTTCTCGCTCTTAACTGAAAAGCGTTGGATCTGAGACGGCCTGTGGTTTGTATCAGTTTCCTAAGCAGAGTTGAACCAGTTATGTTCCGTATGTGTAGGAAACACAGTTCTTTTGTGCTGAGCACACACACGTTTCTTGCTGTATTAGAGATTCTAAAACGCAAGAGTGTGCTTCTTTCTCTAAAGGAGAGTGTGTTTCGTGGATGAGAACTGTGCTGTGTGTTTCCCTTCAGAAATGGAGTTAAATCCCAGGCTCTGTGTCTTCCTTCAAGCAAAACTTCCTTTCAGGTAAACGATGTCACTTTTCAGGTCAAAGGAAGCTACAATGTTCACGAAGATCACACGTTTCTCGCTCTTAACTGAAAAGCGTTGGATCTGAGACGGCCTGTGGTTTGTATCAGTTTCCTAAGCAGAGTGGAACCAGATATGTTCCGTAGTGTAGGAAACACAGTTCTTTTGTTCTGAGCACACTCACGTTTCTTGCTGTATTAGAGACTGTAGAAAGCAACAGCCTTCTTCTTTCTCTAAAGCAGCATGTGCTTCATGGATGAGAACTGTGCTGTGTGTTTCCCATCATAAATGGAGTTAAATCCCAGGCTCTGTGTCTTCCTACAAGCAAGACTTCGTTTCAGGTAAACGCAGTCACTTTTCACCTCAAACAAAGCTACATTGTTCACAAAGATCACACGTTTCTCGCTCTTAACTGAAAAGCGTTGGATGTTAGACAGCCTGTGGTTTGTGTCAGTTTCCTAAGTGGAGTTGAACTAGGTATGTTCCCTATGTGTAGGAAACACAGTTATTTTGTTCGGAGCACACAAACGTTTCTTGCTGTAGTAGAGACTCTAGAAAGCAAGAGCGTGCTTCTTTCTCTAAAGCAGAGTGTGTTTCATGGATGAGAACTGTGCTGTGTGTTTCCCTTCAGAAATGGAGTTAAATCCCAGGCTCTGTGTCTTCCTACAAGCAAGACGTTTTCCGGGAAACGCAGTCACTTTTCACCTCAAACAAAGCTACATCGTTCACAAAGATCACAAGTTTCTCGCACTTAACTGAAAAGCGTTGGATGTTAGACGGCCTGTGGTATGTATGAGTTTCCTAAGCGGAGTTGAACTAGGTATGTTCCCTATGTGTAGGAAACACAGTTCTTTTGTTCTGAGCACACTCACGTTTCATGCTGTATTAGAGACTGTAGAAAGCAAGAGCCTGCTTCTTTCTCTAAAGCAGCGGTGTTTCATGGATGAGAACTGTGCTGTGTGTTTCCCATCATAAATGGAGTTAAATCCCAGGCTCTGTGTCTTCCTACAAGAAAGACTTCGTTTCAGGTAAACGCAGTCACTTTTCACCTCAAACAAAGCTACATCATTCACAAGGATCACATGTTTCTCGCTCTTAACTGAAAAGCGTTGGATGTGAGACGGCCTGTGGTTTGTATCAGTTTCCTAAGCCGAGTTGAACTAGGTATGTTCCCTATGTGTAGGAAACACAGTTCTTTTGTTCTGAGCACACTCAAGTTTCATGCTGTATTAGAGACTGTAGAAAGCAAGAGCCTGCTTCTTTCTCCAAAGCAGCGTGTGTTTCATGGATGAAAACTGTGCTGTGTGTTTCCCTTCAGAAATGGAGTTAAATCCCAGGCCCTGTGTCTTCCTACAAGCAAGACCTCGTTTCAGGTAAACGCAGTCACTTTTCAGCTCAAAGGAAGCTACAATGTTCACGAAGATCACACGTTTCTCACTCTTAACTGAAAACCGTTGGATCTGAGACGGCCTGTGGTTTGTATCAGTTTCCTAAGCAGAGTTGAACCAGATATGTTCCGTATGTGTAGGAAACACAGTTCTTTTGTGCTGAGCACACACACGTTTCTGCTGTATCAGAGAATCTAGAAACCAAGAGCGTGCTTCTTTCTCTAAAGCAGAGTGTGTTTCATGGATGAGAACTATGCTGTGTGTTTCCCTTCAGAAATGGA
This sequence comes from Onychomys arenicola, assembly GCA_949786405.1. NCBI lineage: Eukaryota > Metazoa > Chordata > Mammalia > Rodentia > Cricetidae > Onychomys > Onychomys arenicola. The sequence goes on from OX460367.1 coordinate 24,264,155, forward strand.
GTTAAATCCCAGGCTCTGTGTCTTCCTTTAAGCAAGACTTCTTTTCAGGTAAACGCACTCACTTTTCAGCTCAAAGGAAGCTACAATGTTTACGAAGATCACACGTTTCTCGCTCTTAAGTGAAAAGCGTTGGATCTGAGACGGCGTGTCGTTTGTATCAGTTTCCTAAGCAGAGTTGAAAAAGATATGTTCCGTATGTGTAGGAAACACAGTTCTTTTGTTCTGAGCACACACACGTTTCTTGCTGTATTAGAGAATCTAGAAAGCAAGAGTGTGCTTCTTTCTCTAAAGGAGAGTGTGTTTCATGGATGAGAACTGTGCTGTGTGTTTCCCTTCAGAAATGGAGTTAAATCCCAGGCTCTGTGTCTTCCTTCAAGCAAGACTTCCTTTCAGGTGAACGCAGTCACTTTTCAGGTCAAAGGAAGCTACAATGTTCACGAAGATCACACTTTTCTCGCTCTTAACTGAAAAGCATTGGATCTGAGACGGCCTGTGGTTTGTATCAGTTTCCTAAGCAGAGTGGAACCAGATATGTTCCGTATGTGTAGGAAACACAGTTCTTTTGTTCTGAGCACACTCACGTTTCTTGCTGTATTAGAGACTGTAGAAAGCAAGAGCCTGCTTCTTTCTCTAAAGCAGCGTGTGCTTCATGGATGAGAACTGTACTGTGTGTTTCCCTTCAGAAATGGAGTTAAATCCCAGGCTCTGTGTCTTCCTACAAGCAAGACTTCGTTTCAGGTAAACGCAGTCACTTTTCAGCTCAAAGGAAGCTACATCTTTCAAGAAGATCACACGTTTCTTGCTCTTAACTGAAAAGCGTTGGATCTGAGACGGCCTGTGGTTTGTATCAGTTTCAGAAGCAGAGTTGAACTAGATATGGTCCGTGTGTGTAGGAAACACAGTTCTTTTGTTCTGAGCACTCTCACGTTTCCCGCCTTATTCGAGACTGTAGAAAGCAAGAGCGTGCTTCTTGCTCTAAAGCAGAGTGTGTTTCATGGATGAGAAGTGTGCTGTGTGTTTCCCTTCAGAAACGGAGTTAAATGCCAGGCTCTGTGTCTTCCTACAAGCGAGACTTCGTTTCAGGTAAACGCAGTCACTTTTCAGCTCAAACGAAGCTATATTGTACACGAAGCTCACACGTTTCTCGCTCTTAACTGAAACGCATTGGATGTTAGAGGGCCTGTGGTTTGTATCAGTTTCAGAAGCAGAGTTGAACTAGATATGGTCCGTGTGTGTAGGAAACACAGTTCTTTTGTTCTGAGCACTCTCACGTTTCCCGCCTTATTCGAGACTGTAGAAAGCAAGAGCGTGCTTCTTGCTGTAAAGCAGAGTGGGTTTCATGGATGAGAAGTGTGCTGTGTGTTTCCCTTCAGAAACGGAGTTAAATGCCAGGCTCTGTGTCTTCCTACAAGCGAGACTTCGTTTCAGGTAAACGCAGTCACTTTTCAGCTCAAACGAAGCTATATTGTACACGAAGCTCACACGTTTCTCGCTCTTAACTGAAACGCATTGGATGTTAGAGGGCCTGTGGTTTGTATCAGTTTCAGAAGCAGAGTTGAACTAGATATGGTCCGTGTGTGTAGGAAACACAGTTCTTTTGTTCTGAGCACTCTCACGTTTCCCGCCTTATTAGAGACTCTAGAAAGCAAGAGCGTGCTTCTTGCTCTAAAGCAGAGTGTGTTTCATGGATGAGAAGTGTGCTGTGTGTTTCCCTTCAGAAACGGAGTTAAATGCCAGGCTCTGTGTCTTCCTACAAGCGAGACTTCGTTTCAGGTAAACGCAGTCACTTTTCAGCTCAAACGAAGCTATATTGTACACGAAGCTCACACGTTTCTCGCTCTTAACTGAAACGCATTGGATGTTAGAGGGCCTGTGGTTTGTATCAGTTTGAGAAGCAGAGTTGAACTAGATAAGGTCCGTGTGTGTAGGAAACACAGTTCTTTTGTTCTGAGCACTCTCACGTTTCCCGCCTTATTAGAGACTCTAGAAAGCAAGAGCGTGCTTCTTGCTCTAAAGCAGAGTGTGTTTCATGGATGAGAAGTGTGCTGTGTGTTTCCCTTCAGAAACGGAGTTAAATGCCAGGCTCTGTGTCTTCCTACAAGCGAGACTTCGTTTCAGGTAAACGCAGTCACTTTTCAGCTCAAACGAAGCTATATTGTACACGAAGCTCACACGTTTCTCGCTCTTAACTGAAACGCACTGGATGTTAGAGGGCCTGTGGTTTGTATCAGTTTCAGAAGCAGAGTTGAACTAGATATGGTCCGTGTGTGTAGGAAACACAGTTCTTTTGTTCTGAGCACTCTCACGTTTCCCGCCTTATTAGAGACTCTAGAAAGCAAGAGCGTGCTTCTTGCTCTAAAGTAGAGTGTGTTTCATGGATGAGAAGTGTGCTGTGTGTTTCCCTTCAGAAACGGAGTTAAATGCCAGGCTCTGTGTCTTCCTACAAGCGAGACTTCGTTTCAGGTAAACACAGTCACTTTTCAGCTCAAAGGAAGCTATATTTTACACGAAGCTCACACGTTTCTCGCTCTTAACTGAAACGCAATGGATGATAGAGGGCCTGTGGTTTGTATCAGTTTCAGAAGCAGAGTTGAACTAGATATGGTCCGTGTGTAGGAAACACAGTTCTTTTGTTCTGAGCACTCTCACGTTTCCCGCCTTATTAGAGACTCTAGAAAGCAAGAGCGTACTTCTTGCTCTAAAGCAGAGTGTGTGTCATGGATGAGAAGTGTGCTGTGTGTTTCCCTTTAGAAACGGAGTTAAATGCCAGGCTCTGTGTCTTCCTACAAGCGAGACTTCGTTTCAGGTAAACGCAGTCACTTTTCAGCTCAAACGAAGCTATATTGTACACGAAGCTCACACGTTTCTCGCTCTTAACTGAAACGCATTGGATGTTAGAGGGCCTGTGGTTTGTATCAGTTTCAGAAGCAGAGTTGAACTAGATATGGTCCGTGTGTGTAGGAATCGAACTTCTTTATTTCTGAGCACTCTCACGTTTCCTGCCTTATTCGAGACTCTAGAAAGCAAGAGCGTGCTTCTTACTCTAAGCAGAGTGTGTTTCATGGATGAGAAGTGTGCTGTGTGTTTCCCTTCAGAAACGGAGTTAAATGCCAGGCTCTGTGTCTTCCTACAAGCGAGACTTCGTTTCAGGTAAACGCAGTCACTTTTCAGCTCAAACGAAGCTATATTGTACACGAAGCTCACACGTTTCTCGCTCTTAACTGAAACACATTGGATGTTAGAGGGCCTGTGGTTTGTATCAGTTTCAGAAGCAGAGTTGAACTAGATATGGTCCGTGTGTGTAGGAAACACAGTTCTTTTGTTCTGAGCCCTCTCACGTTTCCCGCCTTATTAGAGACTGTGGAAAGCAAGAGCGTGCTTCTTGCTCTAAAGCAGAGTGTGTTTCATGGATGAGAAGTGTGCTGTGTGTTTCCATTCAGAAACGGAGTGAAATGCCAGGCTCTGTGTCTTCCTACAAGCGAGACTTCGTTTCAGGTAAACACAGTCACTTTTCAGCTCAAAGGAAGCTATATTGTACTCGAAGCTCACACGTTTCTCGCTCTTAACTGAAACGCATTGGATGTTAGAGGGCCTGTGGTTTGTATCAGTTTCAGAAGCAGAGTTGAACTAGATATGGTCCGTGGGTGTAGGAAACACAGTTCTTTTGTTCTGAGCACTCTCACGTTTCCCGCCTTATTAGAGACTCTAGAAAGCAAGAGCGTGCTTCTTGCTCTAAAGCAGAGTGTGTTTCATGGATGAGAAGTGTGCTGTGTGTTTCCCTTCAGAAACGGAGTTAAATGCCAGGCTCTGTGTCTTCCTACAAGCGAGACTTCGTTTCAGGTAAACGCAGTCACTTTTCAGCTCAAAGGAAGCTATATTGTACCAGAAGCTCACACGTTTCTCGCTATTAACTGAAACGCATTGGATGTTAGAGGGCCTGTGGTTTGTATCAGTTTCAGAAGCAGAGTTGAACTAGATATGGTCCGTGTGTGTAGGAAACACAGTTCTTTTGTTCAGAGCACTCTCACGTTTCCCGCCTTATTCGAGACTCTAGAAAGCAAGAGCGTGCTTCTTGCTCTAAAGCAGAGTGTGTTTCATGGATGAGAAGTGTGCTGTGTGTTTCCCTTCAGAAACGGAGTTAAATGCCAGGCTCTGTGTCTTCCTACAAGCGAGACTTCGTTTCAGGTAAACGCAGTCACTTTTCAGCTCAAACGAAGCTATATTGTACACGAAGCTCACACGTTTCTCGCTCTTAACTGAAACGCATTGGATGTTAGAGGGCCTGTGGTTTGTATCAGTTTGAGAAGCAGAGTTGAACTAGATAAGGTCCGTGTGTGTAGGAAACACAGTTCTTTTGTTCTGAGCACTCTCACGTTTCCCGCCTTATTAGAGACTCTAGAAAGCAAGAGCGTGCTTCTTGCTCTAAAGCAGAGTGTGTTTCATGGATGAGAAGTGTGCTGTGTGTTTCCCTTCAGAAACGGAGTTAAATGCCAGGCTCTGTGTCTTCCTACAAGCGAGACTTCGTTTCAGGTAAACGCAGTCACTTTTCAGCTCAAACGAAGCTATATTGTACACGAAGCTCACACGTTTCTCGCTCTTAACTGAAACGCATTGGATGTTAGAGGGCCTGTGGTTTGTATCAGTTTCAGAAGCAGAGTTGAACTAGATATGGTCCGTGTGTGTAGGAAACACAGTTCTTTTGTTCTGAGCACTCTCACGTTTCCCGCCTTATTAGAGACTCTAGAAAGCAAGAGCGTGCTTCTTGCTCTAAAGCAGAGTGTGTTTCATGGATGAGAAGTGTGCTGTGTGTTTCCCTTCAGAAACGGAGTTAAATGCCAGGTTCTGTGTCTTCCTACAAGCAAGACTTCGTTTCAGGTAAACGCAGTCACTTTTAAGCTCAAAGGAAGCTATATTGTACACGAAGCTCACACGTTTCTCGCTCTTAACTGAAACGCATTGGATGTTAGAGGGCCTGTGGTTTGTATCAGTTTGAGAAGCAGAGTTGAACTAGATAAGGTCCGTGTGTGTAGGAAACACAGTTCTTTTGTTCTGAGCACTCTCACGTTTCCTGCCTTATTCGAGACTCTAGAAAGCAAGAGCGTGCTTCTTGCTCTAAAGCAGAGTGTGTTTCATGGATGAGAAGTGTGCTGTGTGTTTCCCTTCAGAAACGGAGTTAAATGCCAGGCTCTGTGTCTTCCTACAAGCGAGACTTCGTTTCAGGTAAACGCAGTCACTTTTCAGCTCAAACGAAGCTATATTGTACACGAAGCTCACACGTTTCTCGCTCTTAACTGAAACGCATTGGATGTTAGAGGGCCTGTGGTTTGTATCAGTTTCAGAAGCAGAGTTGAACTAGATATGGTCCGTGTGTGTAGGAAACACAGTTCTTTTGTTCTGAGCACTCTCACGTTTCCCGCCTTATTAGAGACTCTAGAAAGCAAGAGCGTGCTTCTTGCTCTAAAGCAGAGTGTGTTTCATGGATGAGAAGTGTGCTGTGTGTTTCCCTTCAGAAACGGAGTTAAATGCCAGGCTCTGTGTCTTCCTACAAGCAAGACTTCGTTTCAGGTAAACGCAGTCACTTTTCAGCTCAAAGGAAGCTATATTGTACACGAAGCTCACACGTTTCTCGCTCTTAACTGAAACGCATTGGATGTTAGAGGGCCTGTGGTTTGTATCAGTTTCAGAAGCAGAGTTGAACTAGATATGGTCCGTGTGTGTAGGAAACACAGTTCTTTTGTTCTGAGCACTCTCACGTTTCCCGCCTTATTAGAGACTCTAGAAAGCAAGAGCGTGCTTCTTGCTCTAAAGCAGAGTGTGTTTCATGGATGAGAAGTGTGCTTTGTGTTTCCCTTCAGAAACGGAGTTAAATGCCAGGCTCTGTGTCTTCCTACAAGCGAGACTTCGTTTCAGGTAAACGCAGTCACTTTTCAGCTCAAACGAAGCTATATTTTACACGAAGCTCACACGTTTCTCGCTCTTAACTGAAACGCAATGGATGATAGACGGCCTGTGGTTTGTATCAGTTTCAGAAGCAGAGTTGAACTAGATATGGTCCGTGTGTGTAGGAAACACAGTTCTTTTGTTCTGAGCACTCTCACGTTTCCCGCCTTATTAGAGACTCTAGAAAGCAAGAGCGTACTTCTTGCTCTAAAGCAGAGTGTGTGTCATGGATGAGAAGTGTGCTGTGTGTTTCCCTTTAGAAACGGAGTTAAATGCCAGGCTCTGTGTCTTCCTACAAGCGAGACTTCGTTTCAGGTAAACGCAGTCACTTTTCAGCTCAAACGAAGCTATATTGTACACGAAGCTCACACGTTTCTCGCTCTTAACTGAAACGCATTGGATGTTAGAGGGCCTGTGGTTTGTATCAGTTTCAGAAGCAGAGTTGAACTAGATATGGTCCGTGTGTGTAGGAAACGAACTTCTTTAGTTCTGAGCACTCTCACGTTTCCTGCCTTATTCGAGACTCTAGAAAGCAAGAGCGTGCTTCTTGCTCTAAAGCAGAGTGTGTTTCATGGATGAGAAGTGTGCTGTGTGTTTCCCTTCAGAAACGGAGTTAAATGCCAGGCTCTGTGTCTTCCTACAAGCGAGACTTCGTTTCAGGTAAACGCAGTCACTTTTCAGCTCAAACGAAGCTATATTGTACACGAAGCTCACACGTTTCTCGCTCTTAACTGAAACACATTGGATGTTAGAGGGCCTGTGGTTTGTATCAGTTTCAGAAGCAGAGTTGAACTAGATATGGTCCGTGTGTGTAGGAAACACAGTTCTTTTGTTCTGAGCACTCTCACGTTTCCCGCCTTATTAGAAACCTAGAAAGCAAGAGCGTGCTTCTTGCTCTAAAGCAGAGTGTGTTTCATGGATGAGAAGTGTGCTGTGTGTTTCCCTTCAGAAACGGAGTGAAATGCCAGGCTCTGTGTCTTCCTACAAGCGAGACTTCGTTTCAGGTAAACGCAGTCACTTTTCAGCTCAAACGAAGCTATATTGTACACGAAGCTCACACGTTTCTCGCTCTTAACTGAAACGCATTGGATGATAGAGGGCCTGTGGTTTGTATCAGTTTCAGAAGCAGAGTTGAACTAGATATGGTCCGTGTGTGTAGAAAACACAGTTCTTTTGTTCTGAGCACTCTCACGTTTCCCGCCTTATTAGAGACCCTAGAAAGCAAGAGCGTGCTTCTTGCTCTAAAGCAGAGTGTGTTTCATGGATGAGAAGTGTGCTGTGTGTTTCCCTTCAGAAACGGAGTTAAATGCCAGGCTCTGTGTCTTCCTACAAGCGAGACTTCGTTTCAGGTAAACGCAGTCACTTTTCAGCTCAAACGAAGCTATATTGTACACGAAGCTCACACGTTTCTCCCTCTTAACTGAAACGCATTGGATGTTAGAGGGCCTGTGGTTTGTATCAGTTTCAGAACCAGAGTTGAACTTGGTATGGTCCGTGTGTGTAGGAAAGACAGTTCTTTTGTTCTGAGCACTCTCACGTTTCCCGCCTTATTAGAGACTCTGTAAAGAAAGAGCGTGCTTCTTGCTCTAAAGCAGAGTGTGTTTCATGGATGAGAAGTGTGCTGTGTGTTTCCCTTCAGAAACGGAGTTAAATGCCAGGCTCTGTGTCTTCCTACAAGCGAGACTTCGTTTCAGGTAAACGCAGTCACTTTTCAGCTCAAACGAAGCTATATTGTACACGAAGCTCACACGTTTCTCGCTCTTAACTGAAACGCATTGGATGTTAGAGGGCCTGTGGTTTGTATCAGTTTCAGAACCAGAGTTGAACTAGATATGGTCCGTGTGTGTAGGAAACACAGTTCTTTTGTTCTGAGCACTCTCACGTTTCCCGCCTTATTAGAGACGATAGAAAGCAAGAGCGTGCTTCTTGCTCTAAAGCAGAGTGTGTTTCATGGATGAGAAGTGTGCTGTGTGTTTCCCTTCAGAAACGGAGTGAAATGCCAGGCTCTGTGTCTTCCTACAAGCGAGACTTCGTTTCAGGTAAACGCAGTCACTTTTCAGCTCAAACGAAGCTATATTGTACACGAAGCTCACACGTTTCTCGCTCTTAACTGAAACGCATTGGATGTTAGAGGGCCTGTGGTTTGTATCAGTTTCAGAAGCAGAGTTGAACTAGATATGGTCCCTGTGTGTCGTAAACACAGTTCTTTTGTTCTGAGCACTCTCACGTTTCCCGCCTTATTAGAGACTCTAGAAAGCAAGAGCGTGCTTCTTGCTCTAAAGCAGAGTGTGTTTCATGGATGAGAAGTGTGCTGTGTGTTTCCCTTCAGAAACGGAGTTAAATGCCAGGCTCTGTGTCTTCCTACAAGCGAGACTTCGTTTCAGGTAAACGCAGTCACTTTTCAGCTCAAACGAAGCTATATTGTACACGAAGCTCACACGTTTCTCCCTCTTAACTGAAACGCATTGGATGTTAGAGGGCCTGTGGTTTGTATCAGTTTCAGAAGCAGAGTTGAACTAGATATGGTCCGTGTGTGTAGGAAAGACAGTTCTTTTGTTCTGAGCACTCTCACGTTTCCCGCCTTATTAGAGACTCTGGAAAGCAAGAGCGTGCTTCTTGCTCTAAAGCAGAGTGTGTTTCATGGATGAGAACTGTGCTGTGTGTTTTCCTTCAGAAACGGAGTTAAATGCCAGGCTCTGTGTCTTC